>PVJL010000329.1:184583-456542 GCA_004026885.1 Lyroderma lyra | reverse complement strand
CCATCTGGTCCAGGGCTTTTGCCTTTAGGGAGATTATGGATAGTCATTTCAATCTCATTGCTATTGATTGGTCTATTTAGATTATCCAGTTCTTCTTGGTTCAGTCTTGGTAGGCTATAAGTTTCTAGAAACTTGTCCATTTCTTCTAGATTGTCAAATTTTGTGGCATAAAGTCCTTCATAATATTTTCTTATAATCCTTTGTATTTCTGTGGTATCAGTGGTAATTTCTCCCCTTTCATTTCTAATTTTGGATATTTGTGTCCTTTCCTTTCGTCCTTTGATTAGTCTCGCCAGGGGTTTGTCAATTTTGTTGACTTTCTCAAAGAACCAGCTCTTCGTAATACATGGCCTCTTTTAATGTCCCTGTTTCCCAAGCATGGTAAACCTTCAAGATTATGTCCACCAGCTGGGTGGGATTCATTTTCAATGCCTCATCTAAATGTTGGAGTTTCTTTCCAATATCTGGGGTACTTTGTCCAATAAAAGTCATGTTCACCATTGAACATTTTCTGGTGCCTGTGGGTTAGCATCAATGTACTTTCTATAGGCTTATTCTAAAAATTCAGAAAGATCTTCACTTAGTTTTTGCTAGAGGCCTATATTATATACAGGCTCTTTTGCCTAGGCACCTCTTTCTTAAGCCCTTCCAAAATGCAACTTTTGTAACATTCTAGGAAGGCTAGGTCCCCACTATTTGGGTCCCAGTCAGGCTCTGTCAAGAAAATTGCCCCAGCTGGGTTGAGGGATCTCATTGGGAGTCTCTTGGTGGAGGCATTGAGCCTCTTCATTAGCCTTATTTATATCCAGCCACCTTTCATCTGCCATCAGCAAGATATTACGGAAGAGCCCAGTTTGGATGATGGGTGGCAAAAATGGAGGTGATAAGATCTGTCATTTTCTGAGGATCCTTCTGATACGTAGGGTTGGAATTCTTCCAATGCAATAAGTCTGAAGTGGAAAATGGGAGTATGGGCTCAATAGTAGCCACTGAGATGACCTTCCTGATTTACTCTGCCTATAGGGGTATTGCTTCAAAGGGAACCATCTTGCTCCATATAGGCCAAATTGGGTGCCCAGGTGGTCTTTGAGGCAGAGACCCCTTCCTTATCATATAGGTGTGGGGCTGCTAGCTCTCTGGGCCCTATTTCAGGAGTGTCTTGCAGGGGAGGTGGTGACTGGGGAGGATTTTCTGCTATTAATCCTGCATCCCCTGGGTGCAGGGCATTAATGAGACTTATTTTTCTCATTATCCTATGTCCTGCTATCAGGAAGGGGTTTTGAGGATTCTTCCCTTCTCTGTATCATCAAGCATTTCTCTGTCCCTGGGGGAACCCTAATATGTAATGAAATAAGTGCCTTAATGTAATGAATTTTGTCCCATTTATCTAACTGTTGGCAATTTTGTTCCAACTGCATGATGGTACAAGAATTAAAGGAACCATTCAGGGTCCATGTTTTTTCCACAGTCTAAAATATACATAGAACCAATTTCTCCTTAGACATTGCATAATGGTTGTGTACAGCTCACTCCAATAGAATTCTACCCAGTGGATTCCCCCCCAGAAGCCAGCACATACCACCTGCTATGAGCAAAAGAATGCATGCAAACTGGGAGCATATAAGCAAAACTGGAATCCACAACTCCGTTGTTCTAAATGAGTGTTCACAAGTAAATTTTCTGCTAACCAATCTCTCAGACAGTGGTTTCCAAACAATGACCCCCCAAAACTTGGCCAGTTCTCACCTGAATCCCGATTCACAGCTCCAAAACTTGGGTGATCCTCACCACTTCTTAAAATATCCTCCTTCCCAGATCCATTTCCTTTTCACCTGCCAGATGTGTTTAGAAAACTGGTTCCTCAAGTGGGCATGCAAAGAAGTTCTCAGAGACTGGGAAACCTTTAGTCCCACTCTTGGGGTTGACCAACCCACAGGCAGCTAGGATCCCACTGAACAGCAAGTGGGGTCCTGCTGCCTGCTGCCATAGGGAAATTTTGTAGGCAGAGGTTTAATGAAAAAGGAAAGGAACTTTCACTCAAAAGCTACACGATTTTGGAAGAATGACAGGCTTTGGCCTCAGAGCCCATTCCCTCTAAATTCCACCCCCCAATTCCTGCAAAAAAAATAATAAAAAAAATAACCATGCCACCTTTTGCCAAGCCAGACCTGTCCTAGGTTGATCCTGGAGTTTCTTCTCCCTTTTAAAAATACCATCCTTTGGGAAACACAGGCAGCTGCAACATAATCATTCAGGCAGTTCCCCAAGGAAATAAAAAAGGCTTCCATCTCTGTTCTCCTTTTGTCTAAATCTTCTGGTGCATAATTCCATGAGCTGCAGAAGCATCCAGCTTTCCAGCCAATTCTTTCCTAGAAAGGTCCATACCTTTCCTTGCCACTATGTTCCAGAAGCAAATAGGAGGGTTTTTTCCTCTGTCAATCATGCTTGCCAGCCTGTACATCTCTGCCTAGGGGGAGGGATATCTGTCACACGCTGCACTAGCTTGTTTACAGTTGCCTCAGGCAACTTTTTCCTACAATCCCTCCCTTCTTCTCTGGGTACCACACTGGCATCAAGGCTATGATTGTTGACCTACTGGATTTAACAAAGACTTGGGATACAGAATTTATTTTTCATGTACTATGGCGCTATAGTGCTGAATGTAATTAACCTTTAAGCTCTTGCATCCTAATCTATTTCAAGGGTGATGATACCAAATTATTCTGTTAGGAATTTTTAGACTTCTTACAAATAGTGGTATTAATGTCATTTAAAAATTTTACTTTTGTTTACTGAAAGACTCAGACTCATGAAATTATCAGTTTGAAAAAAATACAATGGATGTCCATTATTCGTGGGCTCTGAAATTAAAAATTTGTCTACTGGCTATAATTGATTTGTAACTCCAGAATCAATACTCATAGTTTTTTCACTGTCATTTGCAGATGTGCAGAGAAGTGAAAATTGTCACCCAACATACACACACCCAGATGAGGTTGATCATATGATGGTCTGCCTTTTTGTTTCAGCTCTCATACTGTCACTAGTGTCCTTTATTTAGTTTATTTAGGACCACATTTTTCACATGTTGGTGCTTTCTGTTGGTAAATTCACTGTTTAAAATGGCTCCCAATTATAGGTCTGAAGTGCTATCTAGTGTTCTTAACTGCAAGAAATCTATGCTATGCCTTATGGAAAAAATTTGGGAAAGAATGGAGGTATGCTTTGTTCAGACATTACTTGTAGTGCTCTTGGCTGTGAGTTCAATGTTAATACATCAACAATATACAGTCACCTTTCAGTATACACAGGGGATTGATTCTGGTACTCTCTGAATACCAAAATCCTTGAGTGTTCAAGGCCCTTATATAAAATGGGATAGCATTTGAAGTGAGAAGATAGCAGATTAGGTGGATGCTGTGCCTACAACCTCCCTGAATCACATCAAGATTGCAGATAGATAGTTAAATAGTCAACCTTGGGAAACATTGGAGGACTGGAGACATCCAATTGAGACCATGAGCACAGACTCTCTAGAGCTTTGCCTACCAAAACTGAGGCACTCTAGGTGGTTGAGGGATCAGCCTTGCCCCACAAATGGGGAAAGACTTCGTTGCAAACTTTAGCAGAAGCAGCTGTCTGTGGCTGTCCAGGGAGCTTTCAGTGCTCTGCCATTTTCCATGGGCAGCTAACAGTATGCTGCAAGCAGCATACTGCTCAACTGCAACTAAAGAACATACACAACACACTCAAGAGATACTCCTAGATTATATGCACAGGAGATTAGACAGATTGCATCATTGGACTACACAAGACACATACTACTTAAAATCAATAAGCTAAGACTTAGGGACACAAAAGATATAACTACTACATAGAAACAAACACAGAAAGCCAGAATGAAGAAATAGCCAATCACATTCCAAATATAGGAACAAAAGAAACCTCCAGAAATAGAGTTAAATAAAATGGAGGCAATCAACCTACCAGTACAAAGGTTTAAAATACAGATTATAAAAATGGTTAAGGAACTTAGTGAAAACTTCAACACTTCAACAAAGAGATAGCAACCATAAGGAACATAGAAACCATAGAAAAACAATAAATCAGAAATAAGACAATAACTGAAATGAAGACTACACTAGAAGGAATCAACAGAAGGTAAGACAAAGCATAAAATCAAATCAGTGATTTGGAAGACCAGATAGTAGAAAATACCCAACTGGAAGAGTACAAGGAAATAAACAATTTAAAAGAATGAGGTTAGCCTGAGAAACCTCTGGAACAACACCAAGCATAACCACATTTATATCATAGAGGTACCAAAAGGAGATGAGAGGGAGCAAGATATAAAGAAGCTATTTGAAGAAATAAAGACTAAAAATTTCCCTAATCTGGTGAAGGAAATCGATACACAAACCCAGGAAGTGCAGAGTCCCAATCAAGATGAACCCAAATAGGCCCATACCAAGACACATCATAATTAAACTAGCAAAGGTTAAAGACAAAAAGAAAATCCTAAAAGCAGCAAGAGAAAGACAACTACTTACCTACATGGGAACTCCCATAAGTCTATCAGAGGATTTCTCAACAGAAACTTTGCAGGTCAGAAAACAGTGGCAGGAAATATTTAAAGCAATGAAAAATAAGACTTTATAACCAAGACTACTCTACCCAGCAAGGCTATCATTTAACATTGAAAAAGAGATAAAGAACTGGCCAGACAAGAAAAAGGTAAAGGAGTTCACTATCACCAGACCAGTGTTTTAAGAAATGTTAAAGGGACTTCTTTAAGCAGAAGAAAGGAGAAAACAAGCAAACAATAGAAAATAAAAAACATAAATAATAACATGGTGATGAATATGTACTTATCAATAATCACTTTTAATGTAAATTAAGTAAATGCTCCAATCAAAACACATAGGGTACCTGAATGGATAAGAAAACAAGACCAAGACATATGCTGTGTATAAGAGACTCACCTCAGAAGGAAAGACACACATAGACTGAAAGTAATGGGATGGAAAAAGATATTTCATGCAAATGGAAACAAGAAAAAATCTGGGGTAGCAATATTTATATCAGACAAAATAAACTTTAAAACAAAGACTGTAAGACGAGACAAAAAAGAACATTACATAATTATAAAGGATCACTCCTACAAAAGGACATCACTCCTATAAACGTTTATGAACCCAACATAGTAGCACCTAAATACATAAAGCAAATATTGACTGGCATAAAGGCTGGCATCAACAGTAACACAATCATAGTAGGAGACTTTAATACCACACTGTCACTAATGTACAGATCTGCCAGAGAGAAAATCAATACAGATAAGTTGCCTTAAATGACACGCTAGACCAGATGAATTTAATTGATATTTTCAAGCATTACATCCCAAAGCAGCAGAATATACATTCTTTTTAAGTCCACATGGAACATTTTCCAAGACAGACCACATGTTATGCCACAAAACAAGCCTCAATAAATTTAAGAAAACTGAAATTATATCAAGCACCTTTTCTGACCACATAGCATGAAACTAGAAATAAATAACAAACAAACACAAAAGAAAAACAACAACTGAAAAACACACAAACACATGAAGGCTAACTAATATGCTACTAAACAATGAATGGATCAACAATGAGATTGAGGAAAAAAAATAAACAGTTACCTTGAAACAAATGAGAATGAAAACCCAGCTACCCCAAATCTATGAGACACAGCAAAAGCAATCCTAAGAGGGAAATTCATAGCAATGCAGGCTTACTTAAAAAAAAAAAAGGAAAAATCTCAAATAAACAGTCTAACCTTATACCTAAGGAAACTGGAAAAAGAATAGCAAACAAAGCCTAACATAAGTACAAGGAAGGAAATAACAAAAATCAAAGAGGAAATAAATGAAATTGAAACTAAAATGACAATACGAAAGGCCAATAAAACCTAGAGCTGGTTCTTCAAAAAGGTAAACAAAATTGACAAGCATTTAACCAGACTCCTTAAGAAAAAAAGAGAGAGGACATAAATAAATATAATCAGAAATGAAGGGGTAGAAGTGATGACACCACAGAAATACAAAAAAGCAAAAGAAAATACTAAGAGCAACTATACACCAAAGAATTGGACAGCCTGGAAGAAATGGATAGATTCTTTAAAGCATACAAACTTCCAAGGTTAAATCAAGAAGAAATAGAAAATCTAAAAAGACCAATTACTAACAATAAAAATGAATCAGTAATCAACAAACTTCCAACAAACAAATGTCCTAGACCAAATGGCTTCACAGGTGACTTTTACTGAACATTCAAAAAAGAATTAGCAGTTATTCTTCTAAAACTATTCTAAAACATCCAAAAAGAGGACAGGCTCCCAAACTCATTTTATGAGGCCACCATTACCCTGATTGCAAAACCAGACAAAGACACTACAAAAACAAAAATAAAAACAAAAAAAGCCCAAACTATAGGCTGATATCCCTAATGAACATGGATGCAAAAATTCTCAACCAAATATTAGATCAAATCCAGCAAAACATTAAAAAAATAATACAGCACGATCTGGTGAGATTCATTCCTGGGATGCAAGGGTGGTTTAATATACATAAATCAATTAATGTGATATAGCTCATAAACAAAATAAAAATCATATGGTCATATCAATAGAATCAGAAAAGGCTTTAGACAAAATGCAGCAGCCACTTATTATAAAAATTCTCAACAAAGTGGAAATAGAAGGAGCATAACTCAATATAATGAAGTCTACATATGATAAACCATCTACATATGATACAGTTAACATCATACTCAATGGGGAAAAGGTAAAAGCATTCCCCTTAAGATCAGGAACAAGACAAGAATGTCACCACTCTTATTCAACATAATACTGGACATCCTAGCCACAGTGATCAGACAAGGAAAAGAAAAGGCATCCAAATATGAAAGGAAGAAGTAAAATGGTCATTATTTGCAGATGACATGATACTACATATAGAGAACCCCAACGATTGCACTCCAAAATCAATAGAACTGATAAGTAAATTTAGTAAAGTAACAAGATACAAAATTAATACCCAGGAATCAATTACTTCTTATACACCAATAACAAAGTAGCAGAAAGAGAAATTAAGAAAAAAATCTCATTTATAACTGCATAACAAAATAAAATAAAATAAAATAAAACACCCAGGAATATATTTAACCAAGGAAGTAAAAGACCTGTATTAAAAAAGTTATAGGACACTAAAGAGAGAAATTAAAGAAGAAACAAGTAAATGGAAACATATACCATTCTCCTGGAAAGGAAGAATTAATATAGTTAAAATGTCCATAATACCCAAAGCAATCTGTAGATTCAATGCAATTCCTATCAAAATGCCAATGGCATACTTCACAGAACTAGAACAAATAATCCTAAAATGTATATGAAACCATAAAAGACTCAGAATAGCCACTGTGATCTTGAGAAAGAAGAACAAAACTGGAGGTATCATGCTACTTTATATGAAATTATACTACAAGGCCATAGCAATCAAAACAGTATGGTATTGGCATAAAAAAAAGACATATTATGGAACAGAACGGAGAGCCCAGAAATAAATTTATGCCTATATGGTCACTTAATCTATGACAAAGGATGCAAGAATATACTTGTACATTGGAATAAAGATAGTCCACTCAAGAAATCATTCTGGGAAAATTGGAAGGATACATGTAAATGAATGAAACTGGACCACCTTCTTCCACCATATACAAGAATAAACTTAAAATAGATAAAAGATTTAAATGTAAGACCCGAAAGCATAAATCTCCTAGAAGAAAATATAGGAAGTAAACTATCAGTCATTAATTACCTTTAGTAATATTTTTACTGATGCAGCTCGTCAGGCAAAAAACAAACAAACAAACAAAAACTCAAATGGGACTACATCAAACTAAAAAGTTTTTCACAGCAAAGGAAACCATCAACGAAATGAAAAAGACATCCTACTGAATGGGAGAAGATATCTGCCAATGATACATCTGATAGTGTTGATATCCAAAATGTATTAAAAAAAAACTCACATGACTTAATACCAAAAGCACAAACAATCTAATTAATAAATTGGCAGAGGACCTGAATAGATATTTTTCCAAAGAGGACGTATAGATGACCAATAGACATATGAAAAGATGTTCAATATCACTAATCATCAGAAAAACCACAATGAGATACCACCTCCCAACTACCAGAATGGCAATTATCCATAAATCAACAAACAACAAGTGTTAGTGAGGATGTAGAAAAATGGGGACACTTGTGCACTGTTGGGGGAATTGCAAATTGGTACAGTCACTATAGAAAACAGTATGGAGGTTTCTCAAGAAATTGAAAATAGAGCTGCATTATGACCCAGCAGTTCCACTCTTGAGTATTTATCCAAAGAAATCCAAAACACGGATTCAAAAAATACATGCACCTCTATGTTAACGTGGATGCAAAAACAGCGAAGATACAAAAACAACAACTGAAATGTCCATTAATAGACAATTGAATAAAGAAATCATGGTACATTTACATAATAGATTATTACTTGGCTATAAAGAAGAATGAAATATTACCATTTGTAACAACATGGATAAATCTAGAAGTTATCATGCTAAGCAAAATAAATCAGACTGAGAAAGACAAATACCATATGATCTCAGTTATATGTGAAATGTAAAGAACAGAATAAATTAATAATCAAAATAGAAAGAGACTCCAATGTACAGAGTCAGATGGGAGGGATGGTGGGGAATGGGTGGGAAGGGTGAAGGGATTGAGAAATGCAAATTGATTGACACAGTGGTTATGGGCATATAAGGTACAGTATGGGAAGTATAGGTAATAATATCAAATAAGTTATGCAGGATGTCAGGTGGACAATGAACCCATCAGGAAGAACACTTCATAAATTATATAGATGCTTACCCCCTGTGTTGTACACCTAAAAATAGTACAAGTTGATGCTAAATATTAAGTATTACTTAAAATATATATAAAGTCATAAGATGTAGAGTACAGCACCGGGAATATTGTCAATGGTATTGTAACAGTTCTATAAGGCATCAAATGAGAAATCGACCTGTTGAAGTTACCACTATAAAAGGATTGTGAATGTCTAAGCATTATCTTCTCTTCTACATGTAAAACTAATAAAAAATAAATTAAAAATAAAAAGGATTTACCAAACTCTCTAAAAAATGAAATAAAATGGGGTGGCATTTGCATATACCCTACATTTGTATACAAGCTGCAACAGGGTATGACTATATATAATTTCATTTGTGGATTCAAAACAGTGCTTGGGGCATGACAAATTCACGTTTTACCTTTTGGAACTTTGTGGAACATTTTTTTTAAATTTTTGATCCATGTTTGGTTGAATCTATGGTTATAAAACCTGTAGATAAAATGGGTTGACTATGTATTAAATAGGTGTCTTTAGACAAAATCACACATAAAACAAGTTTATGTATCAATTACTTGGTTAAAGTGTTGTGACCCAAGGCTCAGAGGAACCTAACTCTGTATTTCCTCTAGGAGCAATGATTTAGTATTCACTAATTCAATGTTTATGGTGACTTATAAAATGTAATTACTACAAATAACAAGAACCAATTGTATCTTGTTTTATGATAATTGTTAACTAGTGGGCTCCAGTTAATTGGTTAAAGTATTAAATTGATGTAAAAAATAATTTGCATTGGTGTCAAAAGTAGCTATACCAAGACGTGAGCCAATTGTCTTTTTTAGGAGTCATGTTACAGTTCATTATCAGTTGTTATGGATTTAAAGACAACAGTAGTTCTTACTCTTCTTGACCAACAATTATAAAACATTCTAAGAATTTGGAAGAAGCCATGACCTTATTTTTATTATTTTAATACACCTATGAGTGACCAGTCCACTTGTAATAATTTCATAGAGTATTAAACATTTCACCCAATTTAAAGATTCACATGCTTTCCTTAGTAAGAAAATCTTTCATCTAACACAATGATTTTTACCATCATTATAGCATTCTTAGTCATACACCTATCTGCATAAGACTCTTTTGACTCTTTATTTTAAGAATCAAAATGGGCCACTTTGATATGGAATATCGATTTTAAAGGGCACTCAGGTGTCTGTAGAAGTAATGGCAGACATGCTACATGAACTATGGAGTGAAAGTTATCTATTCCTCTAGCCACCATTAATACAAAAGTTTCTCAGCAGAAAATGTGTTGAGTTTCTTAAATGCATTTGGCTGTCACTAACTGTCATCAGTACTACTGTAAAGCACATCCTTTGAGACATTTTTAGCAGTGAAGAAGACAAGATGCAACTCAACAAAGTACCCTCTTGTCTTCTTTTGAATCTCCTCTTTTACCAACTATTTGATTAGTTACCAATCAACATCTTTCTTATTAAGTGTTACGTATTAAGTATAGTCTGACAGTGAGGCCCAGGAATACATTATTTCTAATTAAATTTGAAGTCATACTGGCTACAATTTAATTTTATAATACTGAACATTAGAAAATTTATGTTTCAAAGATAGGAATTTAAATACTGCCTCAATAAACCACTAAAAATAAAAACATTTTGAGAAGCAATTATTATTTATGTATCTAAATAATAAGTATATGTAAGTAGTATATAGTAAATGGATTTAGTATATCTAAAGAATTATTTTTAAAACTTGGTAATAGAATGTAGATTCAGGATATCTTTGATCATGTTTTAGGAAAGCGGAACCTTCATCTATATAGTTCACTGCTGCTTTCTTTGTATATATCACAGTGCTTGACAATTGTCTAATTTTTCTCCTCAATTAAAACTTGGGGTAAAAATAGTATACATCTATTAACATTACCAAGTTTTACAAATAATCTTTTTAAACTGTGAACTGAAGGAGAGACTTTACATCTATGATCTTAAAAAGAGCAAATAGATGTTACGGTGAGTGCCCACCTTGGCATGTTGGGTCTGTCAGCCAGCCCACCAGATGTATTCATATACTGTATTTATTTTATGTGCTTTACTTGCAATTTAGAGGGCAGGCTCAAAGTAAATGACACTTTTGATCACTAAAGAAATTTTTTCATTGGCACAAGAACTTGAATTCTCAGTATTTCAAAATGAAAATTTTCTTATTCAATTAAGTGTTATTGTAAATTTGATGGTCCCAATGTTTACTAACTTACAATTAGTAAAGATAAATCACGTAAAGTACTGTAATAGTGTAATTTTGGATGGAATGTGATTAATGATGAGCTCTAGTCTGCTGCCTAGTATTCATTCTCAAGAAAGAGAATGGGAAAATGTAATTATGTTCTTGGAGCAGGGGTAAAGGGTGTCAGAGTTAGGAAGGGCATAAGGCTGAAAAGGTGATAAGCAAGCAATTACAAGGAGAAAGGCTGGTGGTTGTTCTCTGTGTCTCCTGTATTCCCCTGACCCGGTCTCCATGGATCAGAGCCACTAAAAGAGGCAATTACCAACTAGGTAATTTCTGAAGTTGTTGTCACTGCTCTGGCAGTCTCAAGACTTACTCATCATTGTCCCCATTAATATTTACTCCAGTGCTTGCAGCTTCTGGGTAATGTCAAACTGCTGCTGGGACCTGGAAGAATATTGATTAATTAACCAGCTACCTGGACTTTCACTTACCTAGACGCACAGGCTTGTCCTGGTAGCAACCTCAGCACTTTATGTTTTCCAACCTACTTACTATAGTGGTGGGGTTTAAAAGTATAAATACCACATCATCAACTCTAAGACACCACCAGTTAAAGATGAAACTTATTTTGTATACCACTATAAAAGGTGAAGACACTCCCTAAGGTATCAAAAACCATTAATTACCACAGGACTACCAATTATGCAGATATTAAAATGTGAAAAAAAAAACTGTCTTGAAATCTATGCAATTCAGTTATTTAGAATGAGATAAAAACAGAAGCAACTACATAAAATATGGTAATATTCTCTTATTTCTTTTATGACTATCAATCAGGACTTAATTTAAATTCAGTTTTAATGATGAACTCAGACTGAAACAGTTTTCCAGAACTTTGAGAACCTCAGCCAGCTACATCACACAATGCTATTATACCTTGCTTTCTGCTTCTTTTTTAACACTTTTTCTGTGCAGCCATAGGCTTTCTCAGCCTCCCAGTCTTAGTTCTGTCTGCTCCTTTCTATCATTCTTCGCTATTGCTATAGAAGACAGAAATTCTCTGTCCGACAAGAATGCTTTAGTAAAAGCCAAAAAAGGAGAAATACCATGATGTCACAGAGTATAAACAAAGGTTTGACTCCTCTTGATGTCTTGATGATCTTTTTGCAAACATAAAGGGGTGAAATATTTCTGTCATTGCCTACTTTTTTTTTTCCTATTTATTAAGTGATAAATTTCTTGCATCTCATTTGCTTGACAAAACCGTGAAGCTGTCAAGATGACTTTTAACAACCTTGTTCTCTCAACGCTGGGTTGGAAGCATGGAGAAGAAGGGCCTCGAGGTTCTGCAGTGGCCTCTAATTCCTGCTCCTGATTTGGCTCAGCTACACTCACTTCCCTGGTGCATCAGAAAGGTCTCTGAGCAATTCCAGCAATCATTGTGCTTTCCTCTCTCTTTATTGACCAGTCAAGAGCTGAAATATTTTTTTAGAAGTTCAATTGAGTTCAGCTGAAGTTTCCCAAAGGATATTATACTAGTAAAATAGGTAAAAATTAAAAACACCCAAATTCCAAAAACATATTTAACTGAAGTCCAAATTCAAAATTGTCTTGAATTTAATTATTCACTTATTAATTTATTTAACACGCACTTATTGAGTTCCTATTATGTTCCAAGTACTGGGCTCAGCACTGGAGGTAACAAGATGGACAGAGCCAAGAATCTATTAGTTGAGAGACACATAAGATGAAACAGTCATATTACCTCCCAGCCAGCATCACAGAGACAGAACAAAGGCAGTGGTTAATGCTACATGGACAGAGAGATGGCTTTAAGACACTGTGATGTCTACTTTGAGGCTAGAATTTCAGTTTTCCCACAGTGATGCATACTTTCCAGCCAAAAACTGTAGCAGCAAAGGCCCAGAGTCCCAGGGCAGCATGAATGAATGTCTGAGTTTGGTGAAGGGTGGGGTCTAGAGTTGCACAGGAAGAATGTGGAGGTCAGTAGGCACACAGGGTCTTGATCGTGAAGGGATCTGTGAGCCATGCTTTATTTTAGTGAGCCTCCAAAAGAAAGGGCCTGAGCTACATCCTGCAAGAACAGTCCTCACTGCACAATGGTATGACTGTTAAATTGGAAGGAAGTTGCAAGAAAAGGCAGGAGAAAATATTATTACCAAGCAAGAAATGAGAACTTGAATAAGACATTGACCATACACTGAACTTATTCATCTAACTTGGCAATAAATGTCTGGAATTTAGGATAGATTCTTGAGTTTGAGACCAAGATTCAGGAACCACCATGACATAAATAGCAATAGTTGGGATCAGAAAGTGAATGTCATTGCTGTACAGGAGAGATGAGAAAGGCAGGCCCTGGCCTTGCATGCTAGTATCTCAAAGG
Source organism: Lyroderma lyra (assembly GCA_004026885.1). Lineage (NCBI taxonomy): Eukaryota > Metazoa > Chordata > Mammalia > Chiroptera > Megadermatidae > Lyroderma > Lyroderma lyra. Next base: position 442,947 of record PVJL010000329.1, on the reverse strand, counting down.
CAAATGGCACAAGTCACACCAAAGCAGAAATCACTCTCTGGGAAGGCAGAGGAAAACTAGGGGAGAGGCTCACAAAAGCTAAAGGAAAAGAGTTTTGAAAGAAGAAAATGATCACTGGTCAAATGATACAAATTTATCAAATGTGATTTGGAATAAAAGTATTACTTGGATTCAGAAACATGAGGATTGGGGAGTGTTCTGTGAGCCATTTTGCAGTGTGGTGGACATCTTTCCTAGGACAGTTAGCTGGGATGTTTCCATCTTATCTCATGACCATGGAGTATATTCTCTCTTTGGCAGACCTTGGCAATTTCTTTGTCTGCTGTTTCATTTGTCCCTCATCTTTTCTTCAGAAGAGGGAGTGGCCACACACAGCTCTGGGAGCATCCCATCAGCAAGTGAGAGTTTTGTATGGTTGACTGCCTTTACAGGGAGAAACAGACCATTCAATAGTCCCCTGGCCATGCCAGAGCCATGTTCCTACTGTAGAGCCCTACCACTTGCTCCTTATGAGAGCCATGAGTTCATTCTGTCACATCCCCTTTCAGTAAGTGCTCCAGTAGCCTGCCATCAGCTTTGCACTGAGGATCTTTTTCCTAGGATCAGTTCCCTTCACAGGAAACACATTAAAAGCCCCTTTTTCCTTGTTCAAAATCTTTAGTTGGTATTAATTATTTTGTGGTTTTTCTGGTGATCTTTATTGGTTACTCTATCCTGGATATCCACACTTTTGATATCGCATATGCCACCCTCAATTTTTCAGCCAGTGTGGTCATTTGGAGTTATGAATTCTCACTAGCTTCTACAGCTAGAAACACTTTACCATTAACCCTGAAGTTTCAGTCTTTATTCTTGACCTCCTGCCCGTTCTTACCTTGATCCTTCTGGTCGTAGCAATTCCCATTTCATCCCAGCTTTTCTGAATTCCACTGACCCAGCAAAGCTAAATGCCTCCTGACAGTTCTGTTTCCAAGTGTGCTTGTGAACCAGGCCTCTGGTCTACACTACGCTTACGAATGGTAGGCCCTTTTTTCTCACTCCTGAATTTAAAAATGTAAACTAGTCATCAGGTATATAAGGTGCTTCTTTCAATGAAAGGAATTTTTCCCCATTTTAAAAGTAATTCTAATGATACACAACTTAAAAGAGTCATAGAAAAGTATGAAAGAAAAAAATGTAATTTATAGTTATATGACCCGACATTTGGCATTTAACATTGTTGAAATTAATTTTTTTTGTTTTATTTCTAGTCAGAGATTTAAAATTTTTTAATTTCATTTGTTGATACATGTTGTACACAAAATTTTGTGTTATGATTTCACTAATTAGAGGAATTGTTTTCTAAAAGAAATATTGGTAAATAAATATAAACAAAGTTAAGTGAGCATTAAGTGAGCGTTCACTACAATAGCAGTACCTAAACATATAATGCATAATAATTTTCAAACCCCTTTTACGTACCTCATTTTTTTAAGTCACTTTATTCCTTTTATTGATTTACCATAACCAACTAACAGTTGTAAATATTGTTAAAATTGGTTGCAAAAATAATAAACTCTTAAAGATGGCATACTATTCTTTTCTTATTTAGCTTCCTGAACTCATCTTGTGCTAACTCAATATATAATATTTACTAAAATATACAATATTTACTACATATTTACTAACGTATTTCTTTGAAACTAATCATAGAAGATTGGAAATTCTTGTGATTGTTTGTAATACATTCAATTATGATGACTCATGTGTCAGGGCAATTTTTATTAGAAAATGGAGAACTGTTAGGTTTAAAACATCAATGTTTCAATTTTCTAGACATTTCAGTGGGTATCTGTATAAAATTTGTTGCCTCAAGCTTTTGATCCCCATTCACATTATAGTATAAAAATAGTTTGAAAAGTGATAAAAACAATTCTATCAGCCTACCCTTTCATTGGCTTTGGTATAGTCAGTGATCCTCTGCTTCTCAGATAAGACAAAGCATTACAGTTCAGAAGATCTTTATGAAGTGGGAATGCCTTCTCCTTAATATGTAAAATATATTTCCATATAGATTATCTCTTTGTCTCACTTGCTTATCATTTAAAGTTATGAATATAACATAGGTCTTAAGTCAAACTGATGTGTCTCAATGAATCTCCTTTATTATCAAAAATAATTATAATAGCTTAATTACTCCAATAAACCATATTTCAAAATTTCTTCTAAAATTTTTAGCTCTTATAATATAGATTATTTCTGGAAGGATTAGAATTATTTTATTACGGCTGAAATACCAACCCAAAATTTAACTGCTGTTAGAAGATGACAAAAATGCCCCTTTTTGTTTTAAACAAATTATAAATGCCTCCAGCACACAAATAATGTGAATTTGAAAAATGGAAGATATTTGTGAATCTAATAAGCCCTTTCAAAAAGAGTGACAGGATTAAACATCACTTTTCTGCAGATGTGGTGTGACATTTTCATTTGGTTCCAAGATATTTTACTTTTGTGTGACTCTGAAGTTTGTAAACATGCCATAAAATTTGGTAATTACATAATGGTGATTTCATGGTTCTAGCTGAGCATAAAAATAGCCAGACAGAGCAGCAAAACTGATTTTCTTTTTTACATTTGTGGAAAGAGACAAAAGGAAATTGAATGCAAAATTTGCATTAAGACCATACCAGAATTATAACTCATCAGTCTGTTACACGTGAAACAAAAACCAAATACAGCTAAGAGTTAGTGATTGTTTTAAGATATTCAGTCAACAGGTGAAGTTCAAACAACCTGCTGTTGAAACCATGCCTTGTTTTGTTACCCACAATGTTCCAAATGCATTTGCCCGATACTATCTCTTATTGTCTTGTCTTGTCTTGCCCAGGGTACTCAGAGGCAAGACTGTCCCTAGACAAATCATAAAGTAGATGAAAGTTATGTTAATTCCCTTCCCTTTGTAGTGACAATCTCACCTCAGATTCTCTCCACCTCCCTTTACCCAAGGGCCTATTCCAGATGCTCATTGCTCTGGATTTACCCTCTGTTTCCAAGGGGGCTCATACTGTTTCTTGTTGTCTAGTCCCTTTTGATTGTATAACTTTCCTTCTCAAAAAGTGTTCAGTGGCCTCCTAAGAGGAGCCAGAAAATCAGGAGGCTCCCTCCTTTCTTGTGAAATCTCATTTCCCACTGCTCCCCTCCAGTTTTTATTTACACACCTTTTCCGATGCCATTCCTTTAGCCAGAGCAGACCTTCGCCTCTCCTCGCCATTCATGGAAATGTCTATCATCTTTCAAGCTCCACGCAGCTGACTCTCCTCCAAATGCCTTCCCTAATCACTCCCAGCCTTTCTTTACCCCTCATTCATACCACTCGTATGGCACTTACAAGATTTTACTTTGTATCATAATATTTATGAGCATGTCTTGTCTCCAGACACTGTGTTAGGCATTTTACAAATACAATCTGGTTTAAATTTCACAGCAATCCAAGGAGGTAGATATTATTGTATCACCTAACAGTTGAGGAAACTGAGGCTCAAATAGGTTAAATAATTTGCCTAAGACCACATTGCTAGATAGTAACAGAGCTAAGGCTTGAACTCAGGTCCAAAACACATATTCTTTCCACTAAATTGTATCACCATTTTTATTTCTTTTTCATCTTCTGGAAATTGAATTAAGTTTTAAGATGGAGAAAGAGGCCATGATTACCAATACACATAAAGTTTATTGGTAATTAATGAGTATATTCTTAGCTAGAACTGATTAACTATAATCTGTGAGGAATTCAAATGCAATGTGAGAGAAAACAAATGCTCACCCAAAGTTCTCAGAACAAATAAATATGTTCAAGAAAATTTGTAACTCAAGAAAGGCTAGATAACATCAGCCTTTGAGCACCATTGGAAAAAAAAATTAAAAAGAAAAGAAGTAAATGTGGGGTTGGCTTCCCATAAGTCCCTCAGGATTTTAACAATTTGGGTGGTTAGGAGGCTGAAAGTATGATTATCATCCTAAACCTCTCATGAACTGACAGTATCTCTATTGAGTGCAAAGTCTATTTTTGTCAATCTGCCCTGGTATGGCATCTTGGATAAGTTAGGGGAATGACACTTAGTGTTTCTAAGAAGGAAATCTCATCCCAGATGGGCTGCTTTTACAACTATCCTCCCCAGCACCCAGGACCATGGCCTTTCATCTCAGCCTGGACATCTCCATTGCAAGGAGTCCCCAGTCTAGGACCATCCTTCTGCTAGTCACAGGGCATGGGAAGAATTTAGACATTGGATCTCTATGTGTTTTGCACTACTACCTTTGTCTCTTCCAGGGCAAAAATTAATAAATTTTCCTCATTTCTGCCTGTTTATTCTCATATCATTCCCCAGTCCCACAGCTTGTCATATTATCAGTTATATATTTTTTAACATGAACAAAATACAGTTATCATTAAACATGTGTTCTCAGTTCACCTCTATTGACTTTTGGCAGTCACTCAACTTTGTTTCAATTTATATATGATCCCTGTTTGTTAATCCCGTTCATATTTACCTTTATTTACACTTTTGTTCCCCATACTAATTATTATGAAGGGAAAGCAATACATTAATCTAAGTTTGAATATAACAGGCCATGCTGGACTTCAGGCTCTATGCTAGGAAGCCTGAGAATTTTTATGTGTTAAGTCTGAGAAATTCAACAAGCCTAACAGGAAACTATCTTCAACCACTCTAGAAAAAACTCCAGCACAAAAGCTCTTTGTTACTTTTCTTTAAAGTTTTAATGGTTTTTCTTCTCCTCTACACAAGTCCTCAAAGCTAATTTACTCTTTTGTCTTTTTATAAATTTTGAAATAGTTATAGATTCACAGAAAATTACAAAAGACATGAAAAGGGAGGCCTCTATACCCCTCACCCCATTTCTCCCAGTGGTTACATCTTACATAATTATACCACACTAGCAAAGCCCAGAAATTGACATTGCTCTAATTCATTTTTAAATTAAAAAAAAAAAAAGAAAAAATTCACTCTAAGATACCCTAGTCAGTTTTGAATTTCATTCCACGTATTCTCTTTCTGCTCACAAGTGAGAACCCGGTTGGCGATTCTGGAACACAAAGAGTGGTCTGTCCATGCAACCCCAGAAAAAGTTCCCCCATGTTGTCAGTAATGATCTTCAGATCTGATTCAATGCCTCGGTCAATGTTATAGCAGACCATGAAAGAGAGCCCACATCTGAAGACTTGGGTTGGATCTTGTTCTGCTCTAAACACATGACCTTGAGCAAGTCACTTGACTTCCCCAAGCTTGAATGTTTTCCTGTATAAAATGGAGAAAATACTGCTTCTGCCTACTTTGTAGGGTTGTTGTGGGGATCAAAGGTGATGATGTGTATGAAGGGAAGTGCTAGGCTGTGAGTCAGCAAACATGAAGTTTATATTCTTTTCTCGAACTACTGCCAGTTACAGAAGTATAGTTTTTCAGTAGTTTTGTTCTTAGAAACAGAATAAAACCACCTCCTTGTTAGGCATAAGACCTAGAATTTCCATTATGTTTAATGACATTCCCTATGGACCACTCTTAGGACAGATACTGGTGATATATTGGAAAAGCACTGTATGACTTATTGCCTACACACCCCTAAGGCATACAATCTATTTTAAAATAAATATTTCTTAACATTTTATTCTAAAAGATGGAATGCATTTTAAGTAGTTTTTATTTTTATCTTGATTGCAAGATTTATTCTCGCTTTGTTTTTTGTGCCATGCGCTATATAATCAGTGGCCTTGAAAATAGTGAGGAATTATACGGATACCAGATTAGACAGCAGATGGTTTATGAAGTAGAAATGGAAATCCTCCAAGCTGCATTGTTCCTGTTTGTCTGGATATATAATAAATTGTGATTCACTGGTGCAACCTGGTGTGTGGGTAGTAAAAATTCTAGTCTTGGTGCTAAGGGCAGAGAAATGTATAGAAGAACATAAATTTGAATCATGGAAAGTAAAGATAAACATCTTTGCGTGTGTTGAATGTTTTAGGCTCCACAATAAAAATGTAAAGATTTGTTTTCTCCCCCTCCCTCTTATATACAGGCGGGCATGGCTCTGACTTATGATCCCACAGCTGCCATACAGAATGGGTAAGTAGACCTCATTTTCTCTATTTTAATTGCGAAGACAGCTTTAACCTCTGAAATCAGTACTGAAGAAAAATGTCAAATCTGTCTTCCTTTCGTTTCAAAACTTCAAACAAAAGCTTTAAACCAAACATTTCTCACCATTGTACTTTCTTTTCTTCCTATGAATGACTCTGACTTCAGAGCATCTCCAGTGTCACTCATTTTCACAGGCCTCTGCCCACATTAAGTTTTGTACATTCTCTCTGGAAATATTCTGATTTATTACAAACTTAAAAAGAAAAAAAAAACTGGAATTTCAGCTCCCAATCTGAGCAGCCAAAGGTGAAAGTTGGGTGGCGCCATGTTTGCGGCAGTGAGAACTGACAGCCTGGTACACAGTAAAGGTTTCCCTCCTACTGTGGATCCCCACATTTCAGGTTACTACCTCCGTACTACACTGACGATGGCTGTGCTACGTCTGTTCACCTGAAATCACCTGCTATGTGATATGACTCTCTGCGTCTTACCTATGTTGTGAGGGCAGCTGATAAATTTTGTCTGCACTATATTTTTTGTTACATTAGACATATCAGGGTGTAACTGTCTCTGTGTAGTCACATGGCATCTCCCCTCCACCATTCTTGGCCTTGCACGCACAGGTGCTTACCTTTTTCACCCAGGGCACATGAAATGAAGAAGTGTTCAGACATTCTGTTCAAACAGCGTGCTGTTAGTGAATTCTTAACAGTAGGAAAAGCTTCTCCAATCGGAATTCACAGGTGCATGGAAAACGTTTATGGTGACCAGTGTGTTGATGTGAGTACAGTAAGATGCTGAGTGAGGTGGTTCAAACATGGGGAAGTGGGGCAAGCAGATCTGAGGGACAGACCATGAAGGGAAGGGCCTATGACTGCAAGTGATCAGCTTCATCAAGATTGCAGAAGTGTGTGGTAATTTTGTAAAAAAAAATTATGCAGCTTTGAAAATAAATAATGTAGGTAAAAATTTTTTATTTCATTAAATATTTTCCACTTATTTTCTATGTAAGTGGAGGTAAATTTTATCAGCCTGCCCTGGTAACAGTGTAATATTGCATTCTCTGAACTATTTGACAGTTGGAAAGACGGTTCACCCTCTTCTGCTGCCCACTTAGATATTTACAACAATGAATATGTCCCTCATGAAACAAATTGTAGCTACAATGAATGCTAAGGATATCAACCTATTTTCTTAATTTTATCTACTCTTGTTTGATAGAGAACTTTATTCCATCCATCAGTCACTTTCTTCAATACCTTCCTGCACATTGAATATTTATCAGCCTGTAGATATACACAAAACTCTCGCATCTATAGGGAGAGCAAAAGCAAAATAATTCTTTCCTGCTAATGGGATCACTTCTACTGACCACACGACTTTAGCCTTCTTCTCACAGGTAAACCACTTGACTTCCGAACATGCTATCTTCATGTATTCTTCCCTAATTACTCCTATTAAAGTATGAATTCTGGTCTTCAAACTGGACTGGAATTTTCCTTGCTGATATCCCCATGATCTCCAAATTTGCCATTGTTACTGTAATTCTTTTAGTCTTTATTCTATTTAAAATATTACCTCGTTTAACTTTTTTTTCACCACTCATACCTTCTTCAAAATTTCTTATCTCTTGGATCCCACAATGCCGTTGTTCGCTGATCCTCCTTGCTCTCCACGCTTCCAGCTCATTTGAATTCTTCTCATTCCACCTCTTCTGCTCACTTTTGCTAATTTTTCTGAGTTTAGTCTTTTTTAACTGTCTTCTCTCTGGTTGATTTCATTCATCCTTCTTGCTCTCAGGAACTGAAGACTCTCAAATTTTTCCTTCCAGTTTATAGCTAGATGCAGAGCACTATAACTGCATCTAACTGCTTAGTAGGTGTTGCTACTTGATGTCTCCGTATGTCCCAAACTGGTCCGTATTCTCATCAAATCTTCTTAATACAAGCCTAACTAATGCATATGAAAAATAAATATCAAATTATTTGGTTTTTTTAAATTTACTCTAAAACCATTTATATTGGAAACTCCAGTTTTGTATGTTCTCTCTTTTCTGACATTCTTCATGATTCAATTGGTCATTAAGACTTATTCAGTATATCTTTGAACTGTATCTTCAACCCAGCCCTTCCTTATGCCAGTGTTTGAGTTCATTCATTCATTACTCTCTACCTGTACTAAGCTTTTACCTCCTCCAAACCATTTTCACATTGCTTTGTGAATGCATTTTTTAAAAGCAAAATGTAATCACCAAATGTAAACCTGTAATAGGTAGACTTTATTAACTACAGAACAAACCTCAAACCTTCAAGAATGGCACAAAAGAACTACATTATTTGCTTCCTGCAACTGAACTGGACCTGCAATTCTCAGAGTACCAGAGTACATCATACTACTTTACACCTCTGTGCTTTGTTGCTTATGGAATTATCTCTGCCTGGAGTTCAGACATAATGATTACTCTCTCTCTCTCTCTCTCTCTCTCTCTCTCTCTGTCTCTCTCTGTCCCTCCCTCCTTCCCCCTTCCCTCCTTCTTTACCGCTTTCCTTCCTTTCTTTTTCTTTTATTTTCATATAGCTCCTATCTAAAGAATGTCATCACATTATATTAAGCACAGCTAGTTACACAATTAGTCACAAGAAAAACAGTATAAGTAGTTGTTAAGAGTGTAGACTCCAGAACCAGCCTGCCTAGATATGCATCCAAATTCTGTCATCAAGTTGTCTTCCTCCCCTATGAAATTGAGATAATAGTAATAATACCTCTTTACAACACTTGGTAATGACCTAGAGGTTATTATGCTAAGGGAAATAAGTCAGAGTGAATAAGACAAAGATCACATGATCTCACTTGTATGTGGAATCTGAAGAATAGAATAAATTAATAAACAAAACAGAAACAGACTCATAGATTCTGAGATCTGTATCTGATGGTTGCTAGATGGGAGAGAGTTGAGAAGCTGGATGAGAAAAGTAAAGGGACTAGGAAGTACAAATTTGTAGTCACAAAATAGTCACAAGGATGTGAAATACAGTATAAGGAATATAGTCAATAATGTTTTAAAGACCGTAGGGTATCAGATGGATGCCAGACTTATGGGAGACCAAGTCATAGATTATATAAGTGCCTAATCATTACACTGTACACCTGATACTAATAATAATGAATTTCAACTATAAATATAATAATGTATATAAACACATATGTGTGTGTGTGTGTGTGTGTGTGTGTGTGTGTGTATGTATAGTCTTGGGATGTGAGGTACAGTGTAGGGAGTATAGTCAATAGTATAGTACTAGCTATGTACAGTATCAGATGGGTATAGACTTTTGGGGATTATCATTTTGTGAGGTATGTAAATGTTTAATTATTATGCTGTTTTGCCATCTGAAACTAATAAAATATAATTGTAACCAATAAAAATGTTAGCCAAGAAAGAAAAAACTTTGTAAGGATTAAAGGAACCCTATATAATGTAATCATCAGTGTAAAATATTGATGCTATTGTTGCACTATATTTGATGTTCCCATGATACATCTGAGTTTTTTATCATGCAGCAATTGACACACATTGATTTTTCTGCTGGACTATTAACTGTGTGAAGGCAGGTTCATCTTTATAGACTGTTTAACTTAATATTGTGAAAGCCAAATCAGGAAGAAGAAATGTAACTGATGACATCTGCTTGGCTACATACAGCAAATTGGCAAGAGGGAAATCATTCCCCTTTGGACATTAACCCTCTGTGTCCCCATATAACACTTTAATCAATTCTCCTTAAATATAACCTGCTGTTTCACAATAGCCAAACTTGTCATGAATTTTTCATGTCCTAGATTAAAGCATGGAGGTGTGCAAGTCTTAGATTATTCATTGTGTTGTTGTTCATAAGAAGATAGAAAAGTTATATAATGAATTTGAAAAATATAGGAAGAATCTAGCTAATTAATCATATTCATCTGATACTTTATATTTATGATTTTTTAAATGTTTCATTCATCTTTGGTTTTATTTCCTTAATGGTAACACAAACAAAAGAGAACTAATAGAATAATTATTTCTATGCATGTAAGATGTCAAAATAACCAAATTATCTTCTCAACACACTGTCTCTGGTGTTAACGTTAGCATATGCATCTTAGAGTAATAGAAGCTGATTTAGGTATCTTAGCATATTAAGAGATCTAGCATGAATGTCCACAATAAAAGTATTTTATGCCCTGTTAATGTTGATATATTTGATATAGCAGTCAAAACTACTCAGAGAGCAGTAATCTAACAAAGAAAGAAATAATTATTTTGTAAGGAAGAAACTGGTCTGTTTTACATAGAACAAATGGTATCCAAAGGTATAGCTGCAACTCACCCTAACGTAGTTACGCATTATATTGTTAAAGATTGCTTCATGCTGACTCAATTTAGTTCAACAAACTTATTTTTCTTTAGATATCCATCTGTTGCACTGTTTAAAATCATTTTGGTGATACATATCTGAAAAAGAACATTTTCACATCATATAGGGACAATAGACATGTACACAATTCTAGTATGAGATAGAATGCAAATATCATTGCAATAAAAACACAAAGTACTGTGAGATTTATGTATAGATTAACTTTTTATCTTTAAAAATATTTCTGAAAGATTACACAAGAAATAAATGGTCAGATTGATTCTCTGGGGAAAGCCAATGGAGCACTGAGAAATAAGAGTGATAGGGACTTATTTTTCATTGTTTGTATTTTTATATTCTTTTCTAAAAGGAAAAGTGTCAGGGCCATAGAATGACTAGAAGAGAGGTAGTTACCTTCTAATGGGGGGTTGGTAGGCTTCTTGATGGCACACCGGCATGACCTTCTACTCTTGGAGGTGTCCCACATCATAGTAAAGAGCACACTTGATGATCCTGTAGTATCTGGCAGCTGTATATTAAGCCAGTGTTTGCTGAGTATCCTAAGCAAATATGTGTCTGGTTTATAGCAGTAGCTACTCAAAATGTGTGAAGAGTTAAATGTTATGAATTCCATAACCTCCACATTAATACTACAACATGAAATTGAAATAAGTATTCCCAAAGTTAGCTTGATTTTTAACTAATGAAGAACAACCATTTGTAAGTGTGGACAATGGGAATCTGTGCTGTTTGCATTTAGACAAGAAGATGTCAGTTTGGTCATCTGCTTGAACCTATTAAAAATGTCACTTTAAAAATATTAATTCAATGTCACTTCTGTTTAAGACCTTGAAGGTTACAGTGAAGAAGTGTCTGGGTCACAGTGGAAAAGTAAAAACTGTAATACTTTTCACTCTAGCTGAACTCATGATACTAAAAATGTCCATTCTTCTTTCAAAGCTATCTGGCATAAGTGTATAATTTGTTATTATTATTATTGCCCTATTACTTTTTGAGCAGTCCAGTATGAAATTCCATCACTTTCACATATGAGTGGGAGGTGAGAAATGATCTAGTCCTATATTCAAAAGTTCATCTTTCCTGTACTTTTGTAAGTGCCACTGTGTAAAAGCCTCTTAGATTGTTTTATTTGAATAAAATATATTCTTGGGAGAGATTTGAAAAAGAATGTTTTTATAACATTGGTTTGCCAGCTGTTTTATATAGGGCATTAGATTTCAGTGACACAGAAGCCTTATCTCATTACAATACCAGAGGGATCTAATGGAAAGGATACATTGGTATTACAATAAAAATGACCAATACCTTATTAATCTTATGCTATAGCATAACCTTGAGGATAGTATTCATGATTCTGACTGAGAATATTGCCTGTGGATAGGGAAGACGAGCAGTGCTGTTTACTTCAGTGTGCAAATAGGATTTTGTGTGATTTTTCTACAGTAAAAAATGGTCTGCTTGGGTTATTGATATATTCATGTTATTTTTATTGTCAGTGAAATAAGGTTTCGCCATATTACCACTGATGCCAAATCTCCTGAAGATGTCTTTTCTGCTGGCAAAACAATGTCCTATTAGTGACCTACACTTGCATTTTCTGGACTTCTGGAGGCCACTGGCTTTAAATACCAGAGAACCAAGTAACTCTGCATTCTTTAAAAATACTAAGTTTTTGAAAGGCTAGTTTAGACTCTATAAGTAGAGTCTCGGTAACTTATTTTAGCCACTTTGGCATTTGATATTTTATTCATGGGGAACCCCTCCAGAAGTTACTCGTTCCTATTCCTAAGCCAAGGTTGCTCGACCTCAACACTATTGACATTTGGGATCAAGGAAGTTTAGCGTGGAAGCTGTCCTGTGCATTGCAGAACCTGCAGACCTTGACCTACTAGATGCCACTAGCAGCCCCCACCTGGTGTGACAAACTAACATGTCTCTAGGTCCTGCCACATGTCCCCTGGGGAGCAAAACCACTTCTAATTTAGAACCACTGGGCAAAGAATAAAAGCAACACTTATGATACACATAAGATTATGTAAATGTTTGAAAGAAGTATCTCTAAAGAGAGTAATCTATTCCCAGGAAAATACTTTGTTAAGGAGTTCATTTCCAGTTTTCTATGTCTGCCTTTGCAAAGCCTAATGCATATGAGGGAGGACACAAAAAATGGAATTGTCTTCTGGAGGGCGGCCCATTGTAGCACAGGCTGCCCCCACAGGGTGAGTGTTCTAGGAGCCCGTCTGCATCCGTGCACCAGCTCACGTTGAGAGGGTGTGTTCAGCTTCAGAGAATTTTCTCTGAAGACTCTTTCAGTGTTTGCCCATTTCATGATGGGTGATATGCACGAGCAACACGCAGCAGGACAAGGCACCTGCCCACATTGCGCTGAGTATTCAGCATTTTTTACCAAAAATGACTTGACCCTGTGACCCACCTTCCCTATTCACCAGATCTTGCCTGAGCGATTTACTTTTTGGAGGGGTTCCTGGGATGAAATAAGTCCTCAAATGTAAACATTTTGCCAGTGTGGAAGAGAGAAAACAAAACACTGCAGAAGCACTGCAAGGCTGTGTAGAGCAGTGGAAAAACTGTCTTGAAGGTGTATTACATCAAACGAAGAATACTTTGGAGGTGACTGAAATTGTAACATGTAATAATAAATGCACATTTTTTTATAAATAAAGTCTGGGGTTTGGGGGTCCTCCATATATCACCAGATACAAAAAAACATAATATCACATGTTTAGAATTACCTTAGTTTTATTATGGCTAAAAAGTTACGTCAGTTTTCGCTTTCCTGTTCTTCAGTCCCATGACATGCTTGAAGTGTTTATTTGGCATTTTTTTTTAATGTAACAGTCATGTGAAAGTCATTTTAAACCATGACAGATACATGACAAGGACTAAGAGAAAGTAAAGAGATTGGGAAAATCATTCTTCGGGTCTCTTTTTGGAGTCTGGTCCTGTTTATTCTCTTTATCTACTCAAGCCTTAGATGTAATAGCAGCTTCTCTTGTCATGGCTTAAGCAAGGGTTTCTTGTAAATTTATCCGGTTTATGTTTGGACTTGGGAAGAGCTTATTTCAGAATACCGGAATTAGAGGATCAAGACTGTGTGCCAAGTCTTTTCTTCCCAGTTTATTTTCTGTTCTAAATGACACTCTGACTTGAGTGGAATATTGGACCTTGCTGGGAGTATGAAATATAATTCTTGTTTGATGGATAGGATTAGAGCAGGTAGAACTAAAATCATTAAATTTACCCCCAAGAGTTCCCTTTGTTATAATAGTATCAGTTTTCTTGACTGCTTGCTTTATGTTTCTGCTCTCTGTTTTCCCCATAGAAAATCTGTAAACTCTGCCTGTCAATCCAATCATTACTGCTTTCATTTTTAATACTCCAATTGGTACATTTTGCAGAGTAAACCAGTCATGCTAAACTGTGATGCACAGTGCGCTCTATTGATATAAGAAGCTGAAACTGGGTTTCTAGCAGAAGCTAACCACTGCATGGCGAACGCACTACCCTGTTTGTGGAGTGGTCATAGGTGCCTGTCATGTCATTATGAGTCCCAAATACGACTTCCTGTTTACTGCCTCACAGGTACAATTTGTCAAAGATAAGACCTACAGGGAATTTTAAAATGCAAACCATGGTTTTTGTAGAAAAGCACTGCTTTCCCTAGTTACTAATACCTTTGCGTGTTAGAAAACACATGCAAGCAGTTAAACTTCTCTTAAGCATTTACAAATACGTGATGTTGGCCTTTCCTCTCTAGGTTCTGTCCCCTCAGTTTCCTTTCAGTTCAGGGACACATCTTCCATGCTTCCACGATCTTGGCATCGCCCATCCTGTACTGCAATCACTACTTACTACCCTCTGCATTCCCTCATTCATTCAATCTGTAGTTATTGAGTATCAACCATGTCTCAGGCTCTCTTTTAGCAACAAAACCAGTGTGTCCTCAACATTCTTGAAGCTGACAGTGTACAGCGAGGTTGTACAACCCATGGCCCATGTGCTGTATGTAGTCCAGGATGGCTTTGAATGCTGCCCAATACAAATTCATACACTCTCTTAAAACATTACAGAAATTATGCACAGACCTTTTATTTAGCTCATCAGCTATCATTAGTGTTAGTGTATTTTATGTGTGGCCCAAGACAATTCTTCTTCTTCCAGTGTGGCCCAGGGAAACCAAAAAGTTGAACACCCCTGGTCGAGAAGGATTAAGAGTCAATAAAAACATTGTATTAGTCAGCTCAGCTATCATTACAAAATACCATGGATTGGGTAGCTTTAAACAACAGAAATTCATTTTCTCACAGTTCTGGAGGCTACAAGTTCAAGATCAAGTTCTGACAAATCCAGTTTCTGATGAGAGTAGACTGCTGCCTTCTCATTATGCCCTCATACATGTCCTTTCCTAAACCTCCACGCATATGGGTGGAGAGAGAGAGCAAGCAAACTCTCTAGTGCATTTTTTATAAGGACACTAATCCTATTAGGTCAGGGCCCCACTCACTCTCATGAACTCATTTAGCCTTAATTGCTTCTTTAAAGGTTCCATATCTGAATACTGCCACACTGGGAGTTAGGATGTCAACATACAAATTCTGAAAGGACACAAACATTCAGTCCATAAAATATATTAAGAAAAAAAATTTTTAATTACTACTTCACATAGTGACAAAGACAATATACAAATTAATTAAAAGAAAGAAATCGGGAATAATTGGGACAGAGATGATGGCTACTACTTTGGTTATAGGCTTCTTTGAAGAAGTGAAAGTTGAGCAAAGCCAAAGATGGCCGAGAAGGAGTTAGCCTTAGGGAGATTTAAGGAAATGAGCATTCTAAGTAGAGAGGATTGTAAAGTCAGTGACCCAAGATAGGCGTGAGAATGACAGGACCATGTGACAAAAGGTCTGTGTGGGATCCTAATGGGCTGGAAGGAGAGCAGCAGGAGAAAATACTAGAGAGGTAAGCAGCAGTGGAATTGTGCTGACCAGTACCGGGAATTCAAATTTTGTTCTCATTGCAAAGGAAAGCTATTGGAGGGTTTTAGGCTGTTTAATAAATAGATGAGATACAATTTAAGTAGCTAAATAGGGAAATTCTAAAAAATGTTTAAAAATTTTCCCATCTTTGGTACATAAAATAAATATTCAACAAGTACTTTTTGAAGTAGGAATGTGGATGTTTTCTTACATAGTAATTGACTTATTTTAAAGGTCAGGTTTATTAGCTATAGCTTACATAAAATATATATTCACTCTTTCTAGTGTACAATTCTGTGAGTTTTGGCAAGCATCTAGTAACATAACCGCCAAATAGTAAGATACAAAAACAGTTACATCACTTCCCCAAATCCCCGTGTGCCATTGTCATCAATCCCTTACCTCAATTTTGGTATCCACTGACCTATTTTCTGTTCTTATAGTTTTGCATTTTCTACATTGTGATATAAATGGAATTATAAAATATAGCATGTTTTGAATCTGACTTCTTTCTTTTAGCACAGTTCATTGGGATTCATCCTGTTACATGATTCAGTTCTTTTCTTTTTATTGCTGAGTAGTGTCCCACTGTCTGGACATACCACAGTTTGATTATTGAATCAGTTGAAGGGTATTTGGCTTGTTTCTCTTCTTTGGAAAGTATTTATAGACCTGCTATTCACAATTGCATTACATTTTTGTTAAGCATATATTTTTATTTATCTTTAGTTAATATCTACCAGTGGTATTGTTGAGCTATGCAAAGGCTGTCCAGAAAGTATCTAGCCATGTAACTGTTCTCGTTATAGTAACAATGGCTGGATATTGTCCAGACAACCTGCACATGTTGTTTGTATGTTTAACTTTATAAGAAACTGCTAATCTGTTTTCTACAATAGATGTACCATCCTGTATTCCCACCAGCAATAAATGAGAGTTTCACTTTTTCTGAATTCTTGCCAGCACTTGTATCCTCATTAAAAAAAAAAAGGCCATTCTAATAGGTATATAGCCAATAGTTTTTTTTAAACTGCACACCTATAAATTTAGAGGTCTGGTGGATATGGAGAGTAAGGATGCGATGTGTAATGGACTGATTTTCTCAGTTTTATTTTTTTAACTCTTGTTGAAAGCTAGATAAAATAAACTTGAGACTATACTTCCCATACTTGCTTGGAGACTTGTAGAGAATATAAGCTTAAAGAATTTACTCTTTAAATCCTGGCAACCTTGAAATCTTGGCAATGAGTAAATTCTTTGAATTTTCCTCTGATTTTATATTTAATGGTAGTCTTCTTTAGAAAGGTAACCCATACTATTCTCTATTCACCAGTGACACCAGTTATAAAACTTTTGTGCCCAAACTCTAATCTCAGTCATACTATTTTTAAAAAATAAAGTAAAAGGTAGTAGTTGACTTTTGCCAACAGTATGGCAAAGTGAAATAATGACTCCATTATACCTGATAAACATTTTCCCAATCTACCCTCACATCAGTGAAATACTCCATTACAGACAACTTGGTTTTGTCTGTCCTGTGGCTGCCACTCTAGCCTTTCACTTACTAGTGAGATGTGAAGGGAGAAACATGATTTAAAATCCAGTTGAAGAATATGAGCATTTGGTAACATGTGGACGCTAGGTATCATGTGAGCAAAGATGGGTGTGTCACTGATTTCAGTACCTAAAAGCTACCTTTAATAGAATTCTAGAAGGATCATCCACCTATGGTTCATGAAGTCCTGCTCTTACGCAGTATCATTCTATCAGCTCTATGAAGGGCCCTGGAGGACTAGAAAACTGCTTTATTACAGAGCCTGCAGGAGTATTTCACATAAATCCAGAAGCTCCACCAGTGAGTGCCATGACTAAATCCAGAATATAGTCCTATCCTCACCTAGACAGAAGTTGTTTACTTTCTGTTTTTTTCCTGGAGAAAATATTTAGCTTAGTTTCTGCATGAGGGTCTGGACTCATGCCTACCACAAGTTATTCAGAACTCTCCTGAAGTTGATCGTATTTCCTGAATGAAAAGATAGATGCAATCTGTGTATGTGCAGCACCAACCACCTTTGTAAAGCTCAGTACTGTCATTTTGCCTTTCTTTAAAATAGCTTTAGAATGTCATTGCCTCTAAAAACTAATAAGATTTAAAAAATTTTAAAAGAAACAAACAGAAAAAAATAATAATAAAACAGTGCCTGTGGCTTTTCTCCCCCTACGGGTTAAAGATTCCATTACACTCACCTATACTCACCTGGCACAAGAGAGATTTTGTGCGATCAATTTTATAAGATTACTCAAAGCTGTCATTTTTCTTCAGAATGATTTCTTTCTCTTAGTGAAATCAAATACTATAAATCTCTTCATGCTCCTGTTAAAAGTTGGTGGGAAAACATGAGGGTAGAACTCTGTCTTTCCCAAAAGTGCTTGGAAGCATTTGATTAGCAGCCAGGCATGCAACTTTCTGAATCCTCTTTTTTGTTTTGTTTCCTGTTTGCAGATTTTATTCTTCACCGTACAGTATTGCAACCAACCGCATGATTCCACAGACATCTATCACGCCATTCATTGCTGCTTCCCCTGTCTCCACATACCAGGTATGTCCAATTTACCTGCACTTCAGGAGAGATCTTTCTTGCCAGTAATCAACTGCATAAAGGCAAAAGGGACACTGTAGAGTTATTTTTAAATTGTCCTTAAACACTTTAGTCACCTCCTAATGCAATAATACTGAAGTTATAAATTAGCCTACACTTTCAAATGCTTGTTTGCATCTATTACACTGAATAATAAAACCCACTGCACTTTTCGTTTTTCCTGCTGAGTTTTCATGATTATGCTACTTTCTAGCCAACTTTAGTACAGCTTTCTTACCACTGAGAAATTATTTTGTTTGTTGTCTATTAATTTGGTTGTCACATTTCTTATTGTGTCTTTTCTAAAATCACATTTCTAGCATTCCTTGCACTTACTCCAGTATATTTTATCATTGTCATCTCATTTTGTCAGAGATGTCCTGTGTCTCCATGTAAAGCTACATGGAGAGATGTTAAATCATCTTTTTTTCTCAAGAAATAGGAAATATTACCAAAGTGGCGAAAAGTTATTCCTACTTTCTGCTCTTCATTTCCATTTCCAAGGAGACCCAAAGAGACCTCAGGGTTCCAATGTTGAAACACAAAGAAAATCTGACACTCCATGTGTGTCCTAAACCAGATGTTGTATCCAGTTAATTCTAGGTACACAAATGGATTGAAATAGTCATACGTCTCCTCATAAAGAAAATACTTCTTATCTTATTTCTTTGCGTTATCAAGTATGTGATATTACTCCCTGCTTCTCTTACCTTATATTGTTCTTCAGACAATTCTTCTAATTCTAATTAAAAATCACTATAAATGTTACATATAAAGAGTATCTAGTGTTATTTTTTAAAACTTTCGAAAGAGAGAGAGAAAGTGTGAGAGAATGCAAGTGTGTGCATGCAATTTGATTCTCTATATTTTGCAGATGTTGGGGGTGGAAGTTTTACAATGGGTAAAACTGTAATGTTGCTGACTGATACTAATTCAGTTAAGTGTCACCTTATTCAGCCACTACATACTTCATTTCAGGATGTCCCAGTTGTCAGAGCATCAAACTTGAGACTATGTACATTTTTCCTTAACTAATTTCTCCAGAAGCAGTTCATTTTCATTCTTTTTCTGCACTTAGATTCTTGATACATGTCGGTCGGTGAACAGAATAGATTTCTGTATGAATTGCAATCAATAGAAGGTCTCAGAATGGCTGGTTTCTTAATTGCCTTTCCTTGGGACCCATGAGGCTTGTGCAGGTGCTGTTCAGTTTTTGTTCTTCCTGCAGGCCTGCTTGGTTGTAATGTGTGTTTTGCTTTTTTTTACCCATTTTTTTTCTAATCTTGGCCTCTGTTCCAGCCAAGACCACCCATTGAGCCCCAGTGTAGAGCACTTTGGTGACATGAATAAAATATTCACAGAAAAGTAATTTCACTTGGGAGGGCTCATAAGTGGAATTTAACCCCAACTCTCTTTTCTCAAAAAAAGAAGTAGAGCAATTTCCTATGTTGCTGATTCTTGCCTTTCACCAGTTCTTCTTTTATTTTTTTAACTCTAAAGTACATTGGCAATTTTGCTTGTGTGAATATGTTGAAAAAAAGAAATCTTCAGTGTTCTGTATGTGACAATCAGCTCTTAAAGCTCCCTTTCTCATTTGACTGATGAGACATATTTCAGAACCATTGGCAGGTTCATTTTTATTGACCATACCAATTACTATAAGACAAAAAGATCACAAACTTGCTTAACTTGGGTTTATTCCAAAGCATTCCTCCAAATTTCTGGCTGATCTCTTTAATTCTTACCCCAAGTTTTCCCACTTAGACTTATTTCTAAGATGGGAATCAGTTGAGAATTAGAAGTTAGAACAAATGACAAAAAAAGAAGTCTTACTAGTCAACTCTTGCCTGCTTGATTATTTGCCTGGGTATCCTTAGAAGTTGACCTCTAAATAGGAAGTCCTTGAGGCCTCCAAATACTGTAGTCTCCAACACTATCCTTAACATATGCTCCAGGGCCCTGCCTGGTCCATGTGGGGACTGAAGTCAGCTCCAGTGAAGTAGGAATTTGCTTTACATTTTATCATTGGGGACCAAATTAATTAGGTCTGAGAATGCCCTTTCTATCTTTGGCTATGAGCACTAATTAGCTGTAAAGTCAGATGGACTCCACTTTCTTATGACCTAGTGTGACTCCACTGAACACAAGAACCAAGTTCTCTCTGTGATTGCTTTGTGCTAATAAATGCTGTTTGATGCATAGGTCCAGAGTACTTCATGGATGCCTCATCCGCCATACGTTATGCAACCAACAGTAAGTGTTCTCAGTCACCTGAGGCTATGTGTTTCTATTATCCAAGTGCAAGCTTTTGCAATGCATAGAAGCTTTGGGGTAAAGCTTTTGTTATATTCCATACCTCTTTCAGGCAGCCATATTTTGCAGATAAAAAGCTGTTCCTGAAATTATACAACAGCATGTACAATAGATAGATATGGATAGATAGAGGTAAAGCTAGAGATAGGTAGATAAAGAGATAAATGATAGAGAAATAGATAGATGATAGGTAGGTAGGTGGATAAGTAAATAGATGGATAGATAATAGAAACGAACTTTCTTGGAGGAAATAGTCACAGCAGTCAATCTCTCAAATTGATGTCTACTATTTGTTATGAATAGAGAATTTCTACTTCATGCAGAAACTCTGAGCTCTGAACAATTACATTGATTATAGGAAGAAAGCCCTCCTGTTTTCCTTTGCCTTCTGTTATGCTTTGTTTTCTTCAAATGCAATTTGATGTGTTTCGGGGTGAATTTCAGTGTCATGGCCAAGTGTTGATTCAAAGCAATATATTTGAAATAAGATAGTTGTGTACTAATAGGTGGAGATATACAGATAGATAGCAAGATTGGTAGATATTTTTTATATTAACTAATTAGAGCCATTCTCTTCTTCTTTAGTGGAAAATTTCTTTCAAAACATTCAAATTCTATTTTTCTACTTGCTAGATTTCCTATTTTGTAGAAGAATATTACATCAGTCCTAAATGAAAAATATTACATATTCTATTAGAGTCTAGACTGAAGGTTAATGATTCCATTTATCTTTGTCTAGTTCTTCCAGGTTTTCTAGTTCTGTAGAAATACAAGATAGAGAGATTTCAATGGTAATATATTTATGATAGTGAAAGGTAGAGAAGGAGCCCTAGACTGAAAGCTGTGTGACATAGTCTCTGGTGTTCTCTTCTGGGCATGCTCACATCTATGTCTTTGTTTCCTTTTCTATCACTATATTTAACTACACAAAAGGGTTTTAGGGAGGATCAAATGAGAAAGTTTCATTTGTGAAAACAATTTTTTAAGTATGACATGCTATACATTATTATTACCATTATTCTTATTATAATTGAATGTATTTGTTATACAAAGAAGAAGCAATGGTACATTTTAACTCTTTTAAAAGCTAAATATAAATAGGGTAGCACACAGTGACCAGGGAGCTAAATACACAGCCATCTATTTCCTTGATTCAAAGGAGCACAGCACCTGGTTTTCATATTTGAGCTTTTCCATTAAAAAAAGAAAGAAAGAAACATTCCATGTTGCTCCTAATGTTTTGACGGTTTGTTTTTTATTTAAGGAATAAAATATATGTGGCTTATAGAGCATAACTTCAGACCATATTTTGTAAATCTCTCTCTTTACTCTTATTTCCACACCTTGGGGGCTTCCTGAGTTCATCTGCTCTGTGTTCTGTAAATCATACCAACGTAGACAAATCCAAGATACACTTTCCTGTCCAAGTCATGAGGTAGAATTCAATATATGCTGCCAAACCAATGTATAGCACAGACTGAGCCAACACAGGAAAAGCAAAGATGTCCTGCCAAGTTCTAAAGAGTAGGCTTTCTAGAAGGAAACAACTACCTTCTAAAAAAATAATGTGTTCAACTATAGAGCACTAATGCTAGCTTCGTCCTCATACTGAGGTTAAGCATCACCTCACTGTGGCCAAAAGGAATGCACGTGTGGCAGAGTCTGGAGCTTTTGCCAGATGTCAAAGTATATAAGACTACAGTTTTCTAGAGCTGTGAGGGGAAGGGAAGATGTTTGTGTGTGTGTCTTCATTTCAACTACCACTCAGGACCTTAGCAAGCTTTTTCATTACCACCTCCTCCACCCTACCATAGATTCATTTTTGGATATATCATTTCTCATACATCTTACTCTAGCAATAGGTGTGTGTGTGAGTGTGTGTGTGTGTGTGTGTGTGTGTGTGTGTGTTTGTCCACTTGGATCTTTATTGCTATGGCTGCTGCTCACTGACATCTTAGCACTCTCCATGACTAGCCTGTGCATCATGTTTGAGCTTGGGCCACTCAGTTTCAACGTAATGTTTGTAGCTGGGGCAGATGCCTGGGCAAAGGACTGGCTGGGCCACCTACTACTTTGTTGTTTTTAATATGGAAATATTGGCTAAACAGTGTCGTGGAAACACAGGGGTTATATTATCGACCTCTGCCCTGCAACAGTCTTGCTGGTTGTCTAGATTGTGTAAATAACCTTACCAAACTGGTCTTAGTTTCATCTATGATACGAAAATACAAAAGTACTTAAGCAATCTAAGGCAAAGAAATAAAATACCTGGATCTGAAAAGAATGCATGAATACTTGATGCTTAGTAACATGGAGTCTTGGTTAGGCTTTGTGAGATAAAAGCCTTCCCTAACTGCAGGACTTAGGGCAACTGAACATTCTGAGCTACAATTTTTGTCATCTGTTATGTGGACATACTAATACCTAAATAATTATTCATTTTGTTCATTAAGTGCAAAAAGTTATCAAAACACTTAAAATAGTGACTGGCAAGTAGCACTCAATAAATTATTATTATTTATTTATATGAGTAGACTGCACATTGTGCCTTAAATTAGCCCAATTATATAAAGTCAGTGTGGAATAGAAAGTTGAAAATAAGCAATAATGACCTATATCTACCTCATTCATATTGCTTATTTAACTTACTTTGCTAACGAGTTTGGTAGAGATAACCTCTGTGGTATAAATAAGACAAATTCATATGATTGGTACTTATTTACTTATCAAACCACTGAACACTTAATACTTTTTAAAAAACAAAGGCCCATTGGGTACCTCCTTTATGTCAGTAACTGGAATCTACTTTACAAATAAATTTCAAGGCATCGGAATCTATATATCTCCAATACATTTCCCTAATTCTGATTTGCCTGTAGCTTATCTCCTCTCTTGTGTTTTCTCTTCCACCATTTTCAGAAAGGTCTCACGTACAGACTCTAAGTATATAGACATAATTCTCCCATCACTCTGAATGCAGCCTGGAGCCCTGCAGGTTCTCCTTTAGTCTTGACTCGAAGATCTCAAGCAGGTTTCTGAAGAGGAAACAGTGCTTCCGAATGTCTTAGAACGCAGCATAGTGCCTCTGGTCTTTACCAGGATGGATAAATGGATAAACTGGGGAAGCAACAATCTGTAAGAGAGAAACAAAATGATGGAAGGAAAGGAAGAGAGAAGTAAAGGAATGAGAGAACAGGAGACATAAGCATGAAGCTGAAGCTCACCTTTTAAGTTTTGGTTCTTTTGAGATTGAATTTTCTAAATTATGAGTAATGTACATTTTTGCAGATTTAGAAAAAAACATTCTAGAATTTTTTACTTTTAAGAAAGATGGGATAACACGCTTCTTGTCTGTGTTAGAGCTATCACATCAGTGTTTGTGCAAGAAAATAATTCTCTCTGTTATCGGACTCTGGGACTTTATCAGGTCCCCTGCAAAGTTGTCAAACTCTACTTAGGGCAGCAAGAGTGTTTGTGTTTGCATTTGGTTGTTGTTCACCTCAACAGACACTGAAGACAGCAGTGTTAGACTACATTAGGAATTCACTTTTGCTGTGAGGAAGTGAAAATGCTGACTTTGTCAATGCAATCAGTCATTTGTTCCTGCTTCTCAGTGCAGGGTTCTGTGCTCTACACTGAAACCTTGCCATTGCACTGACAGCGTTTTAATAGATGATGGATTGCACTGAATATCTACTCTGCGTAGCAGCATGTCACATTGGAATCTCATATGAATGCACAATTGAAATTTCTGTGTTGCAATATGTGGAATATTCTGTTAATTCTGTGCTGACAAGGAGAAAAGATGATAGGTCCCGAGAAGAAGCATAGTTCCATTCCCTTAAATTTTATTTAGGTTCATTTGAATCACAAATCTTCTCTTCATAGCATTATTTCATCTCAAGGAGAAAGGTCAGCTTTCATTTTTACTTAATTACAAATGGGTGATCAAATTACAGCATTCTAAGAAATGCTGTAATTTGATAACCTTGTTAAATCATTGGATGATTTGTTGCCATGCATGGCTAAATTATGACTTCTATGATTCTAAGTTTACCGCTAAAATGAAAATATAAACTTTCTGTCTACTAAAAGTCTATTCAAGAAAACTAGGTATATGCTTTGGTCATTGTTTACCTGCAAACAGGTACGGCCTAAGGCTTAATTTTAAAGGTTTTGTCTCCCGAATACAAAGGTGTGTTTTCTGTAAAAGCACCACTTCAAATCTGCAAAGCCTATTTAAATCTTTAGAATTTTGTTCAGAAAGCCTAGTTTGCAGACACTGTCCTTTTACTCCAACACCTGAGTTAAGCAGAAATCCTAATCCTGCTGTTTGCATTATCAAAGTCAAAATGCTTTTGCTATCTAAGGAGTTAACTTGGTAAATATATATCTCGAGGCCAAATTTCCTTTCTAAACAACAGCAAAAATGAAACAATAGCAACTCTAACCCATATATACTATTTCTACTAGAAAGGAGGAGCCGGTTCTTTTGAATATCATCTCATTTCGAAGTCAGGTAATATGAATGTGAACAAAATCATTTCCACAGAAAATCTCTTAGATGCCTTCACTACTATTAAAAAACAACAATAAACAAACAAAAAAATGTAGTGTTGGCTTTGCCATTGTTAGCTTCCAAATTCTGCATTTTTTCAAAAATAATCTAAAGTAACTTTAGAAGAAAGCTTTAAACAACAAAATTCAAGGTTTGTAATTCGGTAGTATTTAGAACATAAAGTACTTTCCATTTAGGACCCCTTCACTCATCAATTCTACCCTCTAGAAGTAAACTTTGTAAACAAATTTGTGTGTCACCATCCAATTTTTGTATACATATTTATATATATATATATATATGCATGTGTTAATATGTGTGTACTTTTAAGGTACATACAAGATCAATATAAAAATATTGTATTACAACCTAATAGAATGTATTGGATATCATTTCATAGTCACAGATAGATCTATGATACTATTTTTTAGTATTTTACAATATGCAATTATATAAATACACCAAAATTTATTTAACCAATTTTCTATTCATGGACCTTTAAGTTGCTTCTATCTAGTACTTGCTTATAAACTTAAGACTAATATTGAGCAGTTGTGCGAAAATAGCTGTAGGATAAATTGCTGATACAAAAGGAATGTGTTTTCAAATTTAATATGTATTATTGTCAAATTGCACTTTAAGTGTGAGGGTTTATTTCCCTATGGCTTCAATTAACACTAAGTAATCTCAAGCTTCAAATATTTGATTAATGTGATAAATAGTGAATGGTATCATATTGATATTTTACTTTTATTTCACTGAGTCCTGGAGGAGTTGAGTTGTTTTTCATGTGTTTATTAACTAATTTTATTTTATTTTTTCTCTGAACTTCAAGTTCCTTTACTTTGCTCATTTATCTTTTTGGGTACTGATCTTTTCTTATTTTTAAAAGATTTTACAATTAGTAAGTTAACATCATCATAGACAATCTAGATAGTGTCTCAGTTTACTTTTAATTTAATTTTATGATGTTCATTCTGTAGAGATTTAATATTTACTATTATGATTTCAGGTTTTAGTATGTATCAATTTTTTCCCTTTAGAATTGAGTCAATATCTTTTCTCTGTTAGGAGCCCAATGACACATATTTTCAGTTTTGTGAGCCATGTGATCCCTGTCACACTTAGGCAATTATGTGGTATTAGTATGAAAGCAGTCATAGACAATACATAAATGAATTGGTATGGCTGAATTCCAATAAAACTTTATTTACAGAAACAGATGTGGGCCACATTGGCTCATAGGCTGTATTTTGCCAGCCCCTGCGTTAGAGCATATGGACTCCATGCAAAATACCTTATTAACAATAAGACTTAAAAACCCATATGTTTTTTGTTTGTTTGGTGTTTTTGTTATTGTTGCTTTTGTGTTTTTAGTTTACTAACTTTTTAAAATTGAGATGTATTTGACACACAACAATGTATCACCAGATGTTTCATTATTGCATTTGTAGTATATTTTATTTCAAAATTTGTTACTTTTGGAGTTTCTTTTTAAATATGGGATGAAATTATGATCTAACTTTTTCTTCCACCAAATGGATAACAAATGATCATAAACAACTGCTACCATAGAAATCCTCTATATTATTTTTATTGATATAAAATTTTATTCCTAATTTTATCATAGGATTAATTGCTTTATATCTTAGGTTGTATTTTTTCACTCTTTTATTCTAATTTTGGACCATTATTCTACTATTGTATTTAGTAGTTACCACTTTATAATGCCATATGTACCTGACAGGATTTGTATCCAATGTTATTTTTTTCTTATTTCTCAACCATTTTTCCAGCTATGTTTTGTTTCTCAAGAATTCTGCTAGCTACTTTATATTTCCAGTATAACTTTAGTAGTAATAACATTTAGTAGTCACATTAAAAAAATTACTAAAATTTTGATTGGGATCACTTTGCATATATATATTAACTTATAGGAAATTTAATAATAAGACATTTACAGTGTTGAATTTTTCTAAGAAAAAATGTCTTTCCATTTACTCAGTGTTTTTTCTAGGTCTATTGAGGTATAATTGACAAATGAAATTGTGAGACACTGAAAGTGAACATTCTGGTGATTTGATACACATATACATTATTCAAGGATTCCCACCATGTAAATGACACATCTATCATCTCACGTATTTATCTTTTGGGTGTATGAGGGAAAATTAAGTTCAACTCTCCTAGCAAAATTCAAATACATAATACAATGTTATCAATTGCAGTCACTGTTATTTACATTAAATAATCAGACTGTTTTCATTTTATAATTGAAAATATGTACCCTTCTACCAACCTCTCACTATTTCCCCCACCACCCCCAAACCCTGGGAACCACTTTTCTACTCTCTGTTTCAGTGAGTTTAATATATATATATTAATTTATTTTAGATTCATATAAGTGATACCAAGCAGTATTTGTCTTTCTCTGCCAAGATTATTTCACGTAGCATAATGCCCTCAAGGTCCATCCATGTTGTCACAAATGGCAGGATTTCCTTACTTCTCGTGGCTGAATGACATTTCATTTTGGTCTTTTATGGTTTCATACAAGAATATATACTACATCTTTATTCATTCATCCATAAACATACATTTAAGTTGTTTCCACATCATGGCTATTGTGAATAATGCTGCAATAAACATGAGAGTATAGGTATCTCTTTGGAATCCTATTTCCATTTCCTTTGACTATATACACAAAAGTGGGGTCCCTGGATCATTAAGTAGCTCTATTTTTAATTTTTACTGTAGAAAAATCTTCATATGATTTTCCATGGTGGCTGCATCAGATTACATACATTTCCACCAACACTGCACACGAGTTTTCTTTTGCCACATCCTTGCCAACACTTGTTGTCTCATGTGTGTTGTTGTTTTTTGTTTTTTTATAATAGCCATTCTAACAGGTGTAAAGTGATATCTCATTACAGTCTTGATTTTAGTTTCCCCAATGATTAGTGATATTGAGCACCTTTTCAGGTACCTGCTGGCCGTTTGTATGTCTTTGGAAAAATGTCTATTTAGTTAATCTGCTTGTTTTTAAAATCAAATTATTAGAGTTTTTGCTATTGAGTAGTATAAGTTCTTTATATACTCTGGATATACTTTATATACCCCTTATCAGACATATGATTTGCAAATATTTTTTTCTCATTTAATGAGATGCACTTCATAGATGGTTTCCTTTGCTATGCAGAAGCTTATCAGTTTGATGAAGTCCCATGTGTTTATTATGCTTTTATTGACACCTTTTGGGTGTCAAATATAAAAACTCATTGTCAAAATCTATGTCAATCAAATTACCTGCTGTGTTTTCGTCTAAGAGCATCACAGCTTCAGGTCTAATGTTCAAGTCTTTAATTTATTTAGAGTTGATTTTTGTGTACAGTAAAAGATAGAGATTCAGTTTCAGTCTTTGGTATTTGAGTATCCAGTTTTCCCAATGCTATTTATTGAAGACTTTTCTGAATTGTATATTTTTGGCTCCTTTGTTGTAAATTAATTGATCATATACACATAGGTTTATTTCCTGGGCTTTTTATTCTATTTCATTGATCTGTGTGTCTGTTTTTATGCCAATACCACATGGTTTTGATCACTATAGCTCTGTAGTATAGCTTGAAATTAGGAAGAGTATGCTTCCAGCTTTCCCCTTTTTCAATATAGGGGCTTTGTCTATATAGGGGCTTTTGTGGTTCCATACAAATTTTAAGATTGTAGTTCTATTTCTGTGAAAAATTCCATTGGAATTTTGATAAGGATTACATTGAATATGGTGATTTCTTTCTGTAAGGTGGGCATTTTAACAATATTAATTCTCCCAGTCCATGAGCACAGAATATTTTTTTCTTTATTTGTGTCTTCAAATTTTTTCATCCCTGATTAAATGCATTCCTAAGTATTTTATTATTTTTGATAAAACTGTAAATGGGATTGTTTTCTTAATTTCTATTTCTGATAGTTTGTTATTAGTGTATGGAAACATAACTACTTTTTGCATATTGATTTTGTATCCTACAACTTTAGTAGATTTCCTTATTAGTTCCAACAGTTTTTTGCGGGGTGGCGTTTTTAGGATTTTCTATATATAACATCATGTCATCTGTAAACAGTGACAGTTTTACTTCTTTTTCCCCCCATTTTAAATGTCTTATTTATTTTTTCTTGCCTAATGCTCTCATTAGGACTTCAAATACTATTTGATAAAGATGCCAAGAATGCGCATGCATCCATGTTTTTTTTCTGATCTGATAAGGACAGCTTTTAGCATTTTACTATTGAGTGTGGTGTTAGTTGTGGGTTTCCTATATATGACCTTTATTATGTTGAGGTACATTACCACTATAATTTTATTGAGAGATTTTTTTATCAACGATAGATGTTGAATTTTCTCAAATGTTTTCTTTGTATATATTAAGATGATTATATAATATTTATTCTTATTTTGTTTATGTGGTGTATAATATCCATCGATTTGGGGGCATTGAACTATCCTTGCATTTTTGTAATAAATCCCACTTGATCATAGTGTAACGTGCTTATAGTCTATTGTTGAATTTGATTTGCTAGTACTTTGTTGAGGTTCTTTGGATTTCTTTGTCAGAGATATTGGCCTGTAATTATCTTTTCTTGTACCTTCCTTTTCTGGTTGTGATATTCAATAATGCTGGCCCTGTAAAATGAGTTTAAATGTGTTTCCTCCTTTTCTCTTTTTAAAAAATGTTTGTGAAGAGTTGGTATTAATTATCCTTTAAATATTTTATAGAATTCACCATTGAAGCTTCTGGTCCTGGAATATTCTTTGTTAGGAGATTTTTAGTTACTGATTCCATCTCCCTATTAGTAATTGGTGTATTCAGATTTTCTAGTTCTTCATTATTCAATCTTAATAGGTTGAATGTTTCTAAGAAGATATCCATTTTTTGTAGGTTGTCAAATTTTTTGGTGTATAGCGTTCATGGTAGTCTTTTATGATTCTTTGTATTTGTTTCTAATTTTATTTTAGTCTTTTCTCTATTTCCTTGTTAAGTCTAGCTAGAGCTTTATGAGTTTTGCATATCTTTTTAAAACATGACCTTTCAGTTTTATTGATTTTTTTTGTTGTCTTTTTAGTCCCTATTTCTGCTCTGATTTTTGTTTTTTCTTTCCTTGTACTAACTTTGGGCTTAGTTTGTTCTTTTTCTAGTTTCTTGAGGTGCAAGCTTAGGTTGTTTATTTCAGCTTTTTTTAATTTTAATTTTTCTTAATGTAAGCGTTTATGTCTGTGAACTTTTCTCTTAGAATTGTTTTTGCTTCATCTCATACATTTTGGTTTGTTGTATTTTCATTTTCATGTGTCTCAAGATAGTAATTTTAGTTCACCTTTGATTTCTTCTTGAGCCACTTTTGTCCAGTAGCATTTTATTGAATTAAAAATTATTTTATGTTTTTTGAGTTCTTTAATAGAGTCTATAGTTTTGTCAATATATATACTCTACATTTCTTAAATGTTTTGTTATCTTAATATTTTTGTTACTAAAGCTACAAAATTTATAAATTACATACTTTTTATTGTATGTATTTTTTAATTATTAAATTTATTAGGGTGACATAGGTTAATAAAATTATATAGGTTTCAAGTGTACAATTCTATAATGCATCATCTGTATATTGCATTGTGTATTCATCACCCAAAGTCAAATACCCTCTTGTATCTCTCCCCCTCCACTCCCACACCCTCTGGTAACCACTAAACTGTCGTTTGTGTCTATGAGTTTTGTTTGTTGATTTCAGTTTTGTTTTTGGTTTGTTTGTTTGTTTTTTTAATGTGGATAGTTCCCTGACTGGGAATCGAACCCAGGCCTCAGTGTTGACAGTACCGAAGCCTTAGCCACTACACCACCAGGGAACTCCCCTGCTTTCAGTTTTATATATTACATATGAGTGAAATCATCCATAAAGATATATGTACCTCTATGTTCATTAAATTATATTTTTATTAATTGTTTTGGTGTATAGAAAAATAATAATTTTATACTAATATTATTAATTTAAATTTAAAACACCCTTTATTCAAAATCATGTTGAAATTTGGAACATATGTATGATTGAAAATAAATATATAAAAACATCAATTTTCTTTTGACCAAAGATTGCTCCAGTTAACATCTAATACTATGTTTTTCTAAGTCTTTATCTCTATCTATACCTGCATTTACTTATCTATCTACATCTAGACATAATATTCATATATATCATATGTATCACATGTATGGATGTATGCGTTATCTTTCACTAAAATAAGATTATACAGCACATGCTGTTTTTAAACCATTTTCAACTACTAATCTTTATTTTCCCATGTCAATAAATTTTTTATCTTCTCTAATCAAATTTTTTCAACAGTCAAAAAAATATTTCATATAAAACTGGATTATCCAAGTAAGAAAACGATCAATAATCACACACACACACACACACACACACACACACACATATATATGGTGGTTGTGTTTTTTAAGTCTCTTTTCATCTAACACAGTATTTTTTTTCTTAAGAGTCTTGATTAGTTGTCCTACAGAGTGTCCCACTTTTGAGAAATATCTGGTTGAATCCTCATGGTGTTATTTATTTTGTTCTTCTACCCATCTGTGAGTTAATTTTATAATCAATTATCTTTCTGAATTTCCTTATAATTTTTAATAGATTGTGACATTGAGAACTGAGTTTCCCAAACCATCAAAATAATCTCATTTTCCACTTCATTTTAAATATTTATATTTCACAATTCATTTTCTCACTCAATTCTATTGCAGAATATTCTTTGACTTTTTTTATTTTAATAGAATGTCTCTAGTATCTGTTTTTTTAGGCAGGTGTAAGTGTTTAATTTAATCAAAGTTATTTTGAGAAAATATCAAGATTTTAGAAGTCATTTTATCAGTTATTAATGTATTTGTAATTAATTAAATTTTATTTTATTAACCTATATTTTAAGGAGAAACCATTTTAGTATGAACTCTTTTTAGTCATAATATAGCCTTCTTAAGTCATACTTCTCAATTACATTTGTTAACATTTTATTTGTTATTTTGGTATCAGTCTTTATTAATAACATTATTAACTGTTATTTTCTTTTAGGTGTACTATTATTTTCAAATTTGACTATCAGAATATAATAGCTTTATAAAAAAATAAGGAAGAATTTATTTTCTCTAAATCTGGAACAACTTTAAATAGCATTAGATGTATCTGTTTTTGAAAATTTAAGGAATTCAAATGTGAAACCATTTTGGCTTTTGGAAAGGGATGAATTTATTCCACTAAACACAATTAAAAGAATAATTTATTGACCCTGTGAGATATGTTCTTAGGAAACTAAAATATTAAATTCATTTAAGAATTTGTGCACATTAGGTATTAAGTACTATATCAGATTTTTGTGTACCTAAGAGTTTAGTTGCCTAATGATGACATAATTAGATATTGAAATAACACAGTTTTGTTTTTTTTTTTGCAAATTCACGTTATTAGTTACTCTAAGACTAGTTTTTGATCATTTGGGACATATATATCGTAAGTTAAATATTGTGCAAATAAACAATCACCAACTGTGTAATAAGAAATCATTAGATAATAGCAAGTTGTAGATCAAGAACTTTCAATTTTAATGAATATATGGAAGTTTTACCTGACCCTCCTGGGGTAAAATTTGAGGAGTACTGCCCTGAATGTTAACTTGATTAATCTTTTTTTCCTTGGGTCCACAGCTATACCAGTCATTCACTCTTCATTATAGGAACTTGAGAAACAAGAGTTCAATGAAAAAAGTAAATAAACAAATAATAAACAAATATTCTTCCACATCACATATGTACAGAATATTCCTTTAGGTATTGGAAATGAAAAAAGGAAGCAAGAAATAACCTGTTCTCAAGACATATAAACCATATAAACTATTTTTGGAGATAATTTTATTGTGCTTAGAATGATATAATTAAAGATCTATAGCAGAACAGATGTCAAATGTTTGACAATTATATAATATTGAAAATGATTAGGTATCTATGAACCGTTAAGGATGAAAAACAAAGACAAACAAGAGTTTAAAGGATGGTGGTGTTTATGGGGTTAAGAAAATGAAGGAGGTCACTGCAGGTGAAAATAACACAAAAACTATAGGGTTGGGTTTCAAGTTATTTCACAGAGCAGAGAGGAAAGCAGTCTGCATTAAGTGATTGTTTGTCTTAGGTAATGAGGGAGAGATTTGCCGGAAAGGTAAATTGTGCTCTATTGAAGTACAACTTTTATTAGTCAGTCTGACATGTTTTATTACACATTTGTTATGAGCTTGATCCTAAAGCTATTGTCTAGAATTTAGTTTTACTTTGAGAAATGTAAAACAGAAAGGCTAAATTATGGCACTGCTATGTGTTAGAAAGTCATCAATTCCAGTGGAGTAATGAATGAATCAATCATGAAGGGAAATTTTTAAATTTTGCTGCATTGTAAAAATGTCATTATGTAAAGTCTCTGTACATAAAGTCATTTTATATCTACAGAGATATTTTTGGAGGTAATGTTCATCTTACAAATAGAGCTTCTGAAAGCTTCTTGGAGAGATCTTTTTCTGATGTTTAAGATCCTTGCCTTTGTAAACACAATAGTGGCTAGAATAAGTGGTGAATCTGGAATCTTTGAAATCCAAACGTGCCTATGGCCTGTCTTTTGGCATACAGTTTTAAATTATTTTACTATGTAACTTTAAAAGGAAAGAATAACTCAAGGAATAGTTCATTACAGCATTCTGAACAGAAAACTGAAATAGCTGACAAAACAAAAAGTTCTGATCATACACCGCCCCCAATGTGTACTTAGATAGTACTTAGAATTTCTTCATCACCACAAATGAGAATTTGCCACTTTCTTTATAAAGTTGTTAACATTACATCATTAATAGTTATTTAGCATATTAAATATAATTAAATAGAAACACAATATTAAGTATTAAATTATTAAAGACTTATTTTTCATGGAGTATCTCTAAAGAAAGCAAGTATGCAGCTAAAATACAATCCATGTCAAACTATCTAGAAAATAACAATACAGTGATAGTGCAAATCATTTATTTTATAAATGTTTCCAGGGTAACAGAAACTCCTAAGAAGTCACTGAAGAATTAAAGATAAGGGTACAGATAGTCTATGAAATTATTTGTTCCTTTGTAACACCTTGAAAGAAAATGTCCATTCATATCTACAACCTTAATGGTTCTGTGAAGTATGTGGGTATTCATTTAACAAGAAGTCATCAATGAGTTCAAATATTGAGAGTATTTCTAAATGTCAAAAAATTTTATTCTCTACTTTTTGCATCTCAGAATGTTATTGGGAGACTTTATTTGACTTTAAATATTAAACTTGCTAAGTTAGACTGGGAGAGTCTTGTTATTGCTGCATAGGTGCTATGTCTACAATTCAGGATCATGGTTAATGGTGTTAACTAGCTTGGATTTTGTCTGGCAGCGAATTAGGGTGCACCAATTGAGGAAGGCAGAGTAACTCTATCTATATTTACATCTATCTATCTATATAAAATCAGGTATGCTTTAAGAAAATATTTATATTATTTTAGGGTCAGTAACAAGTGTAAGAAATTATATAATTTAGAATATTTTTCAAAATACTAACACAAATACCAATAAAGTGCCTTCAAACTTTTCTATTGCTTACTTTCACATTTTTGTTCCAAAATGTGTCAAAAAGCCACAAAATGTAAAAAGTTGATATTCTGATTATTTTATGCATTCAATAATAACATTTTGAGCTACTTTGCATATAAATGACATTTTCATTTTAAATTTTTTGTTATTTGGTAACAAATTTATCATTATGTTGAATTTTAGCAAAAAATACTCAAAACATACTAAGTGACATCAATTAAATTTCAGATAAATTAGGATTTAATGGCATCGATGACATAAAATTTATTACAAAATGTTATATAATATGGTACATGAAACATTTTTGCTGTTGATAGTGCAGGCCACAGGTAAACATATTTTAAAAACCCTGTAAATGAAGAAGAGTTTTTAAAACAGTTTTACACTGACAATTTTAGAATAATTACAGTATTTATATTTTTAATATAAATATAGTTAAGGTGGCACATTTTATTAAACTAAATAATTACATTAAAGTATAAATTTTTTCTTTTGTTATTTATTCTTCAAAAACACAAAAATATAGAAAAATATACATCTGCTTTCTTAAACTGTTTTTCTGGAACACTGGGGTAAACTCAAATGCTGCAGTCAGCAGATAGAAATATTCATTTGTATATATATGAAAATTGCAGCAAAAGGGTTAAGACAAATGTTTACCAAAGATAGGACTTAAATTTACATTTACTATCTGTTTTAATATAATTTATTTCCCTCTTTATTAGACTCCTTATCAGAAAATAAATATTTATAGTAATTCGGCTATGGGTAACACTTGAAGTATGTGCCAAGTATAGCAATAGTAAAGAGGAGGGAGTTATTTCTTGCCATCAGAGAGCTGAGGAATTAGGACAGGCTTAACAGAGGAGCTGACTCCTGAACTTGGTTTTGGGAAATAAAGGAATTTTTCAGTCAGACAGGTGTTGGGTGTCAGGCAGGAAGGGTATTCTTAGCAAAGCAAGTATTAGATTATAGCCAAGACTTAGGTCTATATACCACATGTTACATCTGATAAGCATCTGAGGAAGGACAAAGTCCTTCCATGGGCTACAGGGTCTCTAACACTAAGGCATAAGCATGGCATTTGTGTGCCCTTTAATAGTTACATTACTTAATCACAAATGAGGGCTTCTCCACCATTCAACATGGCATTTTCTCCTAGAGACCTGCCCACGTAAAGCTTTCTCACTAACACCCAACATGCTCCTGAGCAAGCTCTCCACTCAGAGTTGTGTATTATACACACCTAGTTTTGATATTTCTTGGATGTCCAAAATAATCATTATATCCTCTGCATTGAGCCAACTTAGGTTCCGTTCTCTGAGCACCCTAGCTGGAAGTGAGACCCCACGCTCCTCCAAACCCCAAGAATGCTTAGTGCCTCACCACATGACTATCATCATTTGCTGCATTCATAAATTATTTCAACAATAAAGTAAGAAGATTGACACTCTAAAGAAAAAAATGCCAAGACTTATATGTCTGCATGAAGTTTTGATTTTTGTTTTATTTCTGCAGTGAAATCACTTTGAGAGACATTTTCCAAAGATAAGTAATCTTAGAAGAGGAAATTTTCAAAATTTCCTCCTTGAGAATAATTTTTGAAATTAATTTATTCATCATAATAGAAAAACTTATCAGATTATATTCATACCATAGATAAATAGATAAATGAATCAATGAGTGGTTAGATGGGTGGGTGAATGGGTGGATGGATGGATGGATAGATGAATAAATGGACAATAGATATCCTGGTGTATATATTAATAACTAATTCTTATTTCCCAACTAAAATATAATGCTGTCATTTGAGAACTTACCATATATAAATAACAATATGTATCCTTTTTCATTTTGTGCTTTGCACAGAGCAGGTACTAAATACGTATTAGTTGATACGCTACACTTCATACACTATTTCTGCATTGGCAAATTTTGAGACACCAGTTTTTGAGGAGGGCAAAATGTGCATCTTCTTTGAAGTTCATTGCCTATCAGTAGTAGCTTTGTTAAAAACAACTTAGGAAAATTTCTCTTGTAATTAAGATGCAGAATTCTAATTGCTTTCCAATTGCAAATTTGCTAATATAAATTTAAAGAACTGTATGTCGACCAAATATACTTGTTCTGTCATTTCTGCTGTCTTCCACTTTCTGAAAAGTCTAGAAAGTGTTTGGAAAATCTCGTATGCTCATTTATAAGTTCCTGAATGCAGTGTTTGCATTTGTTTGTCATGGTGATTGTTATAGGCAAAGGTGTAGATAGTGAAGATTATTCTTGCCTGTCTCTTTTCCTCTCTAAAAATATAAAATATCAGTAGATCTATTTGTTAAAATAAGCAGTAACCCTTGTTTTCACTAATGAAGGACAATACTGCTCAGATTGAATAAAAGAATAAATTTTAAAAAAAGTACAGTGTGATATCTGAAAAAATTTAGTTATTTTACTTCCTGTGTGACCTAAGTTTCTACCAGCACACCTCATATATACATATAAATAAATAAAAAGGGAATATCCACCCCTATCAGGCCCAAGGAGAATGATTAATAAGAATTCTTACCTCATCTGCTCTTATAAAAAAATTGAGGGTACTTAACAATTAAATACACACTCCAAAAAACAGTTAAATTAAGAAAAAGAAACAAAAATCAAATATCAAAGGAAATAAGTTGGTTAAAAATTTAGTCTCTGGGTAGTTTACTACAATAGAGCATTAAAATTTTTCTTAAATTTTCAGAAGCCAGTGACAAAATTATTAACAAGCATTAGTTATAATGTTTCATTCTCTGATATAAGAAAGCATTATAGGATATCCAGAAGAATTTTTTTTCTGCTGTTACAGTCTAGAAAAAATTATAATGATATAATGTTATTTCCCATCCTGATGCCTTAGATAGCAGTTATACATATAGAGAGAAACATATTTCTTATGGTCATTTCTTTCATTAACTCTCAATGAAAACCAAAACTATGTTAACTTTCAATTTTGTAATGAAACGTGCAATGCAGCTAATTTAATATTCCTCAGATATACAAGTTTCCCATGTCCTAACTTGATATAACAATGACACTTTGTAAATCCAATTAGCTAGCATGTAGCTTGTTTGGTCTTTCAAAGTCCCGGCTGAGATTCTATATAAAAATTATGTCATCTGACTTAGAGTATCATCCAGATAAAGGCTGTTTGCCTCTTCACTGAAAGGGCCTGCAAAATCATCTTCAATTTGTGCTAGAGTTCTCCTTATGAACCGTCTTTCAGAAGAGCCTGAATATGTACTCATTTGAGATCTTGCAGTTGGGTGTCTTTGATTTTTGAGAGGCCGGTTTCATCTGAAACATTGATGGTAGGTGTGAAACCAATTGGCCTCCATCACCATGACCCACGAAGCATTTAGGGTTTTTAGCAGTACTACAGCCTGCATAGTTGCCAAGGTGAACCAGGTGTAAACTCGTCGATAGCAAACTGCAACAATAGAACACACTTTATTAGTGGTGCGAACTTTGAGAATTTTCAATAGTATCTACATAAATTGATAATTTGGCTTCAGACATAACAAATACCAAACTATTATATCTTGCAGTAATTACTCAACAAATTCAACTGTCTCTGAAAGCTACTCTGGAGAAGTGACAGCAAACTGTATCATAAACTGAGAAAAGAAAACTTTCCCACTGACTTTGTCAGGAAGACATACAAATAGTTTAGTTGGCATCACACAGTTTACATATCATATTTTTAAAAATTGGGATGGTGATTGTCCTTTTCACATCACTTAACATAAGCATTACTCTGTTGCACAATGGAAATTAGGACTAAGCTGGGGAAACTGAAAGAAAATTCCAAAAACGAGGATTAATCCTTACCCATGTTAAAACAATACAGTGTTCTTGGCTTTTTAATTCTCATTTAGCAAAGAGAAAATCAGCCTAATTATCAACTTGAGTTCTGAACAATAATCTTAAGTCTTCTTTTTTTTTTTTAATCTTAAAACTTCTATTCAGAAATGAAACCTTTTATCCAAGAGTTATCCTGAAAGGATTTTTAATCAATACACATTAGAACCATTTCTGCATAACAATGGTGTATGTTAAGAATTGATTTTTACTTACCTATAAAGCCTTTTATCTCTTCAATCTTGTATCTCAAATATTTTCAATCAATGCTGAAAAATCATTATGATGCTAAGTTTGTGTTACATGGTACATGTATAAATTCTTAGAGTCTTATGTCACATTCCAAATGATTTTTCTCTAACTTTCTAAGATGCATATAGGGAATTTCTTTCAAGTAATAGTTTATATTATATACAGCATGAACAAATGTATGTACAGATGAATGGATACCGTGTACATACTTCTGTCCACATATGGTGATCTCCGCTGTAGATATTATTTAGTCCGAATACTGACCTACACGTGTATGTATAACATAAATACATGTATATATGAGGGTGTTGAAAGTCTCATTTATATGATTAAAAAATATCAAACACTGTTGAGATCCAGAGCATAGAGGGGAGAAACAAAATAAGATATGAAAAAGATGAAATTAAAAAATGGAGGAAGACGAAGAGAAAGGATATGAAGGATGAATGGGTCTAGCAGAGTTTAGCCTAGGTAGGAGATATATCCTTAAACTGAGGGTCTAGCAGAGTTTAGCCTAGGTAGGAGATATATCCTTAAACTGAGTAAGCACATGTAAGAGAAGGAATAAATTCAAAATTAGGGATATAAAGGTCCTTTGGGACACACTGACTTTGTGGAACCAGATAAATATTTTTAATATTTAGTTTGAGATACAGTTTCAGCATACAGAAGTGGCAATGATAGACCTGGGAGTCATTCATTCCCTTTAAAGAGAATAGACAGGATTTCTAGCACTCTATTTTTCACTAATAATTACCACCTTTGATATATGTAATGGCCCTTAGAGTTAGGAATTTGAAATGATATGCGTATGATAGCATTATATTAAGTGTGCTAGTCTTACGTGCACTAATTCAAGTGCTTGCTTATGCCCCTTGTAAGCAAGATTATTTAGCAAATTAATTATATTTTGGCTTACACCTATAATTTTAAAGCTAATTGTGTATGGTATAACATATGCCTTTTTGAATTAATCAATGCGTATGCATCTAGAGAAATGACTGCAGTGAAAAATTGGAAAGCAGAGATAGATACTTTAAATTAGAAGAAATGTTAGAGGCCATTTAGTCCAGTCCTTATCAAATTTAGGAGATCATATAAAGCTTTGAGACATTGTCATATATGTTCATGCGAATTGTTTTATTCCAGACCTGCATAACATTTCAGGAAGGTGTTTCTTCACTAAATCTCCTTTCCTCTATAGCAATCTTGTCCAATCTGTGGCCTGCAGGCATCATGCATCCCAAGACGACTTTGAATGCGGCCCAACACAAATTCGTAAACTTTCTTAAAACATTATGAAAATTATGCACGGAACTTTATTTAGTTCACCAGCTATGGTTAGTGTTACTGTATTTTATGTGTGGCCCAAAACAATTCTTTTTCTTCCAATGTGGCCCAGGGAAGCCAAAAGTTTGGACACCGCTGATCTATAACCACCAATCCAGGGAGAGGAGGAGCCAGAAAGAGGAGAAGCATAGCCGCCATGCCCTGCCTGGTACAAACCACGGAAGCGATCCACTCCTTTGTTAATCCCATAGGAACATCCAAAGAGGCACCTGTTTATTTAGAGTCATTTGTCTCATTGTTAGTCCCTGTGAATATAGGAACTCTGTAAACACTGAATTGTGACCACTGGAAGGTTCCTACCAGTTATAGATTAAATAGTCTCTTCTTTGTGTTTCTAAAAAAAACTTTTTAAAATTTCTTTTGCTTTTTCAACAAGAATAGATTATTTCATTCATTTCTGGATTATTCCTATCCTTGGCACTGAGGGCTTTCAAGTTCATTTTTCTCTAACATGGTCGATGCAAGTAATAAAAACCACTTTTAGTAATCAGAAAATTATGAGCTCAGAGTGACTCAATAATTCCAGTGTTTCAAGTGGTCAACTTGAAAAGACTACCCAAGGGGAATGTGAGAGCTATATTATTGAAGAACATCATATTTTCCTGTGGGATTTTCCCATGTCCTGAGGATTTTATACATGCTATCCTTTGGGGTTGTCATTCCTTCCCATTTGAAAATTTAAAAACCAGAACATATAAAGTGAGTCTAAGATTTCTAACTGTATGTCCATATCTCTAGACAAGTGTTTACAAACTGGATAGTGGCTCAAAGATTTAACTCTCCTTTATGTCTGTATTTTAAAAATAAGGCTCCATCTGAAGCTGGTGAGAGGTATGATTCATTGGTAGAAAATCAGCAGACTGGTCTTTTAGTAAAATATTATCTGTAATATTCCAGGATTAAATGTTTCAAATATAAACCTTTAGTCTATACCATATCATTAGTGACATCTGAACCAGTACCTAAGATTTTGTCAATGTTTTTCTTTAGTAATTCCAACAACAACAATCACAACAAAACAAAAGACTCTCTTAATTCTGCACCTGGAACGAACTTCTAATGCAAGAAGAGCATGTATGTGTAGCTTTAGTGTATTCTCTTGAGATTGACTAGGATCTGTTTCCAGTATTTATTATTCTGATTTGCTGTGGTTGAGCAAGACTGCCCTGTTAGCAGCAATTACCTTTGCTTATGAAGTTATGTAGACAGTCCCATGTAAATCAGAATGGTCCAATCATTTGATCATGTACATTTCTATTACACATGGCTGGGCATATGATGAGAAATGTTCTGGCTGATACAATCTCTTATTATAACTGTTTGAGAAAATGAAATAAATTGTTACAGTATTGATTTCCTAGCACAATAAAAAATATGCAAGAAGGAAAGTCTCTTTTTGCTTGTATTCCTGTAATCTCTGATAGATATTTATCTCATTCCTTTTCTCTCTCTTTACTATTGGTCTTACACAGATTAAATTCATTAGACAATTACTAAATCTCACAACAATTTTGTTTAAGGTCTATCTTCTCTTCTTGATTATGTTAAGCTTAATAAACTCCAATGAATATCCATTAGAGAGCACATATACTTTTTATCTTTTTGAACTATTAAATTTTCTCAAAAGTCATAGTATTAAACCTATCTAGAGTGGTTGAATATTCCTTATATTGCTTTCATCAGAGAAATTACTTACTGATTGTTCAGGAGAAACATGTGTTTCTCCTAAAGTAAACTTTAACTTATCACATAAGCCTAACCACAATTGTGATAGAACACTACAAATGTAAATGAATCAGAAACATATGGGTTATATTTCCATAAAATATATTTGCATTTGAGAATTAATTCAATAGCTCAGGGGAAGAAAATATTTTTTAAAGATTATTAATTTTAAGGTATTTAAGAATCCTCCAAAGGGAGATTCAAGAGCTTCAAACTATGATTATTATGTAATTAATTACCTTACAGAATATTTCCAATAGAAATATTGGAATCAAGAAATAATAGAATCAAGAAAACTGTTTTCTGTATCTTGGGAGAATGACAGCAATAAAAAGTAGATATTTCTTATTCAGTCTTTTTTTCCCCCATAACACTAAAAATGTTAAATTGTTTTTAAGGCAGCAAACTTATTGGAAAAATGGAGCTGTAATCATTTATTCATTTCATTTCATCATTGCCTCAATAAACATTTATTCGATGTCTGTTATGTGCACTTGGAATACAAAGCTGATCATAGCAGAGGTTCCTTTGCATATGGAACTTATATTCCAATGGGGAAAAATATTAATGAAAATAAAAATATGCTGACAAACCATGCTAAAAATTTGAGGCCAGATTTTTATGAAATTGTCAAGAAGTTATAATTTGCTTTTGGGAACCTCAGTTTTATTTTCGACATCCTTCCACCCTCCTTTATACTGCCCTTTCTTCAAGACACTTAGATTCAAAAGCTCATTCTTCCTTTCTTTTGCTTTTTTATTTAAACAACATTTATAGAGAATTCTCTGTGTGCCAGACACTGCATGCTGTTCTGTGTGTAGACGTAAGTGCAGAGTAAACAGGTTCAATCCCTGCCCTCATGAAACTTGCAGTGTGTTGGGGAAGGAAGACATAAATCAAATGAGCATATTAAGGAATATAAATTTTATTAAAGAAAAGATTCATGAGATTGAAGTTGCAAAAATAGATGTGTGTGTGTGTGTGTGTGTGTGTGTGTGTGTGTGTGTGTGTTTAGTAGAAGCCTGGAAAGGTATCATGGGAAATAAAACAATAGCCTTCCAGTCAAATGAACTAATGATGTGCACGCTTCTCTCAAAACCTCTTCTGAAGAATTTGATCTGGTTATTAGCATGTTAGTGTGGATGAGGTTGCAAATGAATAGAATTGAGAAATATGCATTTTTTCTATTACTTTGTAATGAAAAGTTTGTTAACCTTCTAGAGAATTCTAGGCATCAGCAATAGGGTGCATTAGTCTTTTGTATTCAGTTTTCTCTCTGGATTAATGCCCTATTTAGCTTACATAGATTTCTTTTGCTCTGTGTTCTTATGAGGCTCTTGATAATATTACATATGCTATCACATAATAGAAAACTTAATATTACAGAGTAATGTTTTCATGGCTGAAGGAAGTGAAACTCAGAGAGGTTAATTGCCTTTTCTAATATCACACAAGCCTGTGGCAGGACTCAAGACAGGTCTGTTTTAAGCCAGTTAACACCAATTTTATTTCATTATATCTGGTTTGATTTGCATTAAATTTTTATATATCAGCTTATAGAATTTAACCCAGAGTAAATCAAGTTGACAGATTAATAAAAAAAATTATAATTGGGTCCTTTT
Source organism: Lyroderma lyra (assembly GCA_004026885.1). Classification (NCBI taxonomy): domain Eukaryota; kingdom Metazoa; phylum Chordata; class Mammalia; order Chiroptera; family Megadermatidae; genus Lyroderma; species Lyroderma lyra. Next base: position 399,333 of record PVJL010000329.1, on the reverse strand, counting down.
GTACATAGAATACAAAATATTATTAAGTTATCTATGTCCATTAATACTGATTAGGTTAGTATAAGAAGTAAGATATTTTTAATCTTTTAGCAATCCTATCATCATATTTTAAGTAAAAAGGAATTCATATATTTGAGTTATAAGCTTTGATTTTGACAGACATATTTAAACAAATGGTATTATAATTTAATTCTTTTTTGTCTCGAAACTATGTAATGCTAGATGATATGTCTGAGGTAATTATACCTCACTTTTAATTTGTATAATCATTGGAAATGACCCATAAATATTGTAGAGATATTTCAGGTTATCAATTTACTGACACTTTTTGCAGGTGGATTAGTTAAAGCACATGGTTAATAATTGTGAGAAAATTCTATGAAAGCACAATACAAAAAAAATTGTCATATATTCTTTAAGCCTATGTCAATTAGATCACTTTCTAAAACTTTATGCTGAACTCCTTTACCGTGTTTCCAAACATAGGATTGTTTATTACTAAAGCATGTAGTTAGAGTGCTGTGTAATAATTTTGACTTAATTTTGTTTTGAAGATCAGAATTTAATGTTTTCTGAAGTCCCACATATTAATTAAAAATGATCAAACCTGAATCGAATAATTTCTTCTAAAAGAATATTTTGTCATTTCCCTTGTATTAGATAGTATTTATTTTGTAAAGTAAAATAAAAATTGTCATTGATTTCATGATAAGCAAAATGAGACAGAAAAAATAAAAACTATATGATCACTCGTATGTGCGATATAAAACTGAAAGCAACAAATGAACAAAACAAACAAAACCTCCTGTTCATAGACAATAGTTTAATAGTTACCAGAGGGTAAGAGGGGAGGTGAGAGGTTAAGGAGTGAGGGGGGTCAAATATATGGGGATAAATGGAGAACAGACTCTGGGTAGTGAGCACACAAAGCAACATATAGATGCTGTAGTATAGAATCATATACCTGAAACTTGCATAATTTTGCTAACCAATGTCACCCCAATAAATTTCATAAAAAGAAAAGAATAAAAATCCTTAAAAAGAAAACCAAAAAGATAATCCTCTTTTTCCTCTTTTCACATAGGCTCATATTTTTAAATCGAAAAATAATTATTAATATAGATGACATATTTCCTTCTTGATTTTTAAGAATTTTTCTAATTAATTTTTAAAACTACTGAGGAAGTTTTGCTTAAAATCCTACATTAATATAATAACATTGAGAATAATTTGCCATGTGTAGAAATGTTAATACTACCAAAACAAATTAAGTGGATTTCACTGACCATCTGACTCACTAAAGGTAAAGGCAAAGATGCACACCAGCCCACTCCTTTTGGGACACAAAATCAATATTGTATTTGCATGTGGTGTCGCAGTCTCTCTTCCAAGAAATCAGAGACAGAGGTAAAATAAAGGATCAGAAAAAGAATTTCTCAGAGGAGAAAAAAAGATTGGAGCTTTTGAGAGTGGAGGTGAGGGAGGTATGCGGCAGTCAGAACTGTAGAACTTCTGATTCAGATCATCAAACCATCACAGCTACTCCGTACACAAGTGAGTGTAATACCTGCTTAGTGCAGTTTGTGGAGTCAGTAATTACTACTGCTAATCCTGAGATAATTTTTTGAACTGTTTCTCTGCATTCTTACTGTAATTCCCTGTCTCTCAGTAGTTATGATAAATATATCCAGTTTTTAACGTAATTTTATTTTAAGACTTTGGATGCCTCCATGGAGCACGCTCAGGAAATCCCTCCCAGAATTAGATTCAGGTGCCAGAAACTCTAGGTCACTGCAGGCTGCATCTTTCTATGAAGCAGGGCCCCAGCAGCATAATGCTAGTCATTGCCTGAGGCAGCTGCACCTGCTCTTTAAGTTCTGTAGAACATCAAATTTTTGCCACTATATCCATACCCTGTTTTCACATTATTCACCAGATGACCTCCTTGCTTCTCCCCACCCTCAGATTTCAAGAAAAATAATGTGGAGTAATTTGGTTGATTTGACATGAGTGTTAGCTTGGGAACTCAGAAATCCTGGTTGTTTCATTACTGACTTCTCTAATTTTTTTTAATGTGCCTGTATGAAAAATATCCCATTGCCTCTGAGGCTCTGATTTGTAAATTAGGTCACGCATGGCAGTAATAAGAAGCAAGAGCCTCATTGACCGGCGGAAAATTAGCCCCATACGCATCAGTTAAAATCAAACCAGATCAAAACCAAAATTAGACTGGCATTCACTTTTTCGGGTAAGTTTTGGTATTTGAAATGGATTGGCATACCTCCTATTCCTCTGTATCAGAGGAGACTCATTTATCCTCTGACTTTGGAAATTTTTGTGTTGTGAACAAACTGACAAATATGATTACTGGTTTTCACAATTTAGGCGTTAAAGGAATGTTAAATTAAGCATCGCATTTAGTTGTTTAAAAAAAAAACATGGTGAATCAAAAATAGTTCTCTATCCTTTCCTAAATTTCTTTCCTAAATTTTTGCATACTCCCTCTTTATATACTACACTCACCCCAAAAATGTCCTAAAAAGATAATTTTATCTACCTGAGTCCACAATATAGCTGTACCAAGTAGTATGGGACAAAATTATTTATTATTATTATATACATTATTAGACATTTTTTATTTTTAACTTTGATCATTGATTTTCTGATTCATAATATTCCCCCAGTGAATGTATGTAAAAGAATGGTGTTTTTAAGAATCACAGAAACTATTATGAACTAATGAAGCTTCATTATTTTTAATTAAGTTTCATTTTTGTGCACTGGGTAAATATAACTTTTTGAAAATTAAGTCTTATCCCAAGACCACTAGCTATTAATGCTATCCTATAAATAAACCATGGAATTATAACTAGATTTTTTGTTGTTTTATAATTTTACACAATATCCACCATAGTGATAGTAGATAGTTACATGGAATGTGTGGATTAGCTGTGTTTGCTATTTTATTGCCATGGAAATACTAAAAGCTATCAATTGAACAGTTATTTCTGGGGTGCAGGTGAAAAATCCTTGAGAGGAATGGCACAATAAAATATTACCATTTAATTGACAAGTGCATTGAAAATTGGCATTAATGAAATAGCTAGGGACAGCAGAGGCTCTCCTCATCAGTGAGCTGCGATTGACAACATAAATCTGGAATTACTGCTAACTCTTCTTTAGAGATGAGCCGTCCATCCATTGTGACTTGAAACCTCAGCCAATAAAAGGCATTTTTGATCCTGATAACTAAGATTGAGTCATTCTTAGACACAACCTAATGTGTATCAAATCTATAATTGTCCCTCATTTTTAGAGTTATTTTCTTCTCAAATTCTATTCTTCAACCTCATTCTTGGTGACCTCAGGCTATTTCCTATAGGCCCACAGTTCCTGCTACAGCAAAATACCCGGGCTTGCTAGATAACACCTTAACTTATAGGCGGTACACAGATCTCACCTGTGACTCCAAGAGTTGAGTGTTAGCAAAAATCAGCCACCCGAAATTTTAGACTAACTGAAAACAGAAATTGACATGGTATTGCCAATGGTGTTTACTTCTACAGGAAATTTTAATGTCCTCAATCACTTTGTCCACATTACATTTTTTAAAGTTTTTTTTCATCTCATTAGAGTTATTTAACTACTTAACTCTAATAAGCTCTCAGTAAGTATTAATGAATGAATAAATGAATGAATGTTCTTGATCCTAAACTCTAAATATCAACAAAACATCTTTTAAAAAGTTACTAAGGCTCTATCTAACATTGCAGGCAGTTGACATAAGTACTGTAATTTAAACAGCCCTTCAATGTTGCAAAGTGATGTAATTCTTACTACTGAAAATTTTGGTTTGTCAATTTTAAGTAAGCCAAGATAGAGTTTCTTAAAAAGCAGATTAAATTCGTTCCTAAAATATATTCTAATATCAGAGTATAATTCCACCACAGAACAATTTAATTGTCTATCCCTTTGAAAAATATTATAGTCTCTTCACAATGTTTCAAACAGTTGGATGAGGTGGTGGTGTAAACATTTTCCTCGTGGGAACTTTGTACAATCAAAAGAAAAGAAGTGATTGATGGATGCATACTTCAGCTAATTGAAGTGGTTCTAAGTCAACCAGATGCTTTCAGCTGAATCATGCTCACAGATGCTATTGCTTCATTATTCCTTAATCTAAGGATACCCTGATCGGGCTAACTTGGTGACATTTGAGTGTTTCAAATAAGCTGGCCTCTCTTTTGTTACATACTTTGTAAAGAGCTCTTGTCTAAAGCCAGCCTATCTTCTGCCCTGGAAATGTTTTCAAGGAAGTGAACAGGGCTGTTTGTTTTTCCTGCCCTTGGATGTGGTCTTTGGTGAGGTCAGAAGAATGGAACCAGAGCTGCCACAGATGACACTGAAGCTATTTCCACAGCTGGCTGCAGACTGTGGGCAGGCCCTTACAGATGAACTAGCATGTGGAGGTAGATGATATAAAACATCTGTCACAACGAGAATAAGCAAAAACAATGTCCCTTTGAAGATTGCCTTTTAATGATGAGGTGGGGGGTTCTGTCTCCATAATGGGAATGAAGGATGTATTTGTTGGCAGGCAGATGGCTTCAGGATTGCTCTTGCATGAAATAAAGCAAAAGTATATGTTGAAAATCTCTGATGCTAGTCAAATTGCCTGATTTTGCTGAACATTCATTTCCCTGCCTATTGCACATATAATCTATGAGAAAGTGAGGGAGGACTAAAAGAAAAAGTGGGAGGGAAACTAAGAGAAAAAACTGATTCTGAATATTTTTCACTTGAATAACTTTAATACAATAGCGCAATTTCAGCGGATGGTTGAAAAGTCAAAAAGAGCATTTTTTGCAAGGTTTACTTTAATGTATTTGTAGGCCCCGTATTATTTTTTCTAGACATTTAAAATAGTAATATAAAAAAAGTATATTATCATGACCACATGATGATAAACACTTCAAATTTTGAATACCAGTTAGTAGACAAATTCATATTTGTATCCCTTTAAGTAGGAAATAATAAAAGTATTTGAGTGAATTATTTTAATACAATTATATTAGTTTAGTTTCTCATCCCATCTACCTTCAAATATAAATTAAAATTAATGAATTTAGCATTTATTTTTATTTAAAAAAGTTGCTATAGAAAGAGAATTTTTATAATAGATTAATCTAATAGCAAATAAATACGAATATTAGGTGAAAATAAACTTCTAGATCTTCTATTACAAGACCAAAAGGGGTGCTATTATAGCTTGCTAACCCTCAAACCACATTGCTGCAAACCATGGAATCATGTTACTTCTGCCACCACCTGGCCAGCAAAACAGAGGCCACATGACCTGCCCACTTCTCATTCTAAACTTTTTTCCAAATCTAAGTCCTTTGCAGGTGCTTCTGATTAGTGGATGTCACGGATCTCTAACAGTAAGGGAGTCTAGGAAATGCAGGGCTTTTTCAATTCTATGTGGAAAAGGCAGAATTCACTTCGTGGGAAACTAATAACATCTGGAGAGTATTAAAAACTAAATGCCTACAGCCAAGACTGACAGAGGTACACCACAGGAAGCAACTGGATCATTCTTAAGAGATAGTCAAGTGTTCAACCTAGCTAGTAGCACTTGAAAGGAAGAAAAAGAGGGTTTGGGGGTATTTATGAAATAACATTGACAGGACTTGATTATGGGATTCTTATAAATGTTGAGACAGAAGGAGAAGGCAAGGATGACTTGAAATTTTCCATATTCTTCCAAGAATAAAACAGAAGGGAAAGAATATATGCTGAGGATAGAAAGAAAAAGAATATATTCACAATGAGACATGGCTGAGATTCCAGATTCAGTGAGTAGCTGAAATTTTAGGTCAGGAGTTAAGACAAAGGCCAAGACAACCAAGAACTTACAAAAACTTTAATTTTTCAACTAACTTTGGCATTTTTGATTAGTTCCATCAGGGCCTAATAAGTAACAATATTATGGAACTTACGTCTGACATTTACTAACACCTTATGTTTATGGAATGTATGTTGGTACTCACTATTTTACAAAACGTAACCCATCTTCTGACACTTGGCTGCAGTAGACATTTTAAATTCATTAATGAAGCAGAATATTTGGAAAGAATAAAAGTTTTAGTTTGGAGGTTACCATGAAAATGTCTCATAGGAAATGAAATTTTTTTAGTAAAGAAGATTTTATAGATTAAGGCGGAAATCCTAGAAGATATTTGAGGAACTGAACTAAATTTCACTGGCTGTTTGTGGTTATAACATATTCGTGGGAGGCATATCAATGTTATTAATATAGTTTGAAACAACCTGGCTCTCAAACAGAAAATGAATAAGAAATTAACAAAATCATTAAAAAACAAACCAAGAATCTCTCTAGGAGCAATGCATTAGAAAATGTATTGAAACAGAGCAATGGCAGACATTGAAAAAAAACAGAGAGAGAGAGAGAGAGAGAGAGACCAAATTTTCTCAGCCTTGACGGTGAATAGGCCTCATCACATGGGGATTTTATTGAACATTGCAGTTTCCGATTCAGATGGGCTGGGGCTGGACCTGAGATTCTGTATTAAGCTCCCAGCTAATACCATCTGGTCTTGGACCACCCTTTGAGGACCAAGGCTCTAGAGAGTTTAAGACCATTCTATCAAACTAAGAAAAAGTCACAATTACTTATCATAGCATTACTATTTAGGAGAAATGGCAATAAATAAGTGAAATAGAAGTTGTAACTAACTTCCTACAGCAGATAGAGCACTGAAGAAAAGAAACATAAAATTGGCTGTCATCCCATCTACCAGACAACTTTGTGTATATTCATTGATACCTTGCAGCCCTCAGAACATACCTTGGTTGAGTCTTTTTTTTTTTTCTTTTTGGTATGTGGGTAGCTCCCTGAGTGGGAATTGAACCCAGGCCGCAGCACTGACAGCGCCAGCGCCGAAGCCTTAAGCCACTACACCACCAGGGAACTCCCTGGTTGAGTCTTAATGTGTAAGTTTTTACCTTAGGATATGGCCATTCCACCAGGACTTACTTTATCTCTGCATTTGATTTCAAAACATTCCATCAGTAAAATACTTACTGAGTCAGACATGTTAGTGACAATGGTACTAATAGAAAGTGTACTTTAAAGGGACTAAATTCGTTTTTTAATAGGGTCTTGACTTCACACCTGTATCCTCAGATCTAGTTGAGCTGCTAGCTCTAACCAGGCAAATTTCTAAAAATGTCTTAAAGGAGAAAACGAACAGCCCAGAAATGTCCTCTGTGGGACCACAAAATAAAGTACATTTTGTAGCAAATTGCAGGACAAGGAATAGCTACTTTCCTAGTAATAGCCGGAATCAAGGTGCCTGGTGACATAGTTAGGCAATTTGCACTATAAACAATGGTTGTAAGTAGGATAATGGGCGCTTTTCTCCTGATCACCCCTGTGGACTGAGAAGTGATTTCCCAGGCCCATTCACCAACAGGACCCTGCAAGACCTAGAAAATGATTTGCAGCTGGGGTTTTTTTTTTTTTGCCTATTTGTCAGTAAGGAGAAGTTTTTAATGAGAAGCTTTGTGACAGCTCACAGTCCTGAGTGCTAGTTAAAGCGACATAAACCTTTTACCAGACCAAAGACGCTGCCCATAAATATTCAGAAACCTTCTGGGAACCCTATTTGCCTTATCATTTGGAAAAAGACTGGCCTGGCGTCCTGCTTCTGACATGCATTTTAAACTTTCTGCACTTTGAAATCTGCTTGGAGGTATACAAAGTGATTGCTGTGTAAGTGAAGAAAGCATTTATTCTGTTATCACATGGCTAGGTTTGACAAGAATCTTAGGCAACTATACGGCTATTAAAACCATTTGTGGCCTGGGAAAGCCCTAATAAAAAAGTTTACACTGCAACTGTGGCAGTGTCTTGGCTGTGATATATAAAGAAAGTTTTGCACCATGTAATTGGGTATGTACATGTACTTTGTCCATAGAATGGAAATCCTGTAGTGAACTCTAACATTGAAGTTCCTTGAGTGGTGTGTGGCTCATAGAAGCCCAGGAAGTCTCATACTAAATGATAAGAACATCAAGCTGGCAGTGGTCAGACAGGGGCACTTTTAAAGGAAAGCAGAGCAATGGAATGGATGCATTTTAAGACCACACTGCTGTCCAATAAAGGGATTGCCCCTGTTATTTCAATCATATCCTCTTGTCTAGTTTCAGCAAGGAGTTGCTGTTGGTTTTACATTCTTTTAAAGTCACGGGCACCCTGGCTGATGAGCAAGTGCCATTTAATCATTTAGTCATTCACATTATTAGAAACTGTTTCTCAATGGACACTCTGCTAGGTTTTAGAACCATTGGGAAATTAGTAAAGCATTGTGAATGGGACAGTGAACTAATAATGCAGGGGAGAGATGAAGTATGATTGTGATTAAGGTATGTGCTGAAAATTATGAGAGAAGAGAGGAGGAAATGCCCAACAACCTGTTTTAGATACAAGACATATTCCCAGAATGAAATACTTGATAAAAATTTGAGACCATACATGCAAACCTGCTGTGGATGACCAAGAGTCCTAGCAAAGACACCAAGGGTAAGTTAAAAAGTGGAGATGATGGTGAAATACATTATAATTAACCCATTCATTAGGGAAGTGTCATTGCTTCATGGTCTTTAATCCTTTTCTTTTGTCCCTCAAATCTCTTTAACTTATTTTGGAACTGTATACCTGTGTTAGGAAGGCATATACCACCGGGGTCTTGCAAAGTGAAGACGAAGGACTTAGGTTAGGTTGCATCATTAGTTTTTCCACAAAAATAATGTGATTTCATCATATCACCTACACCACAGCACATGGATGTTTATGGCACGTAGGTTTGTGTGTGGCAGATCCCTCCTAGCTGACAGCAACATTTGATTAAGGGGTTGGAAGGGGAGGCTGGTGCACATAAATTTATCCTTTGATGCTTAAGCCATAAGAAGCTTCCTAAAGAAGACCTGCTTCTAAGCACAGTTAATATTTCTGTTGGTTCAGCAACTGAGATCTCTTTAAGTAGAAATAGGAAAATAATATAATAACTCACCTGCATAGTGAAATTCCTTTTTAATTTTAACTAAGTGTACAAGTTTAATGATGAAAGAACTAATTATTCTGTTGCATTTCAGCCAACAAAATCATTTGACCATTGGGTTCCATGTCTTCAAATTTTCAACTCTCCCTCAATAATGTAACATATTTAAAAGCCTCTTTGATCTATTAGAATTCTAAAGAAACTTGTTGAAACATCAGAAATCACTGTTAAACAAATCTCTTTAGTTTTAAGCATAAAGCTCTAAGGATTCAATAAAGCATTATTGAGAATCCTAATTACAAGTATCTATGTACCTGCTTTGCTAAGAAATACTTCAGTGTGACATATTTACTTTATATCCTTATTCAAAGTGACACTATTGTATAAATAAGTACTTAAGCAATAATGGAAACAATTATTCACAGTTGAATAGGCATGGTATATAATTAGGATTCCTTTAGGAGACTTCATAGTTAAAACTAATTTGGTTTTAGTGTCTTTTAATATTACCTATTTTTAAAAACAATTCTAATAAATAATAACCGATTCAAAAAGCAACACAAAATTAAAAATGGTTAAAAGTAAAAGTATAATAAAATATTTTTTACAGGTAATAAATATTCACTCTTCAGATAAACTATGTACATAACTGTTCTAAGTTTACCATATAGCAATGGAAATGCCCTACTTCTAAACATCGGACCCTTAGCCCACACGTACATGTCTCTAGGTAACAGTACAAATATGATATCAATTGAATCTAATCCATCTATACTTAGGAAAAAGAATCCCAGCTGTAGTTAGCCATATTTACAAAATAAGTAGCAACATAAATTTGAACTAAGAAATAATCATATAGCCATTGAAAGTCACATAGTGGTCTTGCTTCTTTTAATTGAAAAATTACAGGATTTCAGCAGTTGATTTCAATGTCAGGTCTTTAAGAAACTGGTTTATATCATAAATGTGATTTTGATACAGAAGCTAAGACTTTGCTGTTAGTTGTACTGAGCAGAGTGGATGGATATTTTATGCCATTTTCTAATTATTGCAGTTTCAAATCCTTCTCATTTTGTATAAAAGGAGTTTTGGAATATTTGTCTGTATATGCCAGGGTTTCTGAACCTCCGCACCCAAGATATTTTTGCTTGGATAATTCTTTGTTGTGGCGGAGTGTCCTGTATGTTGTAGGATGGCCTCTACGTGTCAGTAGCTCCCCTTCCCCAGTGTGACAACAAAAAATGTCTCTTGACATTGACAAATGTCCCTCCTAGATCAAGCAAAATTGCCCCTCATTCAGACCCACTGGTATTTGCACATATACAAATACTTTTTTATTTTAATAATTTTCACAAATAAGCTATGGTGGCATTCAGAGAACATTTTCTATCCAATGAATTTCAGAACTCATCTTTAAAGACATGATGGTTGAAGATATTAGTAAATGCACAAATATGTGTTCTGAATCATGGTTTTAAAAATGAACTGTCTGTCCCCTGTAAGAACAATTTGTCTCAAAAGCTTTGGACCACTCCATTTTGATTTGTAATCTCAAACTTGCATTTTAAGTACCTTTTGATTTGGAATTTTGTTCTTTCATCATTCTTCTAACCAGTATTTATGAAGCATATATTGTATGCCTCATACTGTAAATAGCCCCAAAATACTTTATATTGACACTGGTGAACAAGCAGACATGATTTAGGCTTTCTTAGTATGGATATCTTAAATAAAAAATGTTGGCCTTAGCCATTTTTTTTTTAATTTTACTGAACAGAGGCAGTGATATAGAAAATTAATTCACAAAAACTGTTTTGAGTATCTATTGTGACTAATTCCTATTTATGGGGATTACAAAAGGTGTGTGAACATAATCCTTGCCCTCTTGAAAGGTTTAATACTGAAATAAGCAATTATAGACTAATAAAGGGGAGGAAGGGATTAAGTGCTAAAATGGTGTCCTAGGGGCAGTGCGACTTCCGGCTTTCCACCTGTTTACCCACACCACCAACATTTGTCAGAGATCATTCCAAAGTGCTTCCAAAGTTGAAGTCATATCTATGAGATCTGCCACAGTTTTGGGGATTTCAAACATAATTTGTAATAGTCAGACCGCCCCTTCCATTTGGTTGGAAATTTAGGAGAGTCGTCCAGGACTAACGAGTGTTTCTGAGGATGGGGGTGTGGGAGTGGGGTGGGAAGGGCTTTCCTGTTCCTTTTTTTTTTCTCTTCCCAGAGCACCAGCCCTTCTTAAACCTCATCTATCACCCTCTTGATAAAAACAAACTAACTAACAAGCAAAAATCACCCATCTAACATCACAAATGAATAAAATGAAACATCTCTGCGTATACTGCAAGGACTGTTGCACAGTAATATAGCAGGACGTTCCATTTGGAGAGCTATTCCCCCAGCTAAATGAACTACTTTTATGCCATTTATATTATTCAGTCATCCTTGCTATTGTAAAATTATTTTCACTACCTAGTTTACTCGTAAGCTCTTTCCATTCTCTACACTCCACTTTACATGTGCTAAAAATAGTTTTGTGTACACAAACTCAACTATATTATTTTCTAACTAGAATGGGAATATTAAAAATTGACAGGCAAAAAAACATACAGATGATGACAAAGACAAATGACATTAAACCACATTTTTTTAGTCGTGTTGAATGATTATTATTTAAAAAGTCCTGCACCTTTTCTTAAGTCACTATAGAAAGAGTATAATTTGGGCCACATACATTTGACATGAGGCATCTAGACACAAGAGGGGGAAAGGAGGTGATATTTCTTTAATTTTTTTCACTTCTATTATATTATCCAAGAAGTTTTCTTAGATTTTACTTTTACGTTCTTATGATTTCAAATTCAAGGTTTGCATCAATTCCAAATAGGAAAAATTCTCAAATTGTTACAACAAAAGTGATTCCGATTAAACGGAAGCATGTCAGGCCATCAGGAATAGGCTTGAATTATTCAGATAATTAACCCATTTCAGCTCATCAAAAATGCAGGCTTGGCCTCTGCATTTTTAAACAAGATATAATGGGATTGTTAATATAAGGGCACCCTATCACAAGAGTAGTTTAAAACAAATAATTGAGAAACAATATAAATAAAATAAAACCCAATTGTTTATATCTAAGAACTGTAACATTGATTTATACAGTAGCAGTTTACAGACAGCACGCACTTCTCAAACTTCAGGGTGCGTCAGAATTATTAAAACACCGATTCCAAGATCGGAAGCCTGGAGACTCCAATTTCAATTCTAATTCTTAGTCTGCTGCTGCTGATTCACAGATCGTAAACTGGAGTGGCATTGAACTAGGGGACTGACAACCGCGGGGATATTCATAAGGTGCTTAGCATTAGAGGCCATGTGCTGGCATTAATGTAGGTTTGAAGCCAGCTATGTGGGCTCTCCTTGGGAGAGAGCCGGCACGTGTATTCCCCAATTTGCCAATGATCTTGTATTTCAGTTGGGAAATTTAACTTTTCCCAGGACTTAACATTTCTTTCAACTATTGACAGAAGGTTAATATAGATACTTTTGTGGCCTTAGGTCATCTATGTTTACCCCACATCAATGATCTTTGGAATTGTTTATTTCAGAACTAGGGAGACCAGACCCGCCCTACAGCTCATGGGTACGAGCAGCTTTGTTTTGCAGAGTCAGTGGCTAAAATAGACCAGACGCTTCCATCAGCTGTTTGGCCATTGTGCTTTTTAGGGGAATTATAGCATGCTACAGTGTTTTTATTCGCAGCTTAAACATTGAGCAAATCCAGACATCCGGAGATGCTAAAATGAAAAATCTGTTTCCTCTTGCCTTGCCACTTGCCGAGTAAACTCCGTCAGACAGCACATTCTATACATTTCGAGCAAATTAAATTATCCTTAATGTGTTGGCAACATCTGTCACAAAACACTCTTCAGTCTATGAATTAAATGCATTGGACGGTAATGGATTTAACAGGATAGTTAATAAGACACAATTATAGTTCAGAGCACGAGTTTTTCCTTAACAACTGTAAGGCTTTTCTTCTCCTTTTTTGTTCTTTTTTCGTCTTTTTTCTCTTTTCTAATGTCCTATACAATACAAAGGAGGTTCTGTAAGCTTCAATGAAGACAGTGGCTGGCAAACACCACACTTCGTTGGAGATAACCAACACTTCGAATCCTTTGAGTTGTCTTTCCCCAATAAAGTATCAAGAAAATTTGTTTCTCCAAATTGCTTCAATTTCCAACTTACTGATTGTGACGTTTTTCCATCATTTGAGAGTAATTTGTTAAGTAATTCCTGTTCTTAATAATTGTGAGAATCCTTTTTTCATTGAACATTTTTACTGAATATGAACAAGAATGTATGTTCTCACATGTCCTCCACCAGGGATTATTATTTTATTACTCATCTATTTGTGATACCTGGTCTAGTTGGAAAATAATGCTTCCCTTACATTGTTTTACACTGTGCCTAGTGCTATTTACAATTCCAAATTATGACAAATCCCTCCCCACGCTTCCCTTTGATTTTCATATTTTTGGTTGCTAAACAGAAGTAGCACTCACTCTGTAGCATCTGTAATCAAATGAGTCCCCAAACACTTTCCAAGAAAAAATTCTTTGAAGAGACCAGGCAATCATTCCTAAATTAATTCCAAATGCAGGCATTGAATCCTTCTATTCTTACCATGCATGGATTTTGATTTATCTGTCATATATTCACATATCTCATTTACATATTACCTCCCAAACAAAGACTAAAGTCTGTCTTTCTTTACTACTGGAGAATGAGGTCACATTTAGGGCATTGAGAAGAAAATACCCTCTCCAAACACAATTTGGTCTTTATCTCTGATTTATGACAAACACTCTTCTATGTGGCTAGGGCAGGCTAATTAGAATTGAGGGTTTTCCAGGATTGTGACAGTTTACCTGGATGTTGGACTCTCTAGGGTCAAATATTCTGAAAAGATAAACTACGTCTCAAGTTCAAGAAGAGTATTGAAGTCTTGCACCTGCTAAGAATTAAAATGTTGTGAAAGTGCCACTTTTTAGTGGAAAACAATGTTTTAGGACTTAATGCTGAGGTAATTCTATAGTTTGGCTTAAGAAGAACACCAGTTTCTCATGACATGTTTATTTCTGGTCTAACACAGCAAATACCTAAAATGAAGGTCAATATGGTTTTATGTTTTAAGTATAAAGTGAAGATTCTTTTGTTAAAAAATAAATCAGCGGGAAGAAAGTGTTGTGTCTCTGAATTATAAGTAAAAGCTTATCCTATCATGTCTCTTACTGAAGAAGCATCTTGATGAATGACAATTCATAGAAACATCGTGAAATTCAAACAACACAAATGCACAACTGTATATATTTATATATAAGCTACAGACCTGCACAATAATATATATGTTTTCTGATTGATGCTTGCTCAAAAATCCTAATGCCCTTTGGAACAAAACTGACTCTTTATATCAAGCATTTCCATATATTTCTCTCAGTTGCTATTCTCCCCCCGTATTAATGGGGAGGAGCATATAGAAAAGGCTGAATGATAGCCTTATATTTTAACAGATACGGTCAAGAAGTTGGATTTGCATAATGACGTGAGAAATTAATCATGCTGAGCAAAAGTGATTTTGGAAACATTTGCTTTAGGAAATTAGTTTTGGGTCTGACATCCTGCCATCTATATGAATCTATTCCAGTTTTATTTCTTCAAAATGTTTACTTATATGGAAAAAAAAGTCACTTAATAAAAAAAGTGTTTATAGAAAAAACAGCATCAGATATATAATTATTTTATTACCACTGAGTATTTAAATTGGATGGTATAACATGAGTTTCCGCCTTTATATCATCTTTAAAATAAAACATTAGAATTATCAAAGATTCCATTCAAACCAAAATTTAAAAAAAAATTTTATATTGTTTCATTCTCTAAATTAGTCAATTAAGGCAGAATAGTTACATGGAGGAAAAGAAAAAGAAGGGTACATGGCCTGGCTCTATGCTTCAGTAGCCACGTGACACCTTGTATATTAACAGAAGTTTTTTTAAATTCCTGTTATTTCTTGCATTCCCAACAGTTATAATAAATCATATAAATATATTCTAGAAGTAGGCTTTTCTTGACACCTGATGAAACACTTGATATTTTTACATTAAAAAAAATTTTAGCCATGTTACATTTGACTAACATTTAACAGTGTTCAGTATTCTTCTGTCGTGTGTCAAAAGTACCAGTAGAAAAAAACTAGGCCAAAAGATTAGGAAGAAAATACATGGCAAATAGTATCTTTAATTTTTACAGCATTTCGATTAGATTTGAATATGCCCTTCAAAAAGATCCAATCAAGAAGCCTGTCCGGACTGGCATTATCCTCCTGCTGCCAGATCGGATTGACGTGATCAAGCACTAGCCATATAAACCACAGATAAAGGGCATAAACCAAAAGTCTTGTTCAATATCAATAAAGACCAGAGAATTTCCATAGTATTCATGTTTTTTAGTCAGAGAAGTTGGTATTCAGAACAATGAGAGAAGGGCTATCTATGATATCTTGAAATACATGCTACATTGAAGATTGCAATTGTCAATGACAGGCATTTTAGACACATCACAGATAAGAACATCAGAAGAAAGGAAGTCACTAATGCTACATATTTAGATAACCATAAAATGACAATAGATGGATGTAAAAATTATACATGGGTGAACTTAACCTTTCCAGTAAAAAGTAAATGCATTGATGTTAACACAGTTTAACTGTGTTTATGTTTTTTTAACGTTTCCTTCCCTGTAGAACATGTTTTCAGATGGACATTTTGTGTGCTTTTAGGGTGCTGTGATCACGCCAACAATGGACCATCCTATGTCAATGCAGCCAGCAAACATGATGGGCCCCCTGACACAACAGATGAATCATCTTTCATTGGGCACAACAGGAACGGTGAGTTGAAAAGCTTGTTTTGCTGTTGTTTTCTTAGGCTCCTCCAACAAGTTGCAGTGCTCTCTGTTTTCTCTGGCATTATTAGCAAAATGGGTTCTGTATCACTGACTAACACACCTCTTGAGTTCCAGTACGAATAAGCTGCATTCTCCTTGCATATTTACTTCTGGGGCACATGTACTCCCATTGACAAGGCTCAGGGTTTTACTGTGCTGCATTTGAATTTGAGGTACTTCTTGTTCTTATAACCCTATGCATCAGGTATAATGTCTGTTTTTGGGAAAAGTGTCTTTATGCATGCACCTGCAAATCTAGACCTTGTAATTTAATACATTTGAGCCTGTTTTTCTTTTCCCAGATACTTACCACCTCAGCTAATATTTCATTCCCAGGTTATTCACAAGTGAGGGGCCAATCCTGACTATGACTAATATACAAGGCCTTTAATTTATTTCCAATCTTTAAATCAATAAAAAATCATTGAGAACCTGGCATAATTGAGTTCTTTTCATCGTTTTAAAATATGTCTAACATATATGATGCTGAAAAATAGGAATATAATGTACTTGATCTTTTTTTATAGGTTGGGCTATTTTTGACTAGTCATTATTTTTCCTTTGGAAATGAAAGGTATATTGAAAAATGTCTATTGCAGCCTTGGTTTTATATCAATAAGATATTTGAAATAATTAGCAAACTTTATGTGTATTTTTTTAAAATCTATTTAAAGACAATTCTCCAAATAATCAAGAGGGCAAATGTCTAATACAACCCGAAATACTGCAACTTTGTTAATTTTTTGTTAATACTTTGCAACTTTGTTATAGAGAACAATGAAAAACAAAGTCAACCTGTCATGTGAAACCACTGGTAACAGTTTTAATTTTTTTATAAATGTCGATACAGATCATTTTGTTATTTTTTAAAGCTGTAGAAAGAAAAATGAATTTTCTTCTGACTGAGACGGCTTGAGGATTTTAGAAAGAGATCTGGATAGGAGTCAGGAATTCCATTTTCAAATCTTGATTGAGCCTTGTGTTTTTTTCTGTGCTAGGGAAAAAAAACACCTTCCAGTCTTAATTTCCCTATCTGTGCAGTGAAAGTATTAAACATGATGATATATGGGGACATTTTGACTCTATGCCTCCATGTATTTAAGCCTAGATGTCTCCCAGTTACCACTTCTGTGATTCTTTACAATCATGCTGACATCATATCCAATACATCATGTACACTAGCTATATATTGGAAATTTTACCTTAAAGCAATGGCTTGCTTACCACCTAGATGTGTTGAGTCAGGTTTTTTGGAATATAAGAAGTTTCTGAAATGTCCACTGAGACCTCAATAATCTGCTTTAAATAGGAAGGAAGTTCTTTTAACTAACAGAGTCACTTTATTCTATAAAGAACTTTAGTTTTGATGTAAATGAAGTACCATTTCTAAGACCTCAACTGATGAACGTATAAAAAGCAGGGGATGATGCCTCACCTCTTTGAAAGCTTGGGCTGGGTCAAATGATTTCTTAGGCCTTTGACCTAGACTTTTAAAAGTCATGCCTAAGACAATGTTTAACTCTATCCTGTGGTACAGCAAATTTTCATCAGGGAGATAGAATTTAAAGATAATATTTCTAGAGCTTTTAGCAGTATCTAAGGATTAGTTGTAGTCACTTGGCTCATTTACTAACAAAACAGAGCCTAAAACAGTATTGAGAGGCCTAAAGTTTCTCCCGTGGCCACCATTGATTTCACATCAGCCTTAATCTCCTTAAAGGATCATAAATTCTCAATAAGTGAAGTATTGCAGTCTTATTATATTGAATGGCAATCTGGAATCTGATAAAAGAGGGAGTTATAATGCAAAGCATAGCAAGAAACACTTTCTAAATTCTACTCATTTGAATAAACAGTAAAACAGCTGACTTGCTGAAATTCAAATTGGCAAACTGGAAAAAATATATGAGATCTGACAATTAAGTTTGCGAACTCATCCCAGAAAAAGTGCTAATACTGCACTGTCGAATATCACAAGGTCATCTTCAAAGCACTCCCCTTGGGAAGCTGTGCATGGACTTCAGTGTGTAGTCCACCCTTCAAAGCAATTTTGGAACTTTTTTTCTGAAATGGCCATCAGGGCTGTCATTGTATTATCCTTGATGTCCTAAATGTCATGCAAATGTCTTTCTTTCAATATTTTCTTCATATTCGGGTAAAGGAAAAATGTCACTGGGAGTCAGATCAGGTGAGTAGGGAGGGTGTTATGATACAGTTATTTGTGTACTGGCTAAAAATGTTCTCACGGAAAGTGCTCTGTGAGCTAGTGGATTGTCGTGATGCAAGAGCCATGGGTTGTCAGTGAAAAGCTCAGGTCATTTTGTCTAACTTTTCATGCAGCCTTTCCAGCACTTCCAAATAGTAAACTTGATTGACTGTCCAATTGATACAAATTCATCATGAACAATCTCTCTGATATCAAAAAAGGATAGCAACATCATTTTGACTCTTGATTTGGACTGACGGAATGTTTTTAGTCATGGAGAATTGCCTGACTTCCATTGTGCACTTTGATGTTTTGTTTCAGGGTCGTATTGGTACACTCATGTTTCATCACCAGCGATAACATGGCCCAAAACATCATCTTGCCTCTCCAAAAGGTCTTAGCAAATTTCAACTCTCCTTTGTTTTTGTTCATCAGTGAGCTCCTTTGTGACCATTGTTGCACACACCTTTCTCATGCCAAGATTTTCAGTTAAGATTTTCCTATTTCTCTATCGGTGTTTACTTGGTTTGCTAGTCAGTTGATGATTTTGACACACAATTTGGCAAACTCTTGCAATGTTTTCATCTGTTCTGCTAGTTACTGGTCTCCCTGACCTCTCTTCATCAGTGATGCTTTCTCTCCCCTCAGAAAAACATTTAATCCATTTGTACACTGCTGTTTTCTTCATTACATTATCCCTGTATACTTAAACTAACATGTCCCTGATTTCATTTCCATTCTTGTCAAGTTTAACAAGAAATTTAATGTTCATTTCTTGTTCTAATTTCAAACTCAAACAGTCTCACAACACACAAAAACAGGCAACAATAATGAATGCCACTCAGCAAGACACTGCTACGTCAACCCAAACACAGCTGTGAGACAGATATGCCAAGGTTATGAAATCTCAATGAGTTGTGTGTACAGTGCTGCCAACATAAGTGCACAGTGACAAGTTCGCAAACTTAATTGTCAGACCTTGTAAGAGTTAAGAATATGACTGAATCCTTTAGGGAATTGAAAAATAAGATAAAATATATAGAACAGATTCAGAATTATAATACTTATTGGTTCAATAATATATATTATGATTGGTATTTGAGCATTTTCAACAAGAACACATTTATACAACACCACAATTTTTACCCAGCTGATAATAGCCAAATTATTCAATAATAATATATATACCCTCCTTTTATTAGAGAGCAAAACTTTTAAGCATGTGGCTTATTTTTAATACCAAAATTTTTCTAGTTTTTTTAAAAAAATTTTTTTCTCCCTTCAAATTTGTACTAAATAATGCTTAGGTATATTAAAAGATTTGTATATATTGATGTTTTGCAAAGGTTTGAAATTTTATAAGGATCTGGAATGAGAGAGAGAAAACAGTATTACTTTGTTGATTTAGTCAACAAAATGTCACTATGTGTAGTGTCTAGAATGCTATTATACTTCTTTCTTCAACTGTCACTCTTATCCTTTAATATACCAGTATAGATTCATTTTATGTGTTTTTAATTGGCATTTGAAGTGGCTATCAAATTTTCCACCTATTGCTTCTTTTCAGTATACTTTATCATTGCTGAGAAGGTGGTGTGTTGTCATGAAAAGAACAGTGAGCGTTGGAATAAAACTTGAATTCAAAACCTGGCTTGGCCCCTTATTAGCTTGCATGCTTAGATAGGTTATTTAATCTCTTTGAATTTTTTTTTTCTTTTAGAAAGTAGGAAAAATATTATTTATATCCCAAGGGAATTGCCAGTGTTCATGGAATGATATATGGCTCGTATGTGACATACCTAATACAGTGTGTGACACACCTAATACAGTGTGTGACACCAAGTAGGTACTTCTGAAATGAGCCATCCTTAACCCCTCCCTCTAAGTGGTGGAAATCCTGTCCACGTCACCAGAAGGGATATAGGAAACTATCAAGTCCACAGCACAAATCACTGGCCTGCTCTATTTCATTTGACATAACTTATTTCTTTCAAGTTTGTACTTTCTCAGCATCCAACATATTCTTCCAGTGTTGTAAACCCTAAAGTCCATAAAACACAGCCACGTCACATTAATGAATAAAGTTAAATGAGTTTAAGCAAAACACCTTAGAAATAGGTAATCAAATTTGGTCTATATTTACCTATATCATGTAACATAAATATACATGATATTGGAGATTATACTTTAAATTAAAGATATTTCTAATGAAATACTAATAACATTGCTGCCTGAGTGTTGGATGAACAGTAGGGAGAGGTGATGCCTTTGGCCACCTGGAGCATGATGCCTTGTCTAAAAAGAACAGCCACTACTCACCTCTAGGTACCCATTGCTACACAGGCATAAAGACCTGGGATGGCCTCCCTTTCCCATTTTTTAAGATAAGCTAAATATTTGGATTTTAGTGGAAAAGTTCCTTGTATTTGAATATTGGACCCAGTTTGTCCTAAAAGTTCTCAGATTGTCACGCCTGCCCAGGCTTTTCCTAGATCTCCTCTGACCTCTCTGGCCATTGCTTCTTCTTTTCTTTCACAGGCTGCTAAGACAGAGTTTCATTTTCTAACACTTCTTATTAATACCTGATTTCCTTAAACAATCTCATCCTCCTTTATGGTTTGAACTGTGCTTACTATGCCAAAGTGTCCTAAATCTGAGTCCTTAACGCTAACCACCTCTTTAAATTTCAGACTGATTTATCCAGCTACTTGCTAACTATCTCCATGTATATCGCCCTTCAACAACTCCAAGTCAGCATGACTCACACGAATCTCATTAGCTTTCTCAAGCTTCCTCCCCATTGTCTCCTTTCCTCTTATATGTTCCTGCTTTTTATTTGCTCTCAAGCCAAGTCCATGACCATTCATTCGTCCAGTAGTCAGATGCTACACCTAGGATTCAGTCTAGACTCTTTTCTTCTCTCTCACCACAATATATAGCAACTTTTCAAGTCCCACCAATTTTGTTTCATAGACATTTGTCAAATACATCCCTTCTTCCACCTTTCTAGACACTCTGCCCTGGTTCTCATTTAATTAATTATAATAGTCTTTCAACGGTTCTTCCTGCTTCTTGTCTCCATTAGCTCCAATCCATTCTATCCCATGTTGCCATAGCCAGTCAATCTAAAATTACACGAGCACATTTCTCTCCTACAGTAACTTTACAGAGACTTTCAGATGTCGAAGGTCACTGAAATTCTGTGGAACCAGGTGTGAGCAGTGATAGGATTAAGACAGAAACCTCAACTCCAGAAACAAATAGGTTCCAAGGTCAGAACTGAGAGTGATCCAGTGACTTACCCAAAGTAGGCAGTGATCAGGGATAATGGGAGGTTGGAGCCAGGTTGGAATTCACCATTTTTAGAAGTGGAGCATTAGGCTACAGGCCAGGCCTCACTTTCTAAGATCCGTGGATAAAGGAAGGGTACTGAGTGAAAGCCCGTTTTTCCATCTTCATAAAATTAGATATATTTGGTCCCCTTCAACCCCAAATTTTGAAATGGATACTCGTAGCTTAATTAAACCTTCTCTACCATTTGCCATCTCAAATGTTTATTGTTTAATTCACAACCTATTTTTAAGTGGAACAGAATCTGCAGGCTTTAAAGGAAATGACTTTTATGCAAGCAATGTAATTTTTATTCCAAAGCTTTGCTGAGCTTGTAGATTTTCTAACTTTTCCACTTTTGTTTATTTTTTGTCACAGAAATCCCTCTATAGAACCAAAGCCCTGCTATCCACAATTGCTTATCATTCTATTGTAAGCTTTAGCAGAAACCACTGGGGATTTTGCTGTTATGAGAACCTTCAAATTGCATGACAATCTTGTTTTACAAGTTTTTTATCTTCTTTTCATTTATTCAGTTGGTGGTCACCAGTGGCTTACAATGTCACCAGAATGTGTTGAAAGAAATAAAGTTTTTGCTTTGCAGGCTCCTTATCTATAATTCTGTTTGTGTTCTGCAAACCACTGGTGATTTGTGACATCATTGGATTCCTATGGTGTAACCATAGCCACTCATGAAGACAGTCTTGTAATTATACTCCATTTGTTCACCATAGTTCTCTAACAATTTTTCAGTCACAACATTTCTTCTTTATCACCTTAAAATTCTGCCATTATCAGGTAAAAATTCTAAATTATTCACTTTGCTTAAAGAATTTTTTTTAAATTATTCGGTATAAATATAAGCATTAGGACTAAGAATGATAGAAAGCAACACACAATGTTTAATAGACTCATGATTAGGAAATAGTATCATGAATCTATAAATGGTAATGATTATAAATGGTTTTTCAGGAAAAAGTATTAATTAAAAAATGGTCAAATTTAAGACAGAAAATACAGATAAAAAGTTTGTTTAGCCTTATTGTAAGAAAAATAAACTTTGAAGGTAGTCTTACAAATAATAAACAGGGAGACATTAAGTGAAAGTCTAGTGTTATAAAAGTTTATTTGCAAATACTAAGTTTTTCTTGTTTAAAAATGCATTCTGAGTTCAAATAAATTGAAAATAAAATACAAAAGCCCCCAAAAAATAAAATACTAAAGAATGTGAATAATTGATAAAGGAGGATTTTAGAATGCCAAAAAAAAAAAATTAATAATAAAAGAAATGGTAATTTAATCAAAGATACATATACATACACACATAATCCGTTAAATAAAGTTACAAAAATAATACACATTGCTGATAAAGATATAAGGAAGTAAACATTTTCATTCGTTGATATATGATGATAAGAAGGTAAATCTGTAAACGTGTCCCTTGGATAGCAAGGTGGGCAGATGAGACACTTCAAAACAGCTCTACTGACTGGTCAAGCAAGCAGTTTTAGTTTTAGAAGCTGTTGAATGGGAATATTCTAAAATAATAGAAAAGCCTTTATAATTCAAAAGTGTTCATCCCTTTGTCCTTTGTAATGTCTAATAAAGGAGAATGATTAAACAAATCATAAGCCATCCATAAACCAGAATGTAACACAGCATGAAGTTATAAGAGTTTAAAATAAGTAGGAAAAGAATTATTTATAATCTTGAAAGAGCAGGATATAAATTTGAATGTGTGGAGTATATAGTATTAAATATGGAAAAATATTTATGAAATAAGGCTGTAAGAAATACAAAACAAGTGTGGTTATTGCTAGGTGATGGGATTAGGGATCATCTCCATTTCAATCACTATACTTTTCTACAGCCTCCAAGTATTCAACAATCAGCATGATTTACTTATTTATTTTTAAATGTTATAAATTACTTTTTGAAAAATGACTAGTGGCATGGTCTTAAAGTTAACTTTTTGTTTGTTTGTCATAATAGTGTGTGGTTGCAGTTTTTAATGTGTGATTGAAGTTTTTTTAAACGGTACTAGGAATTACTACTATTATTATTGAAATATTTGGAGACCCTTTAAAAATGATTCTATTTGTTCTAGCTTTGGGGATTGTCATCAACTCACTAGTTAACCTATCTGTTGTGAGAAACAAAATAACTCATGCCTAACTAAGGTTATTTGCTTTTGAATTTTTGATCAGTGTTTGCTCTTACTGGTCAAAGTGCCTTGCAATGTTGAAATTTTAATCTGTCTTCTCATGAATTTGTGATTAATATAATCATTTTGTGGCAAGAGTATATGGAGAAATTTATGATTGTCCAAATTAAGTTTTCAAGTAGGTGGGAAATGAAGTTTGAGGTTTTAGTTTTTTAAACAAAATAATGTTCATAAAATGGAATAAGGTCACACATAACATCTATTCAACCACGTTTTGGCAGTTTATTTTAATGTGAGCAATTTTTGGTCCTTTTACATAGTTTATCCCATAAGAGGAGTTAGGGCTAGATTAGAACTTTCAATTTTTATTTAAAAGGGGGACCTTGGGCCGTAGGCCATATCCCACTTACTTATTTTAGGTCTCTGGCTAAAAGAATTTTATTCAGCCAAAGCCACTTTTTTGTTTTCAACAAAAGCAGATATATTTGGTCTCACATAACTCCAATTGAAATGGATGCCATGCAGTTTAATTAACCTTTCCCTACTATTTGCCACCTCCAATGCTTTGACATTTTGGGAAGAGACAGCAACCAGCTATTGAATAGATTCTGCTCTATTTATCTCTGCTCTCACAATTCCTGCACACAAGACTCCGTGGCCTTGACTGGTAGTCACTGGACTCAAGGTCAGAGCTGAGTGATCAGGGTGCATTACCCCCATAGAGTATGGAAATGTGCCAATTTTTCATTTATCTCTTTACAATTTTCCATTATTTATTTTTATCTCCAGGGCTTTGTTTCATATTGTGCCCTGGGCCCCTTTCAGATGAGCTGCCTGGTAGAACTTTTGTGTCAGCCAGAGAACGTACAATTTCGTATTGATTTGCCAAGGAAGGGACAAAAATTATGACAGACTGGGGAAGGCAACAATGTTCTGGGACAGACTATATTGTCCTCCCAGGTTGCATGGGTCCTAACAACATATAAAATGTGGTAGTAATATGGACCATTGTGTCAACTGTAAACTAGGGGTCATAGTACCTTAAAAGCTTGAAGGTAGGGGTCTTACACAACCATATGACATGCAGTGGGCACTTCCAAGTTTTAGAGCTAAGATTCTATTTTATTTTCTTTTGTACTTCATTGCATTCTTTCTCATGCTCTTTTCATTCAAAGATTCAGTCCCAAGACAGGATTATGATACTCCACCAGCTGTTGTGTCAGGTAGGAAAATTCTCATTCCTTTAAGACTTGATTGGAGGGGAGAGATGGAGGTTGCTTGGTTTTCTCCAAAACTCTTTAAAGCAGTGATTCTCAACGGGGCTAGGGGCAAGGAATTTGAATTTCAGTTATGAA
The DNA here is from genome assembly GCA_004026885.1 of Lyroderma lyra. Taxonomy (NCBI): domain Eukaryota; kingdom Metazoa; phylum Chordata; class Mammalia; order Chiroptera; family Megadermatidae; genus Lyroderma; species Lyroderma lyra. Next base: position 374,175 of record PVJL010000329.1, on the reverse strand, counting down.
GCGGACAGTGGTGGGTGGGGTTAGTGAGCATGATTCAAAAAAAGTATATACAATATCCCAATCCAGTTTTGTGTATGGAAAACAAATATGTTGCTTTGCTTTTGAAATAAGAAGTAAAACGCTCAAAGATATTTGATCTGTGAAGGATACACGGAAAATAGACTCTATGTTCTGTGTATCAGTAATTCTGTGTTAGAAGGATTCATCAGAATTTCTGAGAAGTTGAAGGATATTTATGCTTATCAAAAGAGAGCTCAGATTAATAAAAAGTAGTTTGAGAAGCACTGCTTTAGAGACCAGAATTCTTCTGAAATCAGAAAATCATTCCATTTTGCTTGTTCAGCACCCAGCACAGTGTCTCACCCATAGTAGGTGCTCAATATAATTGTGTGTTGAATGAATCAAAACTTTAAATCTATTCCAAAAGTGGTATTTTGAATATTTAAAGAGAAGCTGCCAAAGTTTTATCTGTACAACAAAGTGGCAGAGATTGATTTAAGAATAAATTAGTGTTTTGAGAATTTTAATTAGCAGCATTTATTCATAAAATTTAATGGTACAGTTTATAATAGGGTATATGTATGTGAAAAAGTGGGTTTTAATTTTTAGTTGCACAGATCTTCTTGTGCTTTCATCTTAACTAAATTTTGCTTTCTTGTAAAGAGAAAATGGGCACAATTTTTTATTTTTGTTTATTTTTTTACATAAATAAAATGCTGGCAGTCTGAAGAGCTTTGCACTCTTTGATCCTTCAATGTGTTAGATAATAAGGACATAAATCCAAACCAAGAAGGGCATTGGAAAAGAGCAAGAGATCAAGGCCAGAAATAGAATCAAAAGAGCCCATTAGGCGGTAGAGCCTGGCAACTGAATGGTGGTTTTCAAGCAGAGAACATCATGTTCTTGGCCACTCGTTTGCTTGATCAGTATCGAAAGGGTAATCTTTTCCTCATGTTTGCTTAATTATACTCATGGATGAATACCTATCTTACAAGTTCAATTGTGAAACAATAAGTTAGCTTTTGGCTATAAAGTTATTTTGATCCTCTTGGAGAGCTCTATAAATTGTTGTTAATTAAAAATTCACTTACTTTCCCCAAAATGTATTACCTGTCTTATCTTAACATGCCTCTTTCGCTTATGATATGGGACCTTTCTCCCCCAACCTTTGGAAGATACTTTGTTTAATGTATATTACCTTCACTGTGTTTACCATGTGGCATCTTTGTTTAAGAAGGAGTACCTACTCTTGAAAATTCACCAATATTCATAGTAAGGAAAGACAGAAACTGCAACTTTCCTTCAAATGGGTTACCTAATTTCACTTTTAAGAACACAATAAGAGAAGCAATACAAACATCAAAAGCACTTACTTGTTATCAGCCATTGCTCAGGCTCTACACATATCGATGAAGGCAGAATATCTGGCTGCAAATCTAGGCTTACAATTCTCACCTAATTCCATAGACTGACAGTTTTTGTGTGCTTGAGAAACAAAAAGTAATCACATAGAGCAGTTAGATATGATAGTGTTAAGAATTTTTAAAAAATAGCTAAGATCTCAGTACTGGACTACAAAGCAAGGGACTAATGTGAAAGTGACAGAAAAATGAACATTTCAGGAGATTTTACAGTTGTTTTTCTCTAATAAGATTAGGCTGACCGTGTATGCTGCTTTAAACAGGACAGTAGTGTTTGTTGTTTTCATATTTACCAACCATTCCATCATTTTAATATAAATAGCAATTTTGTCATGTTTTTAAATTTTGGTAAAATACTGAACCTGGGTTGTTTATTTATCATAAGGTTTTATGCTAAACAATGCATGCAGTAGAACTACTAGTGTAATGATAGAGGAAGTTCCATTTACTTTACCCAGTCAGAGTCAGGCCTCTTGAGCTAGAGAGGATCAATCACCACCCCCTTGCTTGTCTGCAGTGGTGGGGGAGTCAAGAGGTGGTCGCTAAGCCTCATTCAGTATGTGGGAAATGGGAACATCTCAACGCACACAAACTACTGACCAGGTTTACCTAGCTGTTTGCTTCCATCAGGTTAGGAGTGTGGAATGCAGTGACTGTGAGTCTTACTGTTATTTCTACCATCATTCTGTTCATAGAGATTCTTTCTGCCCTACATTCAGTTTGATTCAGACTTTTCACTCGTACTTTGGTTCAACTTGTTAGCTACTTATTTATTACTGTGGAATTCTCCAGTGTGACATTAACATATATTGGCTTGTGATATCAGCCAGTGTATTCATTATTTTTCTTTTTCTTTTTCGTTTTGGTGTATGTTTATGATTTTTTACAGTCTGAACACTGCAGTCCTGTATTAGAGTGTTCATTGTGGTATGCCATGAAGATTTTTTTACTGCTTCTGTGATATTTTATAAGTATTTTATTGATATATGTATTATTAATATTCATGAGTGTTTTTGGTGTATTTTATATACAATAAATTAGTGTTATTCATTTGCGCCCCTTTCTATATTCTTTTGCAGTGAGCTTAGGTTGTTTTTTAAGTTTCTTAGAGCCTGAAAATCTAGATTAAGTGTTGAGACAATGAGGGCTATGTTAGTTGTAAATCAAAATTGTATCATGGGATGTGAGAAGTCTTATGACAAGGTGTTGAAAGACTGAAATTTGCTGCATGGGATTACTTCATCAGAGAAATATTCATAGTACAATCATAGTGAAACATGGTTCCCTTCCACATTCACCTAAATTTTTGTATGAGATCTGTCACTGAAGAATACTTGTTAGCTCAGTATGTTCATGTAATAGAACTTTTGTTATAGTCTCTTTCATTAATACATAATAATACATAATCCCATCCCATTTTTTGTCATCCCAATATCTTGTTTTTGTCTCAAGGAAATATGGTTAGCCTAAATAAGGTTGAATTGGTGGTTTGACATCTTAAGAATGTACAGACGTCTTTGGCCTCTTTAGTCTACCTCTAAATGAAAATCTACTTGCCTTCTAAAATATTTGTTAATTGTCTTTTGAGCCCAACATAAGTGACTTTTAGAAAATGACATATCTTTATCCCAACCCTTGGTCAAATTAGGAAAGTAAAGCAGGTGGCAGGTGTTTTAATATTTTCCCCCATATCTACCAATATGTCATTGGACAATTCAAATAATCAATTCTTTGTCAGTATAGAAGCCAATTAAGTTGTCATAATATATCAGAGTTCAAGATATCTGCCTGGAAGTCTACAGAGACACAACCTAATCTAATGTTATTCAATTAATATGTCAAACAATTATTAACACCTTCTGAGTGTTAGACATTGCACTTAAATACTAAGGATATACAGATGAATACAAAAATAAGTCATTGGTTAAAAAAATCATGTTCTAATTTAATGTTATGGTTGTTATTTTTGATGTTTAAATGTATAAAGTATGGAGGAACTAAAATCTAGAATCTAAAAAGAAGATCAGAACCCCCCAGGAATGAAGTGAATTCTGAGCTGGATTTGGATAGAGGAATAGGAGTTTATCAGTCGGACAAGAATAGGAAAGGTACATGAGGCAAATGGGATGAGATATGTACACTCTTGGAGAGAAGATACAGTGTTAGATGATTAGATAACAGCAAATCTTTTGTCATTCTTGGGGCAAAATTTTACAGTGATAGACAATGAGGTTGGGTTAGGGTTAAGATGATTGTGGGGTTCTTTTCTCTTTGAGTCACATGTCACCTTGTTCTTTTGTTTATTCAAATAATACTAACTGGAGCATACTATGTGGCAGTCACTGTGTTGGGTACTAGGGATGCAACTTCCCTTTAAGAAGCTAGGATGCAATTAGTAAGTTGGGTACAAAAGAGATGCTCACAGCACAGTGTCCATATGTGCTCCCATATGAACAAATATCTAATTTTTTAATATAATTTTTATTATTAAACTTATTTAGGTGACATTGGTTAGCAAGAATTACAAAAACTTCAGGTGTACAATTTTACACTGCATCATCTATTTGTGGCATTATAGTTCACCATCCAGTGTGAGTTCTTTTTCCATCACCATATATTTGGCTCCCCCTGCTCCTCTCCCACCCATTTCCTCTTCTACCACCTCCTCCCCACTTGTTCCCAGGTAACCACTAAACTACTAATTGTGTCCATGAATTTTTTGTTTGTTGCTTTCAGTTTTATATTCCACATATGAGTGAAGTGATATGGTTCTTGGTTTTTTCTGTCTGGCTCATTTTGCTTAGTATGATGATCTCTAGGTCCAACCATTTTGTCATAAATGGCAATATTTCATCTTTTCTTATAGCTGAGTAATATTCCATTGTGTATATGTACCACAGCTTCTTTATCCAGTCATCTGTCGCAGGGCAGATGTTGTTTCTATGTCTTGGCCACCGTGAACAGCGCTGAGATGAACATTGGGGTACATAAGTCTTTGCAGACTAACGTTTTTAAATTTGGGGGTAGATACCCAGAAGTAGGATCTCTGGGTCATATGATAACTCCATTCCCAATTTTCTGAGGAGCCTCCACATTGTCTTCCATAGCATTGTACCAATTTGCATTTCCACCAGCAGTGTGCAAGAGTTTTCTCCACATCCTCTCCAGCACTTGTGATTCCTTGTCTTGTTGATAATAGCCATTCTCACAGGTGTGAGGTGGTATCTCATTGTGGTTTCGATTTGCATTTCCCTGATAGCTAATGAAGTTGAGCATTTTTTTATATATCTATTATCCATTTATATATCTTTGTGGGAGAAGTATCTGTGTAGGTCCTCTGCTCACTTTTTAATTGAGTTTTTTATTGTTGAGTCGTATTAGTTCTTTGCCTATCTTAGATATTAGACCCTTATCTGATGCGTTGTTTGCAAATATTTTCTCCCATTCAGTTGGCTGACTTTTTGCTTTGTTGATGGTTTATTTTGCTGTGCAGAAGCCTTTAAGTTTGATATAGTCCTATTTCCTTGCCTTTGAGGTCAGGTTCATAAAGTCTTCCTTGAGAGGTCTAGGTCTCTTAAGTTTTGTACCAATGTTTCCTTCTATACAGTTCATTGTTTCAGGTCTTATATGGAAGTCTTTAATCCATTTTGAATTAATTTTAGTATATTTTGACAGTTTGCCATTCAGATTCATTCTTTCACATATGTTGTTCTAGTTTTCCCAGCACTGTCTACTAAAGAGGCTTTCTTGTCCCCACTGCATATTTTTTGCTCCTTTATCAAAAATTGTTTGTCCATATATTTGTGGATTTATTTCTGGATTTCCAATTCTGTTCCATTGTTCTGTGTGTCTATTTTTCTGCCAGTGCTCAACTGTTTTGATTATTGATTCTTTGTAGTATAAATTGAAATCAGGAAGTGTGATACCACCAGCCTTATTCTTTTTATGTAGTATTGCTTTGGCAATTTGAGGTCTTTTGTGCTTCCATACAAATATGGAACAGCATCTGAAAAAATATGAAAACTTTTTTATCTATTTCATGAAAGTATGACTGTGAGATTGTGATGAAAATTGCATTAAATCTGTAAATTGCTTTAGGTAATACGGCCATTTTAACAATATTAAGTCTTCCTATTCATGAACACAGAATATCTTTTGATTTATTTGTGTCCTCTCTAATTTCTTTCTAAAGTGTCATAGTTTTCCATGTATAAGTCCATCATATTCTCTGTTAATTCCCAGGTATTTCATTCTTTTTGTTGTGTTAGCAAAAGGTATTGATTCTCTCATTTCTTTTTCTGAAGATTTGTTGTTTGTATATAGAAATGCTATTGATTTTTATATGTTGATTTTGTATCATGTGATTTTACTGTTTATGTTATCGTGTCTAATAGTTTCCTGGTATAGTCTTTGGAATTTTCTATATAAAGGATCATGTCATCTGCCAACAGTGACAATTTGACTTCTTCTCTTCCAATTTGGGTACCTTTTCTTCCTTTCTCTTACATGATGGCTCTAGATAGAACTTCCAGTAATATATTGAATAGCAGTGGCAATAGGAGGTATTCCTGTCTTCTTCTTGATTTTATGGGAATGGGTTTCAGCTTTTCCTCATTCAGTATAATATTAGATGAGGGATTGTCATATATGGCCTTTATTATGTTGAGGTACTTTTCTTTTATACCCATTTTATTCAGTGTTTTAATCATAAATGGATATTGAATCTTATCAAATGTTTTTTCTGCATCAATTGATATCATATGGTTTTTATCTTTTATTTTGATTATGTCATATATCACATTGATTGATTTTCATACGTTGCACCATCCTTGTGCTCCCAGGATGAATCCCACTTGATCATGATGTATGATCTTTTTTATTCATTGCTGTATTCCATTTGCTAGTATTTTGTTTAGGATTTTTGCATCTGTGTTCATTTGAGATATTGGTCTATAGTTTGTGTGTGTGTGTGTGTGTGTGTGTGTTGTCTTTCCCAGGCTTTAGTATTAGGGTAATGTTGGCCTTGTAGAATGAGTTAGGAAGTGTTGCCTCATCTTCAATTTTTTGGAAGGGTCTAATGAGGTTAGGTGTTAATTCTTCTTAGAATGCTTGGTAAAATTTGTTGGTGAGACCATCTGGTTCAGGGCTCTTGCCTTTGGGGAGGTTTTGGATAATCACTTCAATTTCTTTACTGTTAATTGGTCTATTTAGATTACCCCATTCTTCTTGGTTCATTCTAGGTAAAATATATGTTTCTAGGAACTTTTCCATTTCTTCTAGGTTGTTAAATTTAAAAGCCCTTCATAGTATTTTCTTATAATCCTTTGTATTTCTGTGGTATCAGTAGTAACTTCTCCCCTTTCATTCCTAATTTTGGATATTTGTGTCCTTTCTTTCATCCTTTGGTTAGCCTAGCCAGGGGTTTGTCAATATTGTTGATTTTCTCAAAGAACCAACTCTTGGTTCCATCAATTTTCTTCATTATCTTTCTGTTCTCGATATTTTTTAGCTCTGCTTTAATTTTTATTATTGCTTTCCTTCTCCTAACTTGGGGATTTTTTTTCTGTTCTTCTTTCTCTAGTTCTTTAAGATGGGATGTTAAGATGGGATGTTTACTTGTGATTTTTATTGTTTCTTAAGATAGGCCTATAATGATATACACCTCCATCTTATTACTGCTTCCACTGTGTCCCAGTAATTTTGATATAGTATATTTTCATTATCATTAGTTTCTATATTTTAATATTTATTCTTTGATCCAGTCATTTTTTAATAAGATGTCATTTAATCTCCATGTATATATTACTTTTTATGCTTTCTTTTTGCAGTTGATCTCCAATTTCAGATCTTTGTGGTCTGAGAACATACTTGGTATGATTTTAATCTTCTTGAATTTGCTGAGACTAGTTTTGTGTCCCAGCATGGTCTATCCTTGAGAATGCTCTATGCACACTGAAAAGAAGATAGTCTATTTTTGCTGGGTGCAATGTCCTATAATGTCATTTATGTCCAATTGCTGTAATGCGTCATTTAAAGCTGATGTTTTCTTCTTTATTTCCTGTTTGGATGATCTGTTCATAGCTATTAAGGGGGTGTTTAGGTCCCCTACAGTGATTGTGCTTTTGTCAGTTTTTCCTTTCAAATCTGTTAGTAGTTGCTTTGTATATTTTGGTGCTTTCTGATTGGGGGCACATATATTAATTAGTGTCAAGTCTTCTTGTTGTTGTATTGTCCCTTTTATCACTATGTAATGTCCATCATTGTCTCTTGTTATTTTTTTTAACCTGAAGATTTTCTTCAGATATCAGTATGGCAACTCATGCTTTTCTCTGGTTACCATTTGCTTGGAGTATTGTTTCCCATCCTTTCACTCTGAGTCTGTGTGTGTCCTTATGACTGAGGTGTACCTCTTGGAGACAGCATATTGACAGATTTTGTTTTTTAATCCAGTCTTCTACTTTGTGTCTTTTTATTGGTGAGTTCAGTCCATTAATATTTAGAGTGATGACTGATATATGAGGATTTTCTATGACCATTCCTTGTTAATATTTTACTTTTGTTTCTTTTTTGTTGTCCCAACTCTATTCCATTTATTCTGATATTTTATTTCAGGTCAAAGAGCCTCCTTCAGTATTTCTTAAAGTGCTGGCATTGTGATGGTGAATTCCCTCAGCTTCTGTGTGTCTGAGAAGGTCTTTATTTCTCCTTCATATCTGAAGGATAATTTTACTGGATAGTTTATCCTTGGCTGGAAGTTTCTCTCTTTTAATATTTTGATTCCACTCCCTCCTGGCTTATAAAGTTTCTGCTGAGAAGTCTGATGCTAGCCTAATGGGTTTTTCTTTTAAAGGTTATAGTTATTTTTCCCCCTGGCTGCCTCATGAATTGTTTCTTTGTCTTTGGTTTCTGTCATCTTCAGTGCAATATGTCTTAAAGAAGATCTGCTAGGGTCCAGGTATCTAGGGGACCTATTTTCTTCTTGAATTTGGAGTTCCAGATCTTTCCATAGGTTTGGAAAGTTCTCATCTACTATTTGTTTGAGTATACTCTCTGTACAGTTCTCTGCTTCTTCTTCCAAGCCTATTATTCTAATTGTTTTTTCTAATGGTGTCAGATAGTTCTTGCAGAATTTTTTCAATCCTTTTGATTCTGTAGTCCCTATCTTCTTTCTGAATTGTTTCCATGTTCCAATCATCAATCTCACTAATTCTTTCTTTCTGGTTATCCCTGTTTTTTATAGCAGTTATTTCATTTCTCATTCCTTTTATTCTTATTTATTTCTTGAATTTCCATCTCATTCTGTTTTATAATTTGAATTTTTTATTAAAATTTTGTTGTTGTTGTTGTTAACAAATTTCTTTTCTGAGATAATTCATTTCAGCTATGGTGTTCTGTCAGTATGTTTTCATTTCTCTGAGAGCCTTTATAACTGCTACCTTGTATTCTATTTCACTAAGTTTATAAATTTCTGGATCTATAAAATCCTTTTCTGGGGATTTTTCATCTTCTTTCTGAGTGGCTTTGAATCCTAAGTTACTCATGCTGTTTGTTGTGTTTATTTTTTTGTTTTGTTGTTGTTGTTGTTGTTGTTTTGTTTTGGTTTGGTTTGGTTTTTGCATAAGGACTTTACCTCTGACAGAACCAAGATATCTTTCTCTCCTCAATTCATATTTTTGTGTTGTCTTGCTGTAGAGCAGACACTAGGTGACACTGCAGGGGCAACTTTTGGGAGAGAGGGAAGGTGTTTAAACCATATTTCTGGTCTCCACCAGTATTAGGGTATAAGATGGGATGTCTGTTGTCTCTATGCTTCCTAAAGTTCCTTGGAGAAGTTGGAGGAATAAAGGAGGCTGATGGAATGCAAGTTGAAGCTGTTCACATTGGTTGTGGTGAGTGCCACCAGCTCAGACTTTCTCCCTTTTTCTGAATCTGTATTTACCCAGGATCATGTTTCAGCAGTTTGTTTCCATGGCAAACACTCCAAGCAGCGTTTCCGACTGCCAAGAGCTGCTGTGCTGTGTCTGAGGGCCCTATTCCCACCTAGGGCAGTTCTGATTCCTTGCTCAACTTCCATGCCACCCAGAGCTCAGCTCCCAGACTGCGTCTGTAACATGCTGTTGTTAGGTCCACCTCACTCATGGTCTCACAGGATTCCCACTACTCTTGCTTCCAATCTTGTCGCTGCTTGGTCTCCCTTCTCCGCAGTATCATGCTGTTCCCTGATTTCTTCCTAGTTTCTTCAGTTAGCCGTGATTTGGTTGGGTAGTGATTCTTCTCTGCTCCCTCCCTTTTCTCCCACTCCCCCATTTCTCTAACCTTCAGGTGTTTTCTTGTGATGTGTGGATCTCTCAGTTGTCACTGTGCCACTCAGGGTTTCCCATGTTGGATCCTGGCTGGCCATTTAATTGTATTTTCTGGGAGAGATTTTCAGGGCCTCCTCTTTGGTCGCCATCTTGCCAAGATTCCATATCTGATGTTTAAGTTTGAGAACTGTCCAGTAAGATGCCTGAGTTCAGAATCTACTTGTGTAACTTACTAGTTGTGAAACTCAGGAAAATTGCTTAATTTTTCTGTTGCTTAGGTTACTTATCTGAGGAATTAATAATAGTTACCTACAATTGTTGTGAGAATAAGATAACTTAAGAGACATAGCCTGCTTAAAACAAGTCCTAGCATTAAATAGTACTCAAATGTTGTTTGCGACAAATATACTAATCATTCTTGCTAAAGGATGGTGTGTTGGCACAAAGAATAAACAACTAGCATACAGTAGTAGAAGTCAGAGAAAGTGGAAGAAACATCTAAATGTAAACATAGGGACACATTGGAATTGACCAAGTAAAAAATAAGTTGGAGAGGGAAAGTTTCAGACCAAGAAGGCAGAAAATATACAAGGACTCTCGGGTAGCAGCATATGGAAAATTCAGGGAAATACAGATGGTTCAACAGGGCAGGGATACATAAAGAGAAATGGGAAGTAGAAAAAGTGAGCCTGGAGGAATAAGTTGGAGCAGTATCACCAGATATGGTAACTTAAACTTTATCCAGATGGCAATAAATGTGCACTAAAATGTTTTTAAGTTGGAGAGTGACATGATCACTTTGGATATAGGGTGTAGAATGCAATGGAGAGAGACAAAACTAGAAAAAAGGATCAGAACTCAAGAATCCAAGCATGAAATCAAGTTGGCATTGGCTCAAGTTGTGGAAATGAGGTTGGAGAGTTGACAAATTTGTGACATATAAAGGAAATAGGATACATGGGACTTAGTAATTGATTGGATGGCAGGATAGAAGGAGAGAAAAGTTAAAGCTAGCTCTTAAGTTTCTAGCAACTCAATGACCTGAGAATCCATTTGCTGGGATCTCAACCAGAGGAAAGAGAATTATGTTTGGCAGGAAAGAAGCCAAGTTTAGTGCTGTATATGTTGAGTTTAAGGTACCTATGAGGCAGCCAAATAAAGATAATCAATGAATATTCGGATGTATATGTCTGGACCTCAGAAGACAGCTCTTAGGTAGTTTTGTAGTTATCATCATGGAATTAAGTTATGCCACCCAGAGAATGTTCTTAAACTGAAGGGAAGGAAGCAGATCTTTGAAAGTAAAAATGGGCAAAAAATAAGACTAAAATAAGATTGAAAAAGACTGCTATAGACATAGAGGAAAAACTAAGAATATGAGGTTTCAAAAGAAGCAAAAGCAAGAAAGTATTTCTAGATAGGCCTGTTTAGTAAGATAAGTCCTGAAAAGAAACCATTGGATTTAGTTATACAGAGGTCCCTAGTCAGTTTGATGGAGCAGTTTTCAGGGGAAGGGCAAGACAGTGAATGTCCTGTTAGGAAGTGGAAGTAGCAAATCCCACAAACTTAACAAATTTGGCTTTTAAGAGGCATAAGAAAAGATAACAGAAAATAAATGGAGAATGGAATTGATTGATTTATTGAATTTTTTTTAAAATAGGAAATATTTGGTCATGATAGGAAGAAGCCAGAATAGAGTTCAAAACTTTGAAGTTATAATTTGTAAAGGGGGTGACTGACAGAGAAAGGCCATTGAAGAAGGCAGAGACTTCTAGGAATGTGGGCGAACAGAAGAAGAGATGACATATGCGCACTTAAGTTTGTAAATGTAGGAATAGGAAGTCAAATGCTTTCCTGCATGATGAATACTACTTGTTTTTATGTGAAGTACTAAGTGACATCTTCTGAGAGTGAATAGGAGATGGTTTGGTAAGGGACTTAAAGAGAACTTTGGAAAACTGTGAAGTTTGCAATACATAAAAAGTTTGAAGGGTAGTACTGGGGCTTCATTTGAAGGTATATAGACCATGGATTTTGGTGATACCAATCTGTGAAGATGTTTGATTTTCCACTGCAGTGATTAGTTGTCAGAAAGGTCGACATGAGGTTTAATCCAAGGTTAAGTTTGTGCTGAGTGGAGTGAGAAAAAGGACAATGTATAATGACAATATTGACAAAAAAGTGACTGAGTGATGAGTTATAGTTTCCATGATGAATAGAAAGAGAAGAAAGTGCAGTAAGAGGTGGGAGAGAGGGAGAAACAGGGAAGACAGAGATTAGAGTTTCAATGAGATGTTCAAAGTGATCTGAAGTACAACATTGGGATTTAAGATTTGAGATAATGAACTACTTTATGACAATGTCAAAGCCATGGAAGCAGATGGCCAAAGTGAACTTAGAAATCAAGCAATATGAACATAAAAAATTGCTATTTAAATGGGATGTTTTTGTATGTTTAGATTTGGTTTTTGTTTTATTTGGTTTTTAACATTAATAAATTGTGAGCTAATCATCAGGAAGACTGTTCCAAATATAGAGGATCACTAATAGAATATATTTCTGAAATGTGATACAAAGACAATGAAAACTTTTTCTCTCAAAATTTAAAGAATGAAGTTCTTTCCAGAACACTTGGAATTATTGGTTTAATTAAAGGCAGAAAGTGTATCAGATCATTTGTGTTTTTCATATGATTTGCAGATCACCATGCTATTTAAAATTAATTTAGGAGTATGTGGACCCAAACATTTTATTTTTACATAAGCAGTGGCATAGTTACTTTAATGTAAATTTGAATAACAGAATAAGTTCATCAAATGTATGGCTTAAGAGATACTTTGCTTAGGAAAAGTGTGGGGTAAATAGTCAGTGAATACGTTTTTTAAAAAAAGGCAAGAGAGGTGCCGTACAAAGGAAAGTAACTGAAGTTTGGGAAATGAGTGTCTACTGTGTATTTCACAGGAGTCACCTCTCTTTGTCCAAGTCTCTGCTACACCTTATCTAGCTCATTTCAAGAACAGAGGACAGGAGGTTAGACTTACCTCTACATTCTCATGCAAAGTTAGAAGTCCATTCTTTTTAGTGTTTCTTTTCATAACAGTTTTAACTCTTTAAAAGAGGTCTTCCTATTTTAAGAAAATTTGAATTTGCTTAAATTTTTTTCTATTTACAGTTGGATTTTATGAGGCACAAATGAAAGCTACAAATAATTTACTGTCAGATTTTTACCTCAGTTGCTTTGAGCTTAATTTTCTTGAAGGGTGACATAAGGATATCAAGCAAAAGACTTTTAATAGAGAATGAAAGTAGAAGCAAAATCCATTCTCCTTTCCTAAAAATAGAGTTTAGAATTTGAATTTGTGTTTGGAAAAAATAACAAAATAAAAACAATACCTAAAGAATTACATGCAGTAACCCATAGAACTTCTAGAACATATGTTCATTCTCTGTCATATCCTTTCTACCCAGCATCTAAAATAGGTTGAAAATAGTCAATATCATCAGTACAACTTCAGGACAAGGTTCACAGAAAAAGTACATAAATCCCAATATAGTTTCACTCAGTGTGGTTGAATATGTAGTCCTTGAGTGTCAGATTTCTAGCCAGGAAGTTTTGCTCTAAAAATGAACTCCTTCACAGGGATAGTTCCCCAAATTAAGGCAAAATTCCCTATTAATATAGAATGGAGTTTTCCATACTATTTTTGCTAGTCAATAACACTGGTTTGCATTGGAAATCATTATTAATAATTTGGAATTATTGACACTTTATCAAAGATTTTATTGTATCTTTATACTACATCTTCTTGGGTGGGAATTGCTTTATTAAACTATCCCATAATTTGGATGGTGGAGGGTGTTTAAGCTACTTCGAAGAACAATACTATTTTTCAAGCTCTAAACAACATCTGTTTTCATGTATGCAATAAGCTAATTGCAAATGATTTCCATTTCTTAATTAAAAATTAGGCTCATTAGTACCTCCAATTAGCAACAATTACCCATTAAATTGTATTTACTGCGAAAGACCTGGCATAGAGTTATAAGTGTTCCCACAAGCCATACATAAAAATCAGTTTTATTTCTTTGTTCACATACTGTGCATCTACTTTGATTACAAAACTATATTTGTTTAAGTGTGCTAATTAATTAATTTTTAAGATTTCAATAGTTCTAATAAATGAATCTTTGTTCTACTTATTATTTATTCATTACACTAATATTCACTGAACTCCTATAATGCTATAAGGAACCAAGGCTAGTTAGTATAAAATAAGAGATGTATATCTTGGCTTCAAAGACCATAGACTCTAACAGAGGACAACATTGTAAAGAACTGTCATAAAACATAAAATGAGACTTTGTACATGATATCCATACAAGTATTTGACAAATGGGCATGTACATATTGTTATTATGTTCATGCTGGTACATTTATATTGTTCTCTACATTACAAAAATAACTCTTAAAGACTTTTCCTGGGAGATCATAATGTTTTGCTCTATTCAAGTAACTGATAACCAAAGGGGATTAAGCAAATAGACTGTTCTTACAAGGTGTGACAATTAAGTTCATGAATTCATGCTAGAAAAAGTGCTACATACCTCATTACTGAATATCATTATAGTTACTTTCGAAGTACTCCCCCTAGGAAGCTATGCACCAAAGTCAGTGCCTAGCCCACCCTTAAAAGCAATTTTGGAACTATTTCTCCGGAATGGCCATCAGAGCTGTTCTGAATGCCATCAAAATGTCTTTCTTTCAGTATTTCCTTTATCTTTGGGTAAAGAAAAAGTCATTGGGGCCCAGATCAGGGGAGTAGGGAGGGTGTTCCAATACAATTATTTGTGTACTATCTAGAAGCTCCCTCACGGACAGTGCTGTGTGAGCTGGTGCATTGTCATAAAGCAAGAGCCATGAGTTGTTGGCAAAATGTTCAGGTCATTTTCATCTAACTTTTTCATGCAGCCTTTTCAGCACTTCCAAATAGTAAACTTGGTTTACTGTTTATACAGTTGGTGTAAATTCATAATGAACAATCCCTCTGATACCAAAAAAGTTTAGCAATATCATTTTGACTTGATTTGGACTGAGGGAACATTTTTGTTTATAGGTAATTGACTGAATTCTATTATGCACTTAGACAATTTGTTTCAAGATCATATTGGTACACCCATATATCATCACCAGGAATAACACAGACCAAAACATCATCTTGCCTCTCCAAAAGGTCTTGGCAAACTTAGATTTCCTTTTGCTTTTGTTCATTGGTGAGTCCTTTGAGACCATTTTTGCACATACCTTTCTCATGCCAAGATTTTCAGTTGAGATTTTCCTAACTGTTTCTCTATCAATGTTTACTTGGTCTGTTATGCTTCTCACAGTTATCTAACAACTTTAACTCATAATTCAATGAATTTTTGCAATGTTTTTGTCAGTTCTGCTCATTACTGGCCACCCTGACCTCTCTTCATCAGTGACGCTTTCTCTCCCCTCAGAAAAACATTTAATCCATTTGTACACTGCTGTTTTCTTTATGACGTAATCCCCATAAACATGGACTAACATGTTCCTGATTTCACTTCCACTCTTGCCAAATTTAATAAGAAAATTAATGTTTGTTTGTTGCTCTAATTCAAACTCTGACATTCTCATGACAGCACTCAAAAACACACAATAATGAATGCCATTCAGCAAGACACCGCCACATGTTGACATGACACAGATATACCAAGGTTATGGCACCTTACTGAGTTGTTTGTACAGTGCTGCCAATGTAAGCGCATGGTGACAAGTTTATGAACTTAATTGTCAAATCTTGTATAATAACATCACTGATATTTAACTCAGGTTTTTGGAGGAGTGACA
This sequence comes from Lyroderma lyra, assembly GCA_004026885.1. Lineage (NCBI taxonomy): Eukaryota > Metazoa > Chordata > Mammalia > Chiroptera > Megadermatidae > Lyroderma > Lyroderma lyra. Next base: position 358,582 of record PVJL010000329.1, on the reverse strand, counting down.
GCAAAGTTGAGATAAGAAGGTATAAAGTTGCTATGCCTGTCTTCTAATCCAGCAAGTGTTTTTGTTGTTGTTGTTGTTTGTTTGTTTTTCTGTAAATGTTCATACAGAAAAATATATTAGGCTTTGCCAGCCATGAGGTCTATGTCACTACTCCACTCTGATTTATAGGGTGAAAGTAGCCACAGACCATGTGTAAAGGGATGAGCCTGGCTATGTTCCAATAAAGTTTATTAATTAAAATAAGCAGCAAGCTCTCCCACCCCTGCTCTATCATTTTATTTTCATGAGTATTCCAAACTAAATACTAGTACCAACATCCTTTATGAAAACAATTAAGTGGTTCTCTTTTAAAGCAGCATTTTTGTGTTTTTTGTTTTGTGAAAGGCAAATGAAATGTCAGAAAAGCAGAGGTGGGAGAGATTGAGATGAAGATTGAGACTTGTCTTAGTGCTTTAGTTTGTACGGCATAAGTGATTATAGTACTGAAGTGTTAAAACTTAAGTACATGTCTTCTTTACATGCTTATCACATTCTTGTTTTCTGGAATTTATTTGTATGTACCATTAACAGGGAATTGTTAACCAGGAAAATCAAATATATATTCTGCTTAATATCTACTTGAAAACCTTTAGAATCCTGTACTGTTAAAAATTTAGGGAAAAGGTGAGGGATACATCCCACCAAATTTATAGTAAAAATATATTTTACTATATTTTACATTTGTCATACCCTTGATATTGTTGCTGCTGTTGTGGTTGATGAGAATCCACTGAAGTTATTCTTGACCCATCAGTACTGTTTATTGTTACCCCCTGGGCGACTACTTCTCTGAGTTACGGTTTCTGCTTTCCACCTTGAAGGGAAAGGGGAGCTCTCCCACTTTTGTCTGAAGAGCAAACCCTGCATGCAGCAGGCCTGGGATGGTTGGAGATATGACTGCCTTTCTGTGGTAAATTCAGGGCAAAATTCTACTTGGTGATGCTGCACACACATCACACAACAAGGTAGCACCCCAAGTTCTGTCTCTTTGTGGTAGACGCCCTCTGTGAGTCGCAGTGATGAACTTAGAGCTTCCACAGCAGCACCACACAGTGTTGCTAAGTACCCCAGTCATCTAAATGGCAGCACTTATGTAATGACAACAGGGGAAGAGAGTGTTTTCAAGACAGCAGTAGAATTTAAAGGAAGCTAATTGCATGTGCAGGAATCAGTGTGTCTGGTACTGACAGCCCCTGGTTTCCTTTTTAATCAGCAGCTCAAGGGGGACTTGAGGTTCTCGTCAGTGAATCCAACCCTGAATTGACTATGGTGCAGCACCTGCCACAGGCGTGCTTCAGTCATCTGGTGCTGGATAGACACACCTGAGAGACGTGCTAGCATTTCTCTAGACTCTGTGTCAAATTAGTTTATCAGAACACAAATTACCTGAACCGGAAGATTGTATGTCCCTATGGAAATGCTTTCTCAGAAGTTAAACTCTGCTATTTTAATAGCTTCGTTCTTAGATGGGTGATATATGACACAAACACTTACGCAGTGCTACTGGTTTTCTTGCGGATGCTACAGTGAAAGTAATTGTCCATTTAGTTTACCCTGTGTCCCTTAGATAGAGAAGAAAATGATAAATTGCTCCTTGAGTTCAGAGCCCAAGCAAGTATCTCTCTCCAGATGAACAGATACACTTCTTCTGAATGGGCACTGTAAAATACATAACTTAATTGATGTCCCTTTGGCCTTGGTTATCAGGCCAGTTGGAGTCAAATGCAGTCTACACTGCAAATGGTCCTGGTAGCATGTGCTACCTATTGCTCTCAACTGTTCATTGATTTGGCTGTTTTTAATTGTGCTTTTTAATATAGTGCTTAATTTTATAAACCCACAAATTCAATTTGGAAGAACAAAAGCCTTGATTCCTGTGGTAAAAATAAAAAACAATAAATAAAAAAATGCTAACGGGCTCAGTGAAGTCTGTGTTCTCCAAAGCCTCAGTGGAAAGATAAAATGAAAGATGATTGTGATTATATGTTGATCTGATTTAAGCATTACAGGCAGACACTGTTTTTACTCATTCACTCACATGGTATAATAATTGGAAATGGCTTTTAGAGTCAATTAGGTGATTATGTGTGATTCCTGGTCCCACTATTTAGTAATTATTTTAAGAGTGATAGCTGCTTAAATTTTCTGAAGCTTGCTTTTCCTTTCCTTAAGTATAGATAATAATGTATTAACACCTGCATATGTCTACTAATATGATGATCAATTGAGATGATATATCTAAAGTACCTAGTAAGTGCCTGATTTATAATAGATACTGAATAATTGGGGCTTTTTTTCTCTTCATTTCCCCACATTCATGGAACTGTGTTAGGACTTTTGTAGTACCACTAACCTTGCATTTGCCATGATAGATTTAAAATACCAAAGTAGTATTTTAAAATAGTTTCCAAACCCAATATCTACAACTAGAAGAAATACTAAGGGAATTCTTTACATATCTTCTCTGTTAGCTGAACCATTATATTATTAGCTAAATGAAAATAAATAAATTATAAAGCTTTTTAACAACATGAAAAATAATATTTATAATGTAAAGTGAAAAAGTAACAAAATTGAACAATCATGATTTTGAGTCCTAAAATATGCACATGGAAAGAAACTAGAAGAGAATGCATTAAATGATTATCATCTGTGTCTTTAATTTCTTTTCTTTAAAACTTTTTGACATGTTGCTTTCAAATTTATATAATTTACTAAAATTTTAATAGCACAGTCTTTCAAGATGCATACATTTGGGGAACATTCATGTAGCATGAAAACACAAATGTATTAATATGAAGATGATAATAATGATGATTATATTGGTGGTCGTGGTCATAGTGATGACCTCTAAAACTTTCCACACTTTCATTCATTGTATCTGAACAATAGGGTATTTATGGCAGAATTAAAAACAAACTTATCTCTTTATAACAGTGGCATAGACTCTTTGAGTGATTCTGTAGTCTATAGTTGTTCTTAATTTTACGTGAATTCGTTATCCACCTACTAGCAGGTACATCTCCACAACCAATTGACTGCTGCCTTTAATATTTTTCACATGGAAATCATTTTAAATAATATATTCTGTTTCTTGCATGCAGCACTTGGAACAATGTAGAATCTTCCCAATTTATTTAATGTGAAACTCTGGCCTCGTGATTTATGGAACTGATATAACACATTTGAAATTGGATAAGACATAATATACTTAATTGTATATTTATATTGTCTAACTTCACAAGTTATTCATATAATTGTATATGTGCTTATATATGTATACATACATATATGTGTGATAAACTCTCCTGCTGTTGGAGACAATTTGTTTCCTTATCTGTAGATCCCAAAGCATTTATTCCTATCAAAATCATGACGATATTGTCTCGCCAACCATTGCCACCCAAGGTATTGCTTATCCTCCCTTCTTTCCTAAAACTAATTTTCATTCATTTTAATAATGTGAAATATATCACAAACAGTATATTATTTCTTATCAGGCCAGTGTTTTTTTTTTTCACTTTTGCAACTGTGCACTTTGGTATACTCACTGATTTAGGCCTGATTTCATATCAAAACTGTAATCATTTCACATCAAGTTTTTCTTAAAAATGAAAAGAAAAGGTAAAAAATTTTAAATCAATGGTGCCTTTTAATTTACATGCAACGTACATGTTTCATTTGGCAGCAAAACTATGTTGGATTCGGAGTAATGGATTGTAGTTCCCTATATGGCATAAACTTAATTACTTTATGTACTGGCTGTGAGTCCAGCAGTCAGCCCCAGATACTCAAATCTGAAATATCACAGAACTCCAGATTTGGGAAATGGGAATTTTATTCATAATTGAGCAGTTATTCTAGCAAAGCAAACATATAAAGTTAGTAAGAAAAAAAAATTGTTGTGATTTTTAAGATACTTGTTCTGGAAGATTAAAGTCTACCAGCCAAAGAAGACCAGAAGCCAACCTCAGGCAAACAAAGTTAGCTTTCAGAAACAGGGAGAAGTTTTAAGTCAGGTGAACCCCGCAACATCTAAGAAGAAGGAGGGGCTTATTATAGGATTGGAGCTTATGCAGTGTGACTTTGAGAAGCGCTAACACACTGACAGCTTAGGTTGCAGTGGGTGCCATCAGGAAGTGAGGGGAAACTGAATGATTCGGTGTCTTAACAGGTATTGTCTCATAGGTGAGAGGAGCAAAGCAGAGCTAGAAGTGTCATTGGTGAAGATACAGTAGCCACTCACCTTAGACAGAAAAGAATAACATTTCTTTTTAGGTTTGCAGAAGTCCTATCTTTTATCCATCACAGTCATCAAGTATTTTTGTCTGATAATTGTTGATAATATCTTAAAATTGTTTAATCGAAAATACTATGACCTTTCTAATAGCTATCAACTAACTGAAGATAATTTGAAAGATTTCCATACATCCTTTACTTACCTAAAGGACAATTTTAATGTTGCTTGACAAAAATGTAACTGAACATTAAATCGCCTTGATAAAACGTAAATATAAACATGAGATAAGTCAAAACATATTTTATTCATCACATGCATTGAGTTTACATGGAAGGTACCATGAATGCAACGATGGTTTTATGGACACAAAAACACACTACGTTCGAGGTGCTGTGCTAAGTGCTTTATGTGGATTGATTTGTTACATATAATTGTCACAACCAACCAGTAAGAAAGTTTCAGTGTCCTCTACCAATTGCTTCTGCAGGACTCTCACTCATATTCATGCTCCTTTGACTGTTTTAAACATTTCAATCTTCTCAATTTCCACATGTAAGTCCTGCCCTTTATACTCAGAAAATGACTACCTCTCCTTTATAAGGTGAATACCATAATTGATCTCATTTCCCACAAATATTTTATTTTTACTTCAAATGTCAGTTTTTAAATTTTCACTTTCTTGCTATCCTTCTGTATTTTGTCAAACCACGGCCCTGTTTTTGACAACTTTAACCCTTCTATGTTCTTGATTTCATCTGTCTCCACCTTTTTGACAGTCCTACAACATTGATGTCTGATTTCTCTCTATTCCCATGCGTCTTCTTCAATATATATTTATCCATTGTTGACTTTTCCTCTGCTAAAAAGAAGGTGTAGATTCTTTCTATCTTGTTTCTCAAGGTGCTGGTCTTAGAGCACTTTGGGTGTCTTTGTTTTTTGATTTATATGTTTTCATTGTTGTTGTTCTCTTTCTGGGGGACTCATCTGCCTCCTTAATTTTAAATATCACATAGATGACTTCTACATCAATATTGCTCATTCTCTCCTCTGTTTCGAATTCTGTCTGTGTTCTGAACATCCTCCTGCATGTGCCCCGTCTATTCCCACTACCCTTGGCTGGCCCCATGGAAATCTGAACTTCATGTTCACAATTTAAATCTTATCATCTTTTCTCCCAATCCCATTTCTTCTTCAGTCCCTCCTAGAGTTCAAGCACATTTCTATAAGTATTATTTCTCTAAGCCAAGATTTTGCAAATAAAGTATAGCTATGAGGTTAGGATTGTTATGGTCTTTGACAGTGGCTTGGAGTATAGCTCATCTTTTTTTGGGTGAGAAGCATATGATTTAATATTCAATTGAGCTTGGAATAGGATAAGAAAATATCTTATAAATTCACAAGTCATTTTTCTCCCAGGCAGTTGTGCTTAAAATCTCAGAGACGTTTTGGCTTACTCTACTCCATATGCAAAAGTTCCTTTCCTTATAAATTCTACTTCTGCGATACACCTTGAATCTGTTTTACCCATTCCATTCTCTCATCCAGTCCCGGCTGGGTCCTTGTTACCTTCCATTTTATTGTTGCAGTGTTTTCCTAGTGTCAACAGCTGGTCCGTCCCCCTTTTATTTCAGCCTTCACATAAAAGCCTGAATACATTTTGACATTAACATCTTTAAACTTTATCTGCAAGAATATAGTTGTAATATAACAATTAGGACTTACCTCAGTATGTAACTATCCCACCATTTGATTGTTGCCAGAAAGAGGAGACAGACTAGATCTCTAAATCTAATGTCATTTTTCCAATAGCAACTCTCAAACTTGCATGTAAACATATACCAAAATATACACTACTCGAAGCTGTGGGTGGTTTACAGACCTTATTCTACAGGTATGTCACACTGTAGATAGAACAAGGGTAATGATTGACTGCTGGTCTCTGTGTGAGAGCAGACCTAAAACTCTTCTGTGAAGAATCTTGTGTTTCCTGCAGCTAACCTCCAAACACAGGGCGTTTATTTTGTGTGGAGTCAGTGGGTTCTCTTAAATACTTTGTAGCTTCATCAATTTGAGTCTATCCACAGCCAAATTCAGTTAATGGTTAAAATATAGGGATCCACTTGTAACCAGCAGAAAAGAAAGCTACATTTCAAGTCCTTCTTAAAAAGTATAACAATCCCAAAGTCACTGATACTCATAGCTTTCAGAACCTTACTGAAGAGAAAATTAAAAATGTTAAGGAATATTTGGATAATATAAAGTATATCTATTGTACTTGGTTACTCTAAATTATACCCCAGGATTAATTTGAAAAAGCTGTCTTACCTGGATGACTGTGTGTCACTGACCCCTGAAAAATAGCTTTTCCTGAAGTATGAAGTGCGATTTGCTTGTTTGATTGAAGGACACTATAATAAATAGTCCGTGGAAATTTGCTTTACTTACATTGAAGCTATTGTTCATTAGAGAATCCGTTCTTTTTCATTCCTATGGGAGAAATGTTTCTCTTTCCTCCATATAGGGAATTAATCTTCTATGCATCTGGTTCATTTTCTTACCTAATGTACAGAGTGAATTATATAATTCATTGTTAACTAATTCCGATAAATTTTAATGGCATTAATTTAATGACCTTGCTGACTTTATCTCACCTTTGACTCATATTTCAAACTTATTTGATACTACAATATTTTGTGTTTTTTGGGAGTTGCTTTAAATCTTTTTTGGGAGCAAGGTGAGCTATAATTAAATAAATTATATAAATGGAGACTCCTACTGTATTATTTTCCCAGTTAAGTCACAACTCAAAGGCTCCAAGAATTAAGAAGGACTCATCAGCCTGTGTTTGAGGCATGCCAACTGTTCTTCCTACAGTCTCCCTCCACAACTCTATTCTTTCATTGGTCACAATTATTTGTCAGATGTACTTGGCTATGAGCACTTGTTTTCTTGCCTCTACTCATGATAACTTTCTGCCTAGAATTTTTTCCCTGCCACACCTGCAGTTTCTGGTGGTCAAATCTTTTCTAGCTCTAACTTCTATCTCTTCCATGAATCTCTTTCTGATTTTCCTAGCCAAATGTGATGTCACTTTATTTTGAAAACTCTCAAAGACTTCTTTTAACACCTGTGGTACTCTACCTGATCATATAGGTACTTGTACATTCCTCATCATCTTGTTTTAGATTGTATGTCTCTGGAAGTTTGGAGGTCAAGGGCTTAACATTCCTATTATCCTTGGTGCTACTAAAGCTCAAATTTTTTATAAGAATAAAAATCTTTAAATAAGGACTCACCCTTAAGGAAAGACTTTGCATTGACTTTTACTATAAATAAATATGGAAAACAAAATGTGGAGGCAATACTAAGTTAGTCAGATGACTGAATTTTCTCTAGCAGGCCTAAACTTTAAGACTTTGTTTATCCCCCAGAAATTTACTCTAGGTGACTGTCATCTCTTAGATCAATTAACATCCCTTAGCTGGACCGGTCTTACTGATTCAATCCTTAACCCGCCCTAGTTCATTCTCTCTACAGCCACCAGAACTATCTTTCTAAAACAAATATGACCTCCATCAAATCTTTCCACAGCTTTCCAAACATTAATCTCAGTCTTTAGCGAATGCTTCAAAGTCCTTCACGATCCCGACACCTGTTTCTCCAGACTTACACTACTGTGCTTCAGCCAAATTAACTGCTTTCAGTTTCTAAGGTGGGCCAAGCCTCCAGGGTCTTCACATAAGTGGGAATCTGATAACTGATTAGTCCCTTCGTCTAGAATGCCTTTTCCTCTACTCTTGAACTTGCTAATGCTGGCTTGTTTTGCAGGGACTATCTCAGATGCTTTCTTCTCCTTGGAAGTCCCCTTCATCCTTCTGTCTTCTCTTACAGTGGTTACTTCTTCTAGTTCACTTAGGTCCCTGGGAGTATCTTCATCATCACATTTAGCACATGAAATCATTTTGTTTAATTTCCTTTGTTCTTTCTAGAGTCAAAATTAAAAACTCCTTTAGAGCAAGAGATACTCATATTTATCTTACTATGAGTAGCATCTGAGTAGGTGTTTAAAAATATTCATTGATTGAATAAATGATGTCTACATTTTAAAATGCTGATTTGGTAGACATACAAGTACATTCTATATAATTCTTAACCTTTTCTTCAAAAGATTAAAATAGTAAGAGGAAAAAAGACTCAGAATTCCGAAGAGGTTTGGAAATTTGAATGAACAACCAACTGCAGAGAGCTTTCTAAATAAAAGAGAAAAATCTCATCAACAAGAAAGTGGAACAAAATATAAAAGACTGGGAGAAAGTAAAATTATTAGGAAAAACATCATACATAAAATAATTTTAAAAATTGGTGGAAACCCACAACATGTTTGTTAGGAATATAACTGTTCTTCAGCAAAACCACATATCTGGAAGATTTCATTTTGTTAATTGTTTTCACTAGATAACCATCATATTCATTTATCTTACTAACATTATTATAATTGATTCCCTAGAGTCACCTTCTGAAAATATTTTTATACCCTTTTTATTTCCTAGGTCCTTACAATGCACTCCACTGCCAACCTACTGGCCCCAATGACATAGCATTTTTTGCCTCAATTTTTAAAAAATCAGTTTTAAATGGCCTGTGTCATGCCTTTTGCAGATTCTCTGAAAGACATGCATTCAGGTGCCCCACCATCACTGTGAGTGGTAATCAGGACAAGTAATGGCCTTCAGCTCTTTTTCATTAACAAAATGGAAAAGCACCATACCCAATCCATTAGTGATGCACTATTATATTGAGAACTTACTCAAGAAAGACAGTCAGCCAGTGGATAATTTTCTTTAAATAGGATTTTCACATGGTCAAGCAAGGCACCTTTCATCTAGCAGAAAAGTTTGTGTTCTATACCTCCCTCTCTTTCAAATTTTGTTTTGTCCTAATTTATCTGGATAGTCCATAATTGATTTAAGGAATGTTTTCTAAATGGCATTAATTATTTTGCAGATTAATAGTATTCATAGGGATAAAATATCAATTAATCTTTTGAAAACCTTTCTCTTGGATTATTTATTCCTGTCTGTGGATTTTAGTTTCTTGAAGTCGCAAAGACTAATTGATAGTTTATTCCTATGAATACTGTTAATCTGCAAAAATGTATCTCTCAAAGAGATACTTTCCACTTGATTTTTCTCATTATAAAACTGGATGTAAGTGTAAAATAAGCAGTCATTCTGATTTTATTGTTAGCATTATATTAGCATTTATGCAGATAAAACTCCCCTGTTATTTTCCTTTGCCTTTGGGAAATTATGTTTGATTGGTGGACTTAAACTTGGCCAGTTCAGGCAAGACTTGAGGGTTTTTGGGGTTTTTTTCATCCCTTAAACTCAATTGAATTATTTTACCCTTAGCTTATACTTTACAAGGTGTCTGTTTGCTTTAAAACTCATATCATTAGCATTTGTATTTATCACCCAAGCCATTTAGACTTCAAGTTCAGTTGAAGAGCTAATTCCATATGACATTAAAGTGCATGTGAGTGTAGAGGGCCTAGTTCCTAAAATACCTTTCCTTAAGAATTTAATAAAAACTGGAATACAACCACTCAGCCAAAGCAAAACTCATTGGCTTCATAACCTTTTTTTTCTATAATCATTAATTTATGTGTTAAAAAATGAATATTAATGCAAGTGACACAACCAACGCATTCTGGTGAAAAGCATGGGGAAGGGTAGTTTTTGAGTTTATTTCCTCAGTGGTTTCCCTTCCTCACCACTTCCTCACCATAGTTCACTCTCGTGACCAGACAGAATATGGACCTGACTACTTGACAGCTCAACAGATGTACCTCACTCCCTCCCAATACAGTAGGGAAGTGAACTCAAGCTTTGAGAAAGATGAGCAGCTCTTTCCTGCTGAGATATAAATGCTCTGTGTGGCCGCCCTCTCCTCTGTAAATGAAGATATAATACCAACAGAGATACATCATGAGAGTTAGGTGTGATATCAGAAGGGTCATAACAGATACTCATTTCTCCTCATTTTCTAGAATTCCAAGTTTCTGACTTTACATTTTTAATTCTCTACACCATTAGTTCTCAAAATGTGTTACTAGAGGAGCCTCATCAGCACCTCCTGAGAACTTGTCAGAAGTACAATCCTCAGGCCCCACACCAGATATACTGAATCCAAAACTGGAGCTGGGCCCAGCAATACCTTCTTTAACAAGTCTTCCAGGCAATCAGTCCATCACAGGCATGTGTGAAATGGGGAAGCACAAACTAAGACAATGGAAGAAATTAAACTGATGGTAGAATAAAAGTAGAATAGTAACTATCTTCAATTATTTAAACTCTTTTCTCCGTTTCACAATTCTATTATATGCTGTTGCCTTGTATGATTGTCCTTGTCTTGCATGATATGATTTTAAACACCAGCAGAATTTTTCTTAGTTTGGAATATTCGATATTTTGCCATGTTTAATGTGCTCCCATGTATAGTGTACAGCCATGTTTTTGGGCCTAACTTTGAGGAAAAAAATTTTTCATTTTAATTTTTTAATTCAAAATCTTATTTGTTTATATTTAGGTACTTGTTTTTTGTATTATAATTGTATTTTAGCATTTATTTTTTAACATATTATGCTATAAGACATTTTATGTAACAAATAATTACAAAACACAAGAACAGACACAAGGTACAAGAAATTTTTTGTATAAATTTTTTTGTATTAAAAAAATATTCTTGTATTCAGGGTATTATTCAGCATACGGATATCGTTATTGATTTCTAGAGTTCATGTTTAACTCATAAGCATAAATAAAAGAATTAAAAACATTTATATAGACATGATTTTGCTTTTGTTTTTTTTTTTAATTTTTCATTCTCTTTTACTCAGCAATTCTAATTACAACAGTCTATTTGGTAAAAAAATTTTTTATATATAAAAATGTTTTTATTGTTAGACTTATTGGGGTGACATTGGTTATCAAGAGTTACATAGGTTCCAAGTGTACAATTCTACAGTGCACCGTCTATTTGTTGCATTATATCTTCACCACTCAGCGTAAGTTCTCTTTCTATCACCACATATTTGGCTTCCCCTCCTTCCTTTCCCACCCCCTCCCCTCTTTACCCCCAAATGACCTTTAAACTATTGATCGTGTCCATGAGTTTTTTCGTTTGTTTGTTTTTTTCTTTGTTGCTTTCAGTTTTATATTCCACATATGAGTGAAGTCATACAGTTCCTTGTTTTTTCTGTCTGGCTTATTTCACTTAGCATGATGATCTCCAGGTCTATTCATTTTGTTGCAAATGGCAATATTTCATCTTTTCTTACAGCTGAGTAATATTCCATTGTGTATATGTACCACAGCTTCTTTATCCAGTCATCTGTCGCAGGGCACTTTGGTTGTTTCCATGTTTTGGCCACTGTGAACAGCGCTGCAATGAACATTGGGGTACATAAGTCTTTGCGGACAAAGGTTTTCATGGTTTTTGGGTAGATCCTTAGAAGGGGGATTGCTGGGTCAAATGGTAGCTCCATTCCCAATTTTCTAAGGAACCTCTACACCGTCTTCCATAGCAGTTGTACCCATTTGCACTCCCACCAGCAGTGTGTGAGAGTTCCTTTTTCTCTATATCCTCACCAGCACTTGTTATTCCTTGTCTTGTTGATAACGGCCATTCTCACAGGTGTGAGGTGTGAATTTGTATTATCCATGTATAATGTGCATCCTTATTTTTCCCTCACACTGGACAAAAATATGCCCATTATACACAGCAAAATATAGTCCCTTAGGGACAAATAAATAAATCTCTGTTTAAATGTCTGCTGTACCTCAAAACTATCAGGATTTGTGGCCTACGGTGATGTATTTAGGAACTGCAAACAAAAAAATAAAATGAATCAGCACATTGGAATAGTGTGTGTAAATAATCAAGCATGACATGATTAGTTACGAAGAGATACTGTATTGCAAATTACCAAGGCCAGGGAGGTTTGCAATGGATCTGGGAAGACTAAAGAAGAATTGAGGAGCTACATGAAACTTAAACACAGCCTTTATTCCAGAAGCTGAGCAATAACAAAATGGCATCTGGGAGTGTTCTCCCATGGCATCTGGGAGTGTTCTCCTGGAGAGTCCTATCCCCTTACACAGGCAGGGGAACAAAAATGGCAGGCAGCCAAGAAGCCAGCTCATAAGGTGCATAAACAATGAAATGGCTGCCACCTGGGGAAGTGTAAGTCATGGTTACATAGCAGGTTTGTATCATTTCAGCAGAAGCATGGCAAGAGAGCCTTAGTTACTCCATTTTTCTCACAGATACATTTAGAATTACATAGGCCAAACCTAGAATGAAAGTTCAATTCTCCCTCTTGATCTGAAGAGGAGGGAAGCACAGTTGTTTACAAACGTAACTGCCATAATTCATAGGTGTGATGTGCTTCTAGTCTTTTTACAAGGTTACTTTACGGAAGTCTTAGTAATGTCACAGTTCTATTTTAAAAGGGCCAAGACTCACATGATACGTATATATAGATACACACAAGGAAGTAATCACACCATGTCAACAGCATCTGCTTCCCTAGCTCATTCCTTTGAGCCTCTAGTATTTAGGACACTAACTAAATTGGCCCTTTTTATTTTCCACTGGTGCAAAACACAGCTAAGAGGATTACACTATACTCAGATGTTAAGGCTCTTTTTGTAACTGGCAGCATCTAATCCTGATTATTCACTATTTGTATTTCTAAAATATAGAAATGAAGCTTTCAACTGAGTCCCCAGTCCCACAGTCAGGTTGACCTTTGTGTCTACAGATGAACTGTGACTTAACCGCTGATAACAGATGTACTTTTCCCTCCTGCTCCCCACAACCCTTCTTTTGGCCGGTGCCTGCAGTGACTCCTGTGCAGTAGAATTGAGAAGATATTATATTTTCTTGTGCAAACATATATTTATCTCCTGTGCCTTTCACAATCATTTTTAATTCCTTTGGCGATACACTTTTATGTCTGTTTTACTTCCCTGTCCTTAATGGAGGATGAAACCCGGGGGGAAGAATGATAGAAATTCAAAGTACTCATATTTACTCACCACTTAATTTTGATTAATCTTTTGGTCATTTACATGAAATATAGATTTTAGGGGAGCATAGTTAATTCCTGTTTGCCAGGAGAATACTCATTGGTAATGCTTGTGGCTGCAGTGTTTACCCCAAGATAACTCACAGATTACAGTCCTAACCTTAGCTACAAAGTTTGCCATGAAATATCTGGCTTTAATTATTATTTTCACATAGCTCTAGTATATTAATAATCTTTGGAAATAACTGACATCATTCTATTAATACCATTCTGTTTTTAGTAGTAGTATTTCTTTTACAAAACATAGTAATTCTTGATTGCTAAAAATGTTAAAACCTACAATACACAGCATTCTTATGCGTGAAAAAAGATTAAATACTGATGATCATATACGTTTTATTACATTAAGATTAGAAACAAGTTCTGTTTAGAAATGACTCCGAAAACAGTTCTTATATTTTATTTAACGATGAAAACCAGTGAGATTTGCTTCAGCCTCAGAGAGTGTGTTTATGTAAAATTAAATGAACATGGCAGCAAGCTGCACTTTATTTCTAAACAGGAATAGAGTTTTAAGCATCATTTCCTAAACAACCCCTTGGACAGCCGATCTAAAATTTTGTAGGCTATTGGAATTACAGGGAGGTGAGTTAAATAGCCCACTGCCCAGGCTAGTTAAATTAGGTTATCTGAAGGTAGAACCCAGACATCAGTAGTTTGTTAAAATTTTCCAGGTGATTCCAATATAAAATAAAGTATGAAAACTAGGTTCTAGAGTATGATCTTGAGTCTCATGAGCTGTTAGTGTTGTACTTAAAAAAAAAATCTAAGGCCCAGCACGTTTGAGAAGTACAGCAAATCGATTGTATTTGTTTTCTTCTATATACTTTCTTAAGAATTCACAGTAATTAATACTTCCACAGTAAAGAAAGGGGAAAAAATAGTGAATGTAAAGAAAGAAGCAGGAAAAAGAGAAAAAGAAACCCTTACTGCCAAGAAAAATGAACATACTTTCTTATCTTGATTTATGTCATCATTTTTAAAACTTGTTTACTCAGAGGTGACTTTTGCATGTGAAATACCTATTTAAAGTTTTATGGAACACTCCTTCCATGGAATTTCATTTGGAAGACACTGAAAAAAAAGGTTTCACAGCAAAGTCTTTCCTTGGCGTTGCTTTATTAAAGATCTATTATATCTAGATTTTGCTACACTCTCATGTAACATTTGATATTTAAAATAACTTGTGGAGTTTACCATAAGAGTTCAGAAATTATGCAGTGTCTGATAGAAATAGGATACTTGCATCACAAACATTATATGAGATAAACAGAACAAAAGAGATAAATGGTAGCTGGAGAAATCCAACATTTAGTAACAATGGAAAAATATTGGAAGTCCAGTCAGGTTAGAAAGTGGTGTGACAAAATAGGAGATATAGTGTCAGGATACATTAGATGTAGTGTTCGGTGGCGTGTGCAGGGTCAGTACAAACAAAGTGACGGTTTGGGATTATTTAGTATCACTTTCTTTTTTTTTGGTATGTGGGTAGCTCCCTGACTGGGAATCAAACCCAGGCCGCAGCGCTGACAGCGCCAGTGCCGAAGCCTTAAGCCACTACACCATCAGGGAACTCCCTAGTATCACTTTCTATTACACTCACATTCCATTTCACATTGTCTTCTCCTAGGATTTTATAAAAACTTCGTTGCAGAAGTTTTACCTCTCTGGGGTCTATCTAACCAACTCTTAATCTTGTAGTTCTTTCTTTCCTGCATCAGAAGTAATCCATACCCTTTTATTGAGACCCTCCCACACTTTTTGAGGGCCT
The DNA here is from genome assembly GCA_004026885.1 of Lyroderma lyra. Taxonomy (NCBI): domain Eukaryota; kingdom Metazoa; phylum Chordata; class Mammalia; order Chiroptera; family Megadermatidae; genus Lyroderma; species Lyroderma lyra. Next base: position 343,381 of record PVJL010000329.1, on the reverse strand, counting down.
GTTACCTGGCACAATACTAACTTCTGGATGTGTTAACATTCACCCGTGATGGCATGTCAGGTTCTGTGGCAGACTGTTTCCACACTAGTTGCCAAGTCAAGATGCACCATGAGGGCAGTTGTTCTCCATAAAAGTTTCCTAAGACATCTGAAAACATTCTGTTAATTACAGTCTCCTAATTAAAAGAAGTTCTTAAGATTCTGTAATGAAAAATATTTAAAGTAACTAGGCAAATAGGATTCAGAGAAATACTAAGAAGGGACAGCCAACTGATGTCAAAAGTCTTATTGGTTCAAATACCTAAGAGGTCTGTGTGACCACTGGCCTGCTATGTTTTTGGCCAGCTCTATCACAGCTGAGGATGTTGTCTATTTTTTTAAATTCATTTTCTCTTTTGCCTAATTTCCCCTTTCAAATTCATATGACCTCCCAAAACACATGGAATATGGTTTAATTTAAAAGTAAATGTGCTGATTTGTGTACTTGAAAAACCATAAGAAGAGCTGACTCAAAGGATGTCGCTAAAGACCTGCATTCCAGCTGCATGCCACTTACACATTTTAGTATCAAATCTAAAAATCTTAGCCCCACCCTGAGTACTCTCCCAGTGATGACCTCACACTACACCATGCAAGAGAAGGGAAGAGGTAATTTCTAGACGTCTCCACAAATAACAAATGTTTTCCTTTCAGAAGTTCTTGTAAACATCTTCTCTAGTCTTATTGGCTCTGTTAATTATGACCACCCATTTCTGAACAAGGGATCAGGATACACTAACTGTGGAGTCAATCATATTCTGATTATGTGGTTGAAAAGGGGAGATGGCCATAACAATTCTCAAAAAAAACATGGCTTACTATTGAGACGTTGAACTGAACACTAAGAAGAGAAATGTTCATTGCACTTACCCTCTTTATTATTCCTCATACCTTCCTCCCTAGAATCTCCACTTATAACTTTTGATTGATTTTTACTTTTGACCTTGAGTCGCAGCTTACTCATTGATTCCTCTTTTTATTTTATTTTTTGTCTTTATTTATTTTTTAATTGTTAAATTTATTTGGGTGACATTGGTTAGCAAAAATTACATAGATTCCAGGTGTACAATTCTAAAGTGCATTGTCTATGTGTTGTATTATGTGTTCTCCACCCAGAGTCAGTTCTCTTTCCACCATCATATACTTGACTCCCCCTTCCCTCCTCTTCCCTTTCCCTCCTTGCCCTCAGGTGACCCCTAAACTATTGACTGTGTTCATGAGTTTTTATTTCTTTGTTGCTTTCGGTTTTATATTCTACATATGACTGAAGTTATATAGTTCTTGTTTGTGTCTGTTTGGCTTATTTCACTTAGCATGATGATCTCAAGGTCCATCTATTTTGTCACAAATGGCAATATTTCATCTTTTCTTATAGCTGAGTAATATTTCATTGTGATTATGTACCACAGCTTCTTTATCAAGTCATCTGTTGAAGACTTATATATGGACAAGTCATTTTTAATAAAGGAGTAAAAAGTATACAATGGGCTAAAGAAAACCTCTTCCATAAATGGTGCTGGGAAAATTGGAAAACCATATGCAAAAGAATGAATCTGAACTGCAAACTGTCATCATATACCAAAATTAATTCAAAATGAATTAAAGACCTCCACATAAGACCTGAAACAATAAACTGTACAGAAGAAAACTTCAGTACTAAACTTATAGACCTCAGGTTCAGGGAAGACTTCATAAACCCGTCCTCAAAGGCAAGGGAAGTAAAAGCAAAGATAAATGAATGGGACTGCATCAAACAAAAAAGCTCTGCACAGCAAAAGAAACCATTAACAAAACGAAGAGACAACAAACTGAATGGGAGAAAATATTTGCAAACAGCACATCTGATAAGGGGCTAATATCTAAACTATATAAAGAATTCATATGACTCAACAACAAAAAACAATTAAAAAGTGGGCAGAGGACCTGAACAGTTACTTCACCCAGGAAGACATATAAATGGCCAAAAGACATATGAAAAAATGCTCAACTTCATTTAGGGAAATGCAAATCAAAACAACAAGATACCACCTCACATGTGTTAGAATGGCCATTATCAATAAGACAAGGAATAACAAATGCTGGAGGCTGTGGAAAGAAAGGAACCCTGGCACATTGCTGGTGGGAATGCAAATTGGTACAACTGCTATGTAGGATAGTGTGGAGGTTTCTCAGAAAATTGGGAATGGAGTTACCCTTCACTCTTATGGGTATCTGTAATACCTAAACAATTTGAAAACCTTGGTCCACAAAGACTTATGTACCCCAGTGTTTACCACAGTGCTGTTCACAGTGGCCAAGTCATGAAAACAACCAAAGTGCCCTTCAATTGATCCTTCTTTTTAAATTTATTTTCTTGTTTTATAAATATCCTTTAGGTAACAATTATGAGTATTTTTAAAGAAATTCAAACTCATATATTTTTATTTTCTATAAGAGTGAATGAAATTCATCAAGTAGGAGATTGGTTTATATCTGCCACTATAAAACTTACAGCATCTTAAACATCATTTGTTTTCATAAACATTTTTGAATGATATATGGAAAACACAATACCTTTGGTCAAAAGAAAGGTAAAAACAGAACCCAAACTCTAGAAAAATCTGTAGTTAAAGTTCTGGGAAAACAGTGTCCATAGTAGCATCTAAGTTAGTGAAAGGCTTTAAATAGAAACTAATCTAGGATAAAGATGATGAACCAGGGGCAACCAGGACAAAGAAAATTGGGAGACAAAATTTCACAGTAGGGTAATACTGATATTGATTCTTCCTCCTGTTTGATTCATTCTACGTTACTTTTTCTACATGACCACCTAAGGAAGTGTACTCCTGGTCCTTTTGTCATTTACGTTTTATATCCATACTTACATGTTTCTTTCAATGATCAAATCTGTTATTTCTTATTTTTTAAGTGGATAGAAAATATTAATATTTGGAAAAAGTTTTCAGCCCTTTTGAGTCAGTGTATCCAATTTTACTCTCTTTGTTTAAGGATGTAACCCACATGTCACTGGCTTCTCCAATATTTTAAAACTAGTTAAGATTATCTGAAATCCCCAATTCCATACCCGTTGGAAGTTCAAAGTTTTCCGCAATATGTTTTTAAGTTTGCAAGGGCAGTCACCTCTGTCTGTTCTGTCCAGTCCATATGTTGATTCAGATGTGAAATTTACCCCATTCCAGTTTTCCCACAAAAAAATCTTACTCTGAATAACATCAGTAAAGACTTTGGGTATATTCAGTGGTGAAAACATAATGAATATATAAAAAATATCAATTGAATATGAGGATACATCTCTGTGCTTAAGATGCCCATTGGCTGCCTCCTCACAGTGGGATTTCACCAGCACTTCCTTCTATGTGCTAGTCAGACTCATACCACTCTGAGCACCTCTCTCCTCCCCTTTTCCCTTAGTTTCTACAGGTTTTCTTTCTCTCCCTTTTTCTCAGAAACACAAGCTTCTCCCATTTCTTCCCTTTATAACTGTTCTTTCATGTAAGTGAACTGTCACCCATGCCCTTAGTGCCCTACTCTCCATCCCAAGTATCTTATCAAATTAATTTCCAATAAAAAAAAAATAAATGAGCATTTGCTACCTAAGCTAATTTCTGCTCCTGCTGAACTATTCAGATAATGAAATTTTTGTCTTACCATAATAATAAAAAAATATGAATGACAGTTCTCATCTATTGGTTTTTCATATGTACTCTGCCCAATGCTAAGAATTTTGTGTACTAATATTTATCAAAAACTTTTAAAATATGTGTTTGACCCCATTTTATAATAAGAAAAATGAGATTTCTACATTAAAAACCCAGATCTTTCTTAACCATCATGCTAACCTACTCAATGGAGATATATTTCCCTAGTTTTATTTGATAATGTTGTTATTCTGCCAACTTTAATTTTATTTCACATTGCCTTGAAAATCTTAAATTAAAAGTTACTTTGAAATCTTCATTGTTAAATAGGTGTTGATTATTGTGGAGAAAAATATACTGATATTGTGTAATCTTATACCAGTGCTCAAATCAAGAAATGCTTTCGCAATGTGTATCAAGAACACTTTTAAAAAAATGAGATTTCCACTTTTTATATTTTTCTGCTCCACAATACTTGAATATTTACCATGAACACCATTATCTTTATCATTAATTTGCTAATTTGAAGCATAGTGTTAGACTAATTTGTTTTTTAAATGTTTTTCAAACTAATGTGATAGACTAGGAGTCAACCACAAATTCGATTTTTGTCAAGCGTATAGATGCTAGAAAATAAAACAAACAGAATACATTTGTAAAAGAAGAGTATTTATGCATTAAATTTGGAATCACCAAAAATAATGAGTTAGTATGCCTCAAAAAACAACAACAACAACAAAGAACAGAAAACAAAACCGAAAGAAAACAAGATCAGTTGTGCCACTAGATTATTTTATGAATAGAAGGTCTAGATGAGGGGTGTCTAATCTTTTGGGTTCCCTGGGCCACAATGGAGGAATTGTCTTGGGTCACACATAAAATACACTAACACTAATGACAACCTTGCTTTAGATGTTTCAGAGAAGCTTGTCTGATTAATACCAACAATAAGGAGAGTTATTATTAGGTTTTTCCTCTTCCTGTCCATTCAGAAATTTTGAATGCACTAGTGAGTTAAGAATAATAATACCACAGTTGGTTTCTAATGAGTATTTTTCAATATTTATTCATTTGGTATAGATCCATAGAGGGAACATCTGCTTAGGGTTAAATTGAACTTGATTTAAAACATATAGTCTTTTTTTTTTAACTATCAAGAATAAATGGCCTATACTGATGAGCAGACAGGGAAACATAAAAAGAAAGAATACTTACAGATCTAACAACCAGTAATAGTTTTAACATTACTTACAGGCATTTATGCACCAGGCTTATGAAACTACCTGAGGCCTCATCTGCTCTGGCTGGAACTTGAAGATGAGCAAATGTTAACAGGCCTCTTATCCTTATCTCCTGACTTGCTCTCCTAATTCAATCTTGCCGGGGCTTCTACCTACATACAACCTTTATTTCCCAGACACTCCATACTGCTTGCCCAATGGATTATCTGCCTACTCTCAACCTTACACGGTAGCTTTTCCTTTGCGTCCCTCTTAAAGCACTTTTTAAAACCCAGAGATAATTTTTTTTTACATTCTTACGCTCTGCTCAAAAAGTTCTCTTCCTTATGTCTTACCTAAAATCTCATTTGTCCTAAGAAAAAGCCCTTCCTCTACTACCCTCTCAAACGGAGACATCACTTATTTCTGTAACCAATGGAGCTGGAAGGTTGGCCTTCTATATTACTGTCACCTCTTCTAGGCCTGTGCAAATTCTTTCTTCTTTTAATGACGACAATGTTTCAGGACGCTATCTTCTTCCCCTTCCTTTTGCTCTTACTTGTTGATCTCCTTGCCAACCTACACATTCAATATGGTTTTTGCCGTTAGTCTCCTCTTGCCTTGAACTCCTGCCTCATTAATACCACAGTGTCAATATTCCTTAATCTCCTTGATTTCAGTGACCTTCATCTTATACTACTCCAGCCAACCACCTTAGAGACCACATTTTGGATCTAACCATGATGGCTCCCCCTCTAAAATCATAAAACCTTCATACCTGCTTTATCATTGTTTCATTATTGCATATTGCCTTTTCCACTGAAGCCATCACCTCCCTCTATCCCATTCCTTTCCCTCTCCAGCCTAGAAAACACTGTGTGTCAGGTCAATTATTCTGTAGCTAACACTCTCACTACCACCATTAATAACAATAATGGGACTTGAAGTTCTTTTATTTATCTATATCAGATCTCTAATTTCCAATGAAATAATTTCAGATACCTACCTTTCAACCTATTTCAATGAAAAGATTTCCAACATTCACCTTCCTGCTTACAATACTTTAGGGCAGTGAACTTGTCACTATTTTCTCAGAGAAAGTAGAGGATATCATATATGAATTCCATATTTTTTCTAATCACTACCCTATGTATAATTGACACTGGCATTCAGCCTCACCTTCTTTAATTACAAAAGAAAAGGTGAGCTTACTTATCTTAGACTTACTTAACTATCTTAGACCAGTGTTATCTCTTCCATCTCCTCAAAACTGTGGTATTTTATACCAATGATCTCAGCCTCATCCTCACCTTCAGACTACTTTTCAACAAAGCACTCCACAGCCTCTGTCAATGACAATATTTTTTCCTGTGTTGAGAGACATTCTATATTTAATGTCCTTCCTCCTTTTTTTCCTGATACAGTTAGATTTATAAAATTGTAAATTATTTTGTAATTAGATCCAATTTCTTTTCAAATACTTACAGGATGTAGGGTAATTTTTTTTTTGGTTCAGAGTTCCTTTTCTCTTAATTTTAATTTTGTTTCTTTCATCTCAGCCCTAATTAACTAGCTAACATATTCATCCCGAGTTTCTAATGTTCTTACAAAAATGGTTTTCTATTCATATACCAAACTCCTGCTTAACACAGGTAAGATGTTGTCACCAAGGCCTGAAGTGGTCCTTGCAGCTTGAATTCCTGAATGAACTTACCTATGACCTTTTTAACTAACGTAAGGTTCCCAATATTTGAGGGCCCTAATCAATATTCCCTACAAGACTAGCATAAAAGCATTTTGGTTAGTCTAGGAAAGTCTCATTTCTTCCCTCTCTAATAATTGTCATTAGCTTTATGTCATAATATGTTTCCAAAAAAACACCAAACCATTGAAGACACACCATAATCATTTTGTCCACTAATTTATTTATGGCATAGGCATTTTATTATTTAGGGGTCTCCAGATAAACAGAACCTTTACAATATATATAGATACATATAAAAGGAAATTTATTACAGGAATTTGCTCATTCAATTATGGAGGCCGAGAGGTCCTACAATCTGCCATCTAAAAACTGAAGAACCAGGAGAGCTAGTAGTATAATTCAGTCCTAGTCTGAAGGCCTGACAACTAGGGCAGCCAATGGGTAGCCGTCAGTCTGAGGCTTGAGATTCAAGGGCCACTGGTGTAAGTCCTGGAGTCTGATGGCCTGAGAATCTGAAGTTCAACATGCATGGGTAGGAGAAAATGGATATCCCAGCTTAAGAAGAGATAGAGAGAATTCACTCTTCCTCCACTTTTTGTTTAACTCAAGCCCTGTATGAACTGGATGATACCCACTCACATTGGGGAAGTTAATCTTCGTTACTCAGTCTACCAATTCAAATCTTAATTTTTTCCAAAGAAAACCCTCAAAGACACACTCAGAAATGATTCATTAACATTCCTTAGTCCAGTTAAGCTGAGGCATACAGTTGATCATCACAGGTAACAAGAAAAAAACAAGAGATTGGGATTTCTGTGCTCTTCCCTAAACAATTATACAGCTCCTGTGAACTAAACAGCTTGAGTATTTTATCCAGAGTGCTTAATCATTCATTCATTCATTCCTTTAAAACTGCATATTGTTTCAACGATGATGAATCAGACATGGTCCTTATAGGAGCTTCCACGGTTTGACTGTAACAGAGGTACACATAAAAAGCTGTTAACTGTCATAGGGGAAAGTTATCACTTGCAAAACAAGGACCAAAGTAAGGCTTTGCACAGAAATTTGACATTTGGACTTAGTTTGAGAGACAGCTTTTGGATGTGTGTTGTATGTGGGTAGAAAGAGTTGAGAACAGAGTAAAAACTAAAAAGGCATAGAAGAAAGGAAATTATGAAAGGAGTTCTCTTTACTGTACTCAGGCAAATTTGGGTATACTTGTAGCTGAACATAGGTGAGATGATATACTCGTAGGTCACAGTGAGTCTAAGAACTCAGTGGGAGTGGGTTGAATTTTACCCCAAGATAACATCATTTGCCTTTCCATTGTTTGACAGTGGTCATTAAACTTTTCTTCAATTCTTGCAGCAAGGAGTGGAATCTAGACTCTGACACTAGAAAGTCTATTTCCTTCTATCTTTTGCCCTTGCTCTTTCCTGTGAACCCTTCATACTGGTCCTTGGAGACAAGAGTGTCTGTAGCCTGGCCAAAACTGCTTCATTATGTTTTGTATTGCCAAAGTTAAATATGCTCACATAGAGTGGTATCATTTAAATATGTTTTCTTTAAATAGGTACCATTCTTAGAAGTATTTTTTTCAAATAGCTTTACATCCTATTTTTGCAGTTTCCAATTTGTTATTGATTTCTATTCTTTCTTCCTTATCTAGAATGTAGCTCTCTCTTTCTTTCTTCTCTTTTTCCTCCCAACTTACCTTCATTTGCTCCCCACCCATCTTAGATCAATCTCTGAAAGTCTCTTGACTAGAAAAACCAAACACATTAAATAAAAATGTTTAATGACTCTTATACAGACTATCTTTTAAAAGACATTTTTAGAGTATCCTCAACATTTCATTTTGTTGGGTTTTATGTCTATCCAAGTCCACTGGGATGATTGGTGTTCATGGAGTGTAGCCTCGGATGGTTGAAAGAAAATGTTTTGTATGGAAATGGAATTTACTGTGGGTGACAGCCTGGATGAGTTCCCTTTCAGCTTGGCTGAAGTGTCTTTACCTAGCCTAATTTAATACTTTAGTCACAGACTGAAATAAAAATCAGCAAAGCTTCCAGGCATATTACAAATTTCTTAGTTTATTTGTTTATAATTTTTTACGAAGTCCCTCAGTTCTTTCATTTCCAAAATATAGAAATAAGGCTGGTCTCCTAGAGGAAAAATTAAATGAGCCTGAAGAGGCTGAAGACAGCCTCTTGAGTTGTGTGTTCATATAAGTTTCTGAAAGAATTTACAGATAATACATCAGTAAGTTCATTTGTTAAAATTATTTACTGCTTGATGCTTTCAAATTTAGAGACTCATTTAAATAAATGTTGATTTGACCTCAATAGCTTCTCTTGTTTGCAGAGGTCAATACTTCAGAGGTATTTAATTATTTATCATTAATAAGTCATGCTAACATGCAAAAATAATAGAGAATGTTAACAAACAACATGAAAGGTATTAACAGGCAGGAAATATAAGCGCAAAATGGGAAGGTTACCAGAAGAAAGAAGTAATAATAAAATCGATCAACTCCTAAAGATTTAATTATCTACACCGGTCTAGGGTACTGTAGTGAATGTGAGATTGGCAGTAATCAATAATACATAAAATTAAATAACTTTATATATGTAAGAGCAGAAAGGGGAAATGAGCTCTCCAGGATACCCGATGAGTTAAGAACAAAATCTGTTTCTTCTGGGCTGTATCAGGTCTTATTGCCAAATCCATATTTTAACACTATAGTATTTGCTTACCTAATACTTGGCACATATTAGAAGCTCAATAAAATTTAATTAGATATTGTTATAAGAATTTAGGCTATAAACCCATTATTGGCCTCTTAATCTGAGTTCTTCACTTCTGGTGATCTTTTGTTCTCTACCTTATCCTAGAATTTGTAATTTGTAATTAGCATGACCTGTACCAACTCCAATTTCAAACACTAGTTGAATTTCAGACATGCTGTTCTCTATTACCTCCTTCCTTCTACAGACATCTTTAATGACCCTTATTTATTGCATTAATTCTTTGACATCATTAATACTGCCTGTTTATCATATACCACTTTGTCAGTATCAATTTCCCCTTCATTTGCTCACATCTATCTCTACTTAGATTTCATAGTAGAACATTGTAATCATTTTCTTTCATGTGCTCTCACCTCTATTGGGTCACTCTCCTTCCATCATACTCTCCTGATAAAACTTTGATTCTCTTGCATCCAATTCTCAGGCTGCTCTATTCCTTTGAATAGCTGAATATGGCTACAATAAAACATGTCCCCAGTACTCACGAGTTTCACATTACTTTTGTGAGTACACAATTTAAATAAACCCTTAGCAGTGCCTAGAAATCTTACTATATAATTGGTTCACTCTTCAAGACAACCATTTCATACCTCCTCCCAAACCCACCACCTCTCACTTTCACTTCACATCTTGCCACAAAAGTAGAAAAAAGAAAAAGAAAATATAGTTACCTTACAAGTGTCCCAATCTCACACTTAAATCCATTCAATCTATTCTGTTTAAGTAAGTTTTTCCTGCTTTCATCTAAGTTCAACCTTTCCTTTTCTCTGTTGGTAGTTTTCTCTTTTTTGCATATTCTTTTATGAAAGTATGAGTATAACATATGTACCAAAGAGTGCACAATTCAGAAATTTAAAACTCAATAAATTTTATAAGTATCCACCACCTCCATCAAGGTATATAAGGTCATATCATTACAGAAGCCTCTGTGTCCTCACCCTTTTTCTTATCCCCTCAACCCTGACTTCTATACCATGGATTTGTTTTGATTGTTTTAAAACTTTGTGTAAGTGGAATCATACAGTATGAAACCTTTTGGGTTGGCTCTTTTAAAAACTCTAATGTTATATCTGAAAGATTTATTCATATTTGTAGAGAAAGTTTTTTTATTATTTATATTATCATATTTAGGTTATTTCTAGCTTAGAAATATTATAAATAATGCTGCTGTAAATATTTTGCATGTACATCTTGGTGTATATTTGAAAGAATTTCTGTTGTGAATATATGCCTAGGAATGGGATTGCTTAGTGATTGTTTCTATAAATGTTTTGTTTCTTTGGTACTGCCATACAGTTTTACAGAGTGGATATACAAATCTATACTCCTACTAGCAGTGTATAAGGATTCTTATTGTCTGTATCCTCTTCAACACTTGGTATTGTCAGTCTTTTTTATTTTTGCCATCGTGATAGGAGTGTAGTTTTATATTATTATATTTCAACTTGTATTTTTCTGATGAGCAATGAGTGAAGTTGTGTATTCACATATATATTGGCCATTAGAATTTTAAGTATTCTCTTTCAAGAAGTGTCTGAGTGACCATATATATATATATATATATATATATATATATATATACACACACATATATATATTTATTGAACTTTTTATTGAAATAATTATAGATTCACCTGTAGATGTATGAAATAACATGGAGAGATTTCTGTACAACTGACTCAATTTCCCTCAATATTTTGCAAAACTGCAGTGTAATAGTTTTGGGTATTGACATTGACATGGTCCACAAACCTCATTCATATGTCTCCAGTTTTACTTATACTCATTTGGTGTATATTAAGTTATACACACTTTTTTACCTTAATATATTTTGTTTTTATATATCACAATAGTCAAGGTACTGAACAGTTTTAGTATCACAAGGATTTCTTCTGTTGCTCTTTTATAACTGTATCTGCTTTCCTATTATTCCCCTACCCCCATTTCTAATCCATGACAACCACTACTCGTTGTCCCACTTTTAAAATTTTCTCACATAAAAATATTATATATGAAACCATAATGTATATAAACTGATGGATTTTTTTTTCACAGCATACTTCCTTGGAGATTCATTGAGTGATATTAATAGGTTATTCAAACTGATTTTTAAAAATTTAGTTTTCTGTCTTACTAATTTGTGGATAAAAAAATATATTCTATATTCAAACTTTGTTTTTTATTATGTGTATATATATATATGTATTCCCTTAACCTTTTGATAATTAGTAGTTCTTAATTTTAATGAAGCCCAGTTCTCAATTTTTCTTGTTACGGTTATTTCTTTTTGAGTCATGTTTAATAAATCTTTGCTAGTCCCAATGTAGTAGACTCTCAGTTAATTGGCACCCATGTAGTATTATTATCTTTGATCTTTTTGCGAGTGGCTTGAGTCTCCCGGTTACTTGAGTGGCAGTTAATAAGGAATATTATGAAGCCTATAGTTTATTTTCATCAAAAAGTAATATTAATATACCTTTTATATTTATATCTGTCATCTATCTCAAATTAATATATATTATGTGAGATAAGGATCAGAAATCGTTTTTTTCTATAACGATATCCAGCTGAACCAGCATCATTTATTGAAAAGATCTATTCTTTTCCATATTGAATTACAGTGACCTTCAAATCAGGTGGGTATATATATATTTGTTTCTAGTTTCTCTATTTTGTTCCATTAGTCTTTTTTTCTGTCCTTGCAACAATACCACACAATCTTATCTACCACGACTTCCAGTACATTTTAATATCTAGTAGTATGTATATATCCTCTAACTTTTTTCCACAAAATTGTCTTAGATATTATAGGTTCTTTGCATTTCCATATACATTTTAAAGTGAGCGTGTTGATTTCTACTAGGAAATATGCTTGGATATAAATTGGAATTGCATTCAGTGTATAGACTCTTTTTAGAGGAATTATTCTTTTAACAATAATGACTTCTAATTTTTTTAATGTAATATATCTTTGCATTTATTTAAGTTCTATTTAATTTCTCTCATCAATGCCTTCTAATATTCAATATGGAAGTTTTTCTTTCTCATTTGACTTATTTCTAAGTATTTGATACTTTTGATGATATCTATATAGTATTTTAATTTGATTGTTAATTGTCTGCTGCTGTTATGTACAAATGCAATTTTCTATTGACTTGTATCCAGCAACCTTGCTAAATTTCCTTATTAATTCTAATAATTATCGTTTTATATTTTCTATGGAATATTTATGTTAATCATGTCATCTATGAATAATGACAGTTTATTCCATCTTTATGTCTTTCATTTTTCTTGTCTTATTACACTGTTTAGAACATCCAAAACAATATTAGAAGAGATGGTACTGGACATTTTTATCTCATTCCAAAATTTAGATACAGTGTTCAGTAATGAACATTAACTGTGATGCTAGCTATATGTTTTTTGCATATAAACTTTTTATTCTTACTTTTCCATCTATTCCTAGTCTACCAAGACATTTTCTTATATACAATTATTAGACTTTATCAAATATATTTCTGAATCTCTTGAAATAATCATATAATTTTCTTCAATGTAGTGAATTATTTTTATGTTTTCTACACATTAAAGCTTCTTTGCAATCTTGAACTGAATCTTAATTCTACATAGAGTTTTTCATATATCACTGAATTGATTGGCTAAATATTTACTTAGGGAATTTATATAAACATTTATGAAAAATATTGGGCTATAAGTTTCCTTTCTGTAATGTCCTTGTCAAATTTTGGTATAAGGAATATGCTAGCTTTATAAAATGAGTTGGGAAGTGTTTTCTTTCTATTTTTTTCTGGAAGTAATTATGTAAGATTGGCATTACTTATTTCTTAAATATTTGGAAAATTTACCAGAAAAGCCAAATGAAGCTGAAGATTCTATTGTGGGTATGTTTTGGATTATGAATTAAATTTCTGTAGTACATAAAAAACTGTTCAGATTTTCTGTTTCTTTTTGTGTCAATTTTGCTAAATTGTGCTATTCAACAAATGTGTCTATTTCATCTAAGTTGTCAAATTTATAGGCATTAGATTGCTCATAATATTCTCTTATTATCTTTTCCACATTCTCATTTCTCATTCTCTATGGAATCCAGTGAATCTTTCATTCTTCCCACTACTCCATTGTAAATATGCTTTCATACTTGCCTCCATTCTGAAATCTGATATACAATTAGTTTTTGGTTTTTATCTGACTTATTTTTATTTTCTGAGTTGTCTTTGTGGTTCATTGGATCTTTCCTCTACCCCATTTTCTCTAGATTTTGTTACCTATCACCAAAAGAAAAAAAAAATGAAGAGGGGGAAAGGAGAGAATCCATGATTTCTATATAGAGTTGTTTAATGTTCAAACTTTAAAACATAGTTTCTTAATCAGCTATATTTCCATAGCATTACCTTTTATTTCTATTGTTACCACAATGATTTATGAACATACTTGCATGTAATGAGCTTTGTTTTTTTCCCAATACATTCATAAAAATTTATTTCTTTGCAAAATTTAAGGCCTCCATAGCCTGTAATCACATGAGGATGGCTACTGCACACTGTTGTGCAGGGGATGAGGCTTTGTGAATTTCTAATCTGAGAACAACCTCCAAGATGCTTTCTTGTTACTCTCTTTCCTGTATGCCACCAACAACCAGCCTTTACCCCAGAATATTATGCCAATCTGTATTTTTTATTTACTATTTTAACACACACCTCACTGTGGGTTATGTTCAGTACTGTTCTGTGGAACAAAATGGGATAATCTAGGTTTATATTCTTAAGAAGTCTGGACTCCCATTTCTATCAATCCTACTCACTGGACTGCTTTTCTTCTTAGTGTATGAATTATACGTGGCTATCTGTATTCATTTCCACCTACCCGTCAAATATAGCTATTTTTATTACTCACAAATATCTACTTTGTTATTTCTACATTAGCACCTTAAAAAGTAAATAGTCTGCTTTATATATGAATACGAATATTAAACATTATGAAAGTATACACTATTACATTCTGGATAGAGATCCCACTTCAGCTTCCAACATTTCATTGGAAGAAATAGAAAGAATTTAGGAAGAACTGAGCAGAAGGGTCCAGGTAGGAGTCCAGCCTTACCATCCTTTCCTTTCAAGGAGGACCTCTTTAGCTCTCCTCCTCTCTATGGATAGTCTCTCCTTTATTGAGTGACATAAAGACTTAGAAGACATTCTTGGAATTACACTCCAGGCAGCTATTACTGTTTAGTCAAAGCAAGCATGTGAAATAATACATAATTGCCATCCCCAATTCAGATAATGCTCCTCAACTGAGATTATACAATTTCACAAATCCAAAAATTATGGCCCTCATAACTGTAGAATACCTCTACCTGAGGTGCACTGTGCCTGTCCCTCAGCCACTTACCCAACTCTGACAAATCGTAACTCAGTTTGTTCCCTATAGTCTCAACAATCCTTTACTAAAAGAAACTTGGTAATAAATGATATTGAAAGTAGTTCACACTGCATTCCATTTGCATCATCTTCTACAATTGCAGCTTTCTCTGCTCAACTTTATTGAGGTGCATTTTTAAAACTTTCCTGTACCCTTCTGTTGCTAGAAAAGAGGTTCTTGGTTTATACTGTAGGAAACAACTCAAGGACACAACACATAATTCAAGCAAACAGTGGATTTATTAAAAGGAAGAGAAGATAGCACACTCTCAAAATTGTGGGAGCAGGCAGCCCTGGAGAAATGTTCCTGAGAACAAAGAAGTCTATAATATTATTTTCAAAATGAGGGTGCAAAATACTTAAGTCTTAGGGGTGGTGTTATAGGTGTTCTTGGGCAGGTCCTCGCTGACCACTCCTTCCTACTGGGAGGTGGGATTTTCGTTTCCTTATTTGGCTCTTGTTGGAACTGTCATGGCGGCACAGGGGGTGGAGATTTTCCCTAATTGCAGGGCTAGTATTAAAATCCATTATAATTAGCTAAAGTTCACCTTGAGGGAAAAGATAGCATCCTAGTTTTATTCTCAGCCATTGAAATCTAGTTCTGACTGGTCTGGTAGCTGCAGTGTTTCAGGAAACTAGGTCCAGCAGAGAGAAAGAATTACCCGAACACCAAAGACTGAAGAGGAAGGGATTCTTTATTCAGCCAGTGGAGCCATGGCAGACAAAAGTCTAAAATGGCCAAGCTCCCCGACTCCCTCTGGTCCTGTCCTTTTATAGGACTTACAGGCTTAAAGGAACAATTGTGTTGCTTTTTGATTAGTGGTCCTAATGCATTGGTGGGTTGTTACAGATGAAATGAGTCAGCAGAATCATTACTAGTTTCAGACAGTGGGGGTAGGGTTATTACAGGAAAATCAACAGAATCATCAGCTGAATCAGATAACTCTTTACGCTGGGGCCTCCTCCTTCATTCCCTCCCTTGAAACTCCATATGATATTCACTTTGGGGTCTCATCATCTTCATGCTGCTGCAGGGGCTGACAGTGCCCCACACAGAACATATGTGAGTCTATAGTTTGGTTAATAGCTCTGACTGCTAGTGCGAGGAAACAAGGAACAAGCAAACAAAGCCCGACGATGGCTAGCACTCCTCCCACTAGGGTTTTAAATTCTCCAAAGGCCAAAAACCATCCTCCTCATAAGCTCTGAGGGTTGTAGCAAATATAGGTTTGATTATTTCCTGGGTCACATACTGAGTATTGAGTTTGATTGTAAGTGTAAATTTCCTTGAGAATACCTTCATATTCATAAAAAATATAAAATAACAATAGAGTCATTACCTTTTGTCCCACCCTAGTAATATGTGTACACAAATTGCACTCTTCTTCCCCTTTGTCCAGAGCCCTAAGTTAATCAGGATGAGTCCCACGGTGATTTTCCTCAAGCTTCAGCTGTGCGTTGACCAGCCAGCTCCCAGTTTGTGGCTAGAGCAGGGCATGTCGATCTGCACAGCGTCACCTTGTAGGGGTTAGTGGGGTCCGTCTCTGCTTTTCACTGGGCAGGTGTAGTCATCTTCAATCTACTGTGGTGGATCCAGGCAGGTATTCCTTCCACTTTGACTGCAGTAGGCATGGTCAGGATAATGGTGTAGGGACCCTTCCACTTCGGCTTGAGGCAAGTAAAATTCCCATCCTGGTCCCCTAGAAAAGAAAGATGAACAGGCACAAAAAATCCAACAGGGACACTTTTTATCACCGAAGTGGACATCTTTTATTTTCCCTGGAGCTTTTAATTGTCTGTGTAATTCTGGCTCTCCTAATTCTCTAGGGATTCCTGGGAAATTTTGGAGGATTGGAGGGAGTCTACTATACCTTATATCATTAGGAGAACTATCCTCACCTCTTAGAAGGAGTACACCTAATCTTGAACAGCACTAATGGCACTTAATCTTTGCCTCCTGGAAGAGCTTACTAATTCCTACCTTTAGGGTTCTAGTAATACGCTCTACCCTGCCCGAGCTCTGAGGTCAATGTGCTGCATGGTGCTTCCATGTGATATTTAAAATTTTGGCAGCCTCTTGCACCACCTCAGCCACAAAAGTCGATCCATTGTCCGATCCAATCCGAAGTGGCCATCCAAGTTGGGGAATGATTTCTCTCAATAGTATTCTCACTACCTCTTGAGCCTTCTCAGTTCTTGTAGGGAAGGCCTCTACCCACTCTGTGTATGTACAGACCAAAAGTAGAAGAAACTGGTTTCTTCCACACTGAGACATCTCAGTAAAATCCACTTGCACATCCTCAAAGAGGGATGGCTCATAGGACTGGATCCCAGGCAGCAGGGACGGTCTTTGCCTTGCATTGTGCTGACCTCATGCCACACCACATTGACTGACCTTTTTAGCAAAAATTGACAGACAGGGAATGTAGAAGTACCTTCCCAATATTTTCTCAGTCTTTTCCTGCCCTATGTGTGTGGCCCTGTGCATTGCAAGGACAACTGCTGGCTCCAGGAGATAGGGGGATCATCAACCTCTCATCTGGCAGTTTCCTCCATCCTTCCCCAGCCTCTTTTAGCTCCTTCCTGTTTCATCCATGTCCTTTCTCCCTCTTAATACACAGGAGTCAAATCCGGAGCCCACGGGATTAGAGGGACCACAGTGGCAGCCTGGTATGGAAGGGTGGCAGCCATCTTTGCCTCCATGCCTGCCTTTGCACTTCCTTGTGCTTCAGTGGTCCCTGTCCTTTGATGCCCTTGGCAGTTAGGATTTCATGTAGCCTCCAGGAGCTGCAAAATCTCACTGGGATATTCTAGATCCTTCCCTCTTGCTGTTATAAGTCCTCTTTCTTTGTAAATGGCCCCATGTACATGGAGGGTGAGAAAAGCAAATCATGAATCTGCGATGATATTTACATTCTTTCCTCCACTCACTTCCGGGCCGAGTCAGGGCTGTTAGCTCAGCCTCTGAGCAGACGTTCCCTGGGGCAGGGGCTTGGCTTCAATTACCTGGGTCAGAGTCACCACTGCATACCCTGCCTGCCTTTATCCCCTGGAGTTAACAAAACTGCTTCGGTCTACAAAAAGCTCCAAGTCTGGGTCCTCTAGTGGCCGGTCAAGCAGGTCAGGCTGGCTCGAATACACCATCTTGATGACTTCCATACAGTCATGCTCAGATTGCCCATCTCCCACCAGGAGTAGGGTGGGTGGGTTTAAAGAGGATATAACTTTTATTGTTAGTCTCAGATTTTCACATAGTAGGCTCTGGTATTTGCTAGCATGTGCATTTGTCAGCCAATGGTGTCCCTTGGTGTTCATCAGAGTGACTATCTCATGCGGCACCCGCACCCGTAAGTCCTGACGCAGAGTTAACTTGTCAGCCTCTTGCACCAGCATGGCTGTGGCTGCCAGTGCTCTTAGACACAGAGGCCATTCTTTTGAGACTCTGTCGAGCTGTTTGGAAAGGTAGGCGACTGGCCTTACCCATGACCCTACATTCTGGGTTAGTACCCTGACAGCTGTTCTGTTTCTTTCTGATACATATAGCACAAAGGGTTTGGCTAGATCAGGGAGGCCCGATGCCAGGGTGGTTCTTTTAGCTTCATGAATGCTTTTTGCTGGTTGGATCCCCATTCTGTTGGCTCCCTCTCTCCCCACTTTGTGGCCTCATGAAGTGGTTTGGCCAGAATTGCAAAGTTGGGATCCATATGTAGTAAAATCCCCCTGCTCCTAGGAACTCTCTAATCTGCTTTCTCGTCCTTGGGACTGGGATATTTTGAATAACCTGTTTTCTTTCTATTTCCGGCCTTCTCTCCCCTTGCTGGAGAATAAACCCCAGGTACTTCACCTGCTTCTGGAAGATCTGGGCCTTTTTCCTAGAGACTTTATACCCACACGCCTCTGAATGCTGCAGGAGTGTAGTATCTCTTCCTTTCGCACACTGCTTGAGAGTCTCGCGGCCTAGCAGTAGGTCATCTATGTACTGAAGGAGGACACATCCGGTGGCCTGTGCTAGAAATTGATGAAGATCTTGAGCGAGGGCCTCTCCAAAGAGAGTTGGTGCATTCTTAAATCCTTGAGGAAGTTGTGTCCAGGCGAATTGCACTTTTAACCCTGAGGAGGGGTCTTCCCATTGGAAGGCAAGCAGTTTGTGACTTTTGGGGGCCAGTCTTATACTAAAAAATTGTATCTTTCAAATCCAGGTAGGCGAACCAGGAGGTCTGTGCAAGGAGAAGCCTCAAGAGGGTGTAAGGGTGCCTGCTTCAGCAGCACATGTACTAAAAAAGAGGGTGTAAGGGTTAAGCACAGTTGGGTGCAGGGTCACAATTGCTTGATTTACTATTCTCAAGTCCTGAACTGGTTGGTAGTCATTTGTCCCAGACTTTTTCACAGGGAGTAGGGGGGTATTCCAAGGCGATTGGCATGGGACAATAACACCCTGCTCCTTGAGGCTCTGCAACTGCATCTGGATTCCTTCTGAAGCCTCTCAAGAAATCAGGTACTGTCTTTGGTTGATAGGCTGAGCCCTGGGTCGCAATTTAATTTCTAGTTGATTGCCAGGCTGGGTGGACTGTCTTCAGCCCTGACTCTCAGCCATCTCTGGGCTAGTTCTGGATTTAATACCTTCCCAGGTTCTGTGATAAAAACCCTCCATTCCTCCTCTCTGGGGACTGTAAGGGTTGGAACTAGTCCTGGCTTAGGTAACTACAAGTTTAACCAGCCTTCATTGGAAAAGGAGAGGGTAGCTCGTAGTTTTCCTAACAAATCTCACCCCAATAATGGGAGATGGCAATCTGGCATATACAGGAACTGATGCACCACCTCAGGGCCTCCGATGGTGGATTTTTGTGGGAGGCAAAAAGGTTGCTGGCTTAGGGCTCCAGTTGCCCCAATTATTTTAGTTGCTTGGGAGGAGAGGGGTGCCACAGGGCTGATAACTACAGAATGCTCAGCTCCAATGTCAACTAAAAAGTCCAGTTATTGCCCCCCATCTTTATTTGGACCATGGACTCATCAGGGACCTCTAAGTCTGGTCGATCACAGTCATCAAATAGGGAGCCCCCAGCTACATTAAATACGACTGCCTCTTCCTTGGGACCTACTCTCGGTGGGGCCACCAGGCTGTTTCCTCACCAAGGACACTCATTCTTCCAGTGCCCTGACTCTCTGGGTTAAAGGGAGTGTAAGTCCGACGTGCCTCACATCGTCCTTCATAAAAATCCCCGGGACTCTCATCAGCTTTTGCATGACCTCGGTTACCTTGCTCATGTTAGTGGCCTTCTGACCTCCCCGTCGCAGCCCTTGGAGAAGGGCCTTCCTATGCCCCTTCAGCTTTCTCATATCCTTTCAATCATTCGGGTCCCCTTGTGGGTCCTCCTGTGATAGGGAGGCTTGGATGAATTCTCCGGAAACCGCGGCATCCCCTGGGGCATTTTCCTCGAGCCCCTTGGTGGCAGCCTGGATTACTCAGTGCCTCTCTTCTGTATTAAATACAGTGAGGAGGAGCTGGCGGCAGTCTGCCCACGTGGGGTTACAAGTCTGGAATATGGACTGCATAAGTCAATGAGTGCTTGGGGCTTTTCTGTATAGGAGGGAGGATGATGCCTCCAGTTGAGAAGGTCTGTGGTGGTGAAAGGCTGGTACACCGAGACCCAATGCTTGACCCCTCAGCATTTGTGGTATCCGGGCCTCTCACTTCTCTCAGGGGCATGTGAATAGCTTGGGCACTTGAGACTGCAACCTTGAAGGAAGAAGCGGGATGCCTAAGTTAGGCTCCTCCGGGGTGGATGGAACAGAGCGGGCCACAACATCAGGTGACTCAGGAGGTGTGGTAGAGTCGGGCGGTGGTGGCCTTTCATCAGTCCTCTTTTGTGCAGCACAGGGTGGGAGTTCTATATCTTCAGGCTCAGAGAGAAGTATTTCGGGTATGGCTGGTGGCTGAGGCTTCTCAGGCTGGGTAGGGTGCTTCCCTAAGGCACTACCTGCCTTTGGCTAACAGTACCTTGGTGGCTTGGCCTCTGAGCCAGGGGGGTGGCTGCAGCACTAACTGGGGCCAGCTATCTATATATGGGAACTGATCAAGGTGTCCCAAGTCTGCAGTAATGACAGACCACACTTTTTGTACTATATCTCAGTCCAGGCTCCCTTTGAAGGTCATCCTACCTCAAATGTAGGCCATTCTAATTCACACAAAGTTCTTAGTTACTCCGGGATCATAGCAACCCCGTAATCTCCAGAAAATCCTTTCCTAAAATTCTTCAGCATGGTTGCTAAAGGAGAAGGAAGGTTTCCCTTGCACACCTCCCATGACCCTCCCTTGGACGAACAACAATCACTCCACAAAGGGGCCTGGGTGGAGGGGGCTAAATCGGGAGGGGATGCACAATTGCTTTGTTTGGCCACTCCCCTTGCGGGGTCGTAGGTGCCTCTTAGCAATAAAGGGATCAGTATAAACCCCTACCTCGGATTGGACTTAGTCCAGTACTGCCATAAACCGTATGAGGTCACCATGTAACTGCGGATCAGAACTCTACTCTCGCTTCGGCCCTGTGAGGAGGAGTGAGAACCCTTTCCTTAGTGTCCTTCTCATGCACTCTCCAAGCACTCACATTCACGCAAATCCAACGCAAATCCCCAAATTCCTGTCCTGGGGCAGCCTTGGTTTCCCACTCGAACTACCTTGAGCGGTACTCGGGAGGTGCCAGAGGGGGACCAGCCCTCCTTCTGCTCAGACAGAGAAGGCCCTGGCACGTTTTCCCAAACTGTTCCTACCGTGCCTCCAACATTACCTGGTCCGTGTGTCTGTTCCTCTTGGTGTTTGACTCCTCAGGAACCTACTGAGGGGGTCCTTTCTGCACCCTTTCTGCACAGGGAGGCACAGCTAGCTGTCCCTGGTGCACTCAGTGGTTCACATCACGCAGGCCGATTGGGGCCTCCCCGGGGGTGCTCCGGAGAGTTGGTAGAAAGCACCAGGTAATTCTGACTTTGCTCTTTGTCTCTGCAGGTGGGCCCACTTCCTGGTCAGGGAACCAATAGATATTGCAGGAAACTAGGCCTGGCAGAGAGAAAGAATCACCAAACACCAAAGATAGAATAGGAAAGGGTTCTTTATTCAGCTGGCGGAGCCACAGCAGACAAAAGTCTAAAATAGCTGAGCTTCCCGATTCCCTTTTATAGGACTTACAGGCTTACAGGAGCAACCCTATTGCCTATTGATTGGTGGTCCTAATGCATTGGTGTGTTGTTACAGATGAAATGAGTCAGCAGAGTCATCACTAGTTTCAGGCAGTGGGGGTAGGGTTACTACAGAAAAATGAGTCAGACTCATCAGCTGAATCAGATAACTCTTTATGGCGAGGCCTCCTCCTTCAACACCTTTTCTTAAGAATGATCTAATTTCCTTCTTCCTTTGTTTTTCCCACACTTCCTCCTTCCTTTCCTCCCCTTCTTTCCCCATGGCCATATTCTTTCTGCCTAAGGTAGCATTTCTTATTGACTTTCTGAATTTGAAAGGACCTTGGTTTGACTTTCCTTGCTCAAATTTGTTAGAAAGATTTAAGAATTTTATAGCAAGAACTAGGAACATCCATTTATAATCTAAGTGCTATAATAATCACTCCAAATGACCAAGTTTAATACATTATTTTAGGAAATTCCAAAAATTTAAATGTTGGAACTTTCTTGCCAGTCCTTGGCTCTACAAATAATTAAAATGACAAGTCTCCTTGCAAGAAATAATAAAATATTTGTGATTTGTTGTACTTTGCTGGGGAAAGAGAAAGTAAATCCAAAACTAAAAATTTAGTTTTCTTTCTTTGCTTCCTTGGAAATAATCAATGATTCTTCAGTAACAGAAACAGTTTGTCCTCATTTAAATAAACAAAAACACAGTTCTTCTCCAATTACACCATTTTTAATTCTTCATTTTGGTTAACTATCTTGGTGATGAAGTGTCTAGACTTCTTGGAACAAGTGATGGAGTCTGGAGTTTATTCTGTGGATTTGAAAATAGCTATTCAGGTCTCCTATATACATATGAAAATTGGGTGCTTTTTGAATATTTTTATATGTTAAAGTTGTTTACCAAAAAATAAAATTTGTTTTTTTAATGTCAAACTTTGAGCTGTATAACACAGGGAAATATTGTATAAATGTATTCATTTTATCTATATCATTTCATTGTAATATGGTTCCCATCATTTGTCATACCAAAAAAATGCAAAATACTTTGTACTCATGAAAGAATTATGGTAGATTTTTTTTTTCTAGCTTTTCAGAAACACTAGCAAAAGAAATTAGCTTAAAGGGTGCATATCCATTCTTACAGTTTTAGTAAGTAATCCGTGGAAATTTATCAAGTCAAAGGGGTGGATTTTTTTTCTATCACAGGTCCTTCTCTTAGTCCTATGTCATTTGATAGCTGGATAAAAAGAAAGCAGCCACTGAGGCCCTCAGATCTAAGCAATTTTTTGTTCAGCCTGGATTAAGTCTGACTATAGTTTGTGCTCTTAAGGAAATCAAACTCTGTGATTGCAGAGAAAGTTTAGAGTTATTTGTCACCAATTACCTGAAGCTGAGAATTGATCTTACACATAGCTGTAGCCATTTCCTGTAAGTACTTTCTTCTACTTTTATGTGGCTGTCACTTCTTGAGGCTTTACCCTAGAAAATATACATTTACTATGGAGCAGTTTTATTATGAATTTTTATCCAGATATAATAGTCTTACGGGGTATAAAACTCCATAGCAACAACTTGTCTATTCCTAAAATAAGTGTCTATTCCTAAATTTCAGAGAATTTTCTTAAGCTCTTTCTATTAGTTTTTCCAAGACAAAAGAGAAAAACACAGCCAGAAAAAAATTTTTTCTTGTTGGTAAAAGATCCACATACAACACATTGAATTGAGGTGATTTTATTTACACTGTAAAATTTCTACTGGTTCAGTTCAAAAGAGCATCAAATTAAGTTATGGAATTAAAGCCTATGGAGTAGCCTTCCTAGAAGAAAATTAGATAATCTGCATATAAAGTAAAATTTAAAATGTATGGAAATTAAATGACAATAAAATGTTAATCAAAGGCACATTATTCTATGTTTCTTAATCAGAACTTCAGTTATTAAAGCCCATTAATTAAAAAATAAAGATATCTGTACTATATGGGAATAATAAAAAAGAAACTCTTAAGATCTTATTTACTTGATTTCAATGGTAATAAAGTAGATTGAAAAGTACGCTGAATTATGGATCAGAAGAATTGGAGTTTATTCCTACTATATGTAGGTCTCAATTTCTCAATTTGTGAAATGGGTGAACCATTCTACCTAATGCACAATGTTGTTCTAAAAAGAATATGAATTTATATCATAAGCAGTTCAGTTTAGGTCATATTCACTACTTTATTGAATGCCGTAAGAGCTGGGAAGGTTTACTAATTCGGCTTCACTAAACAAAACACAAATGAGGTTTTGAATAACTCAAAGTCATTTGAAGAAGCTTAATAAGAATTACATAACATACTCTTCATTAACTACACTGCCTGGAAACTCTAGTACAGCATGTGAGGTCTAAAAACGAGTTGGATTCTTGTGTGAGCTGGTGAAGCTTGCTCTGTATGGCCCCAGGCCATGTTCCTAACTCTAGTTTACAGAAATGCCTCCTTAGAGATGCAGAGAGTGGAGCAGGTATACATCTAAGTAGTGTTCTGCAAATGGATGTCAGTGATGTTATCGTCTTATGCAAAGGAAACACATACGCATACTCATTTATTAGGCCCAGTTGCAAAGTTCAGAATTACTAACTCTGGAATAGAAAATATTCCAATCTGTAATGAATTATTATTTTTCCAGTATATTATAAATCTTGGAAAATCAAGACCAAAAGGTAGGACATTAGCAGTATCAACTCTGTTCTTAGATAAATTCATAGTTGGTAAATATATATTTCTACTTGCTACACATCTACTAGGATTTTTGAGACTCATTCCAGAGTATGTTATTTACAACACTAGTTCTAAGTAACAATATTAAGTCCTACAAAAAATTTTAGAAATGTTAATTTAATAATTTAACTGGACTTCTGTAAAATATCATTTCTCAGAATTTTATATCACATGTCAATATCAAAAAAGAGAATATGTTATGCAACATTGCTCAAGTGCATTGGAATACAGAGGACTTACTTTAAAAAAAAAAAAACATTTTAGGAAATACTAAAACAAAGGATATTTCAAATCAACTTTCAGGCAAGCACTTGTCTGAAATGGTCAGGGGACTGTTATTCCCGATATGCTCTCTAGAGCAGTTTTGCTGTCAATGCAGACACCTGTCATAGGATTCTAGATACAAAAAATATTTTCTGAAATATGACTCCAGAGTTCTGTACTTATTTTAAAAATTGATATCAATAATATATCTAAATACTTAAAGACACAAGGAGAATTATTTAGCTGACTTCAGCTAAGATAATTATTTAAATATATAATACATTACAGGTGTGGTGAAATTAATATCTATAATTTCATTATATAGACATTAATGAAAGGGAGCTCCAGAAAAATCACATGCTTCCTTTTTTCAGCATTATCAACAGCTAAAAAGTATGCAAATTTGTAATTGGAAATGGAAGGCTTTCTTTTCATATCCTTTGGTTAAGCCATTGAATAATAACTGATTGAGAATCAAGCATTGTGTGGTGTGTTAGAAGATGCAGAAACAACTAGAACTTGACCCATGGCTTTAAAGAGATGATAGTTTGGACAATGTTAATTGAAGAGTGATGAATACTGCAAGGGTACAGAACACAGGGCACAGAAATCTCTGATAATTTTCTACGATAAAGCTGA
Source organism: Lyroderma lyra (assembly GCA_004026885.1). Classification (NCBI taxonomy): domain Eukaryota; kingdom Metazoa; phylum Chordata; class Mammalia; order Chiroptera; family Megadermatidae; genus Lyroderma; species Lyroderma lyra. Next base: position 317,689 of record PVJL010000329.1, on the reverse strand, counting down.
GTTAGTAATATCACCAGGGATTTAAATAATTGTGCTTGGTCTAAGTTACAAGATGGTTTGATATAAATTGCACTCAGTTGTTATTAGTAACAACACATAGATTACAGATAACAGTTCAGTTTGTTTGATTTTGGGGTTGTTTTCATTATGGCTGTCTCTATTTTTAGCAAATAGATATAGTAGGACTGACCTTAATTTAGGATGGAGATACATTCATTCCAAAGTTTCTTTATTGCTATTATCCTTCACAAATATTGAACAAACAGCTGATGAGCTAGTCTCCATTCAGATATATGCCTTGATTCAGAATCATTATGCCTATTGGATATTGAAAGTGCCAAAGTACGTAAAACATAGTAATTTAGGTTTTGCATATTTATGAATGGCCTTATTTTTAACAACACATTTTAAAGAATAAAAAATCAAAGGCTTGTGATTTTCAATAACCATTCTGTCTCTAACCTTCATGAATTGAGAAAGCTTGTCTTCATGAGATTATTCCAGTTCTAAAGTTTTGTGACATTGATCCATTTCAGAAACCCAGAAATATAGTTGATTCTATAGAAATTCCATTCTCAAAGAGTAGAGTTTGAATTTTCAGGGGGAACAATGTATTAGAGATAGGAATATGGATCAAACTCTATGCTGATATAGGTAACCATGTAATTTTTCTGGGGCTCCTTTTCTTCATTGAAAAAATTACGTTATTCCCAGTATGTATTTTACTGAATGCTACAATTTAATGAAACAAAAAATGGAATGTTTCATTGTTTATCCAGATGAAGAAAACTTGGAGAATTCAAAGATTTGAAAAGGAAATATTGACAGTAACATGAAAGTGGAATGGGAGAAGGGACCAAAGGAGACTTCAACATTATCTGTGACACTCTATATCTTATATATGAAAATGATGTGAAAATGACAAAATGATGACTTTTACCAATTCTGAATGTTGCTATATAAGTATTTCTTGCGTGATTACTCTATTTTTTTATTTAGATGAGAATTTATTGCTAACAATATGATTCATTCATTCAACAAATACTTTGTTGAGAGCCTACTATGTGCCATCAATAAAATGGAGAAAAAAGAAACAGTCATCATCCCTGCCCTCATGGAGTTCACATTTTAGATATGAAAGTGAAATATTTGAGATTGATATAGAATGTGAAAAAAGACAAAGTGAGAGAATGGTGGTGAATTCACTTATACTGAAACTGTGGAGGTGAGCTGCTGTTGGTACTGAATCAGTAAGCAAAGGTCATTCTATGCTGATGGGAACTACCTCGATTTTGGTCAAAATAATGTTTAACTTTAATCATGCACTGGCCGTGGACCACATATCTATGACAGTTTCATTTGATAACTACTTTTCATGTTGGTTATAATCCCAAGTTCACCTGCATTTTTCTTTGATTCCCTCTAGTATATGACTGCTGCTGCTCCTATGCAAGGGACCTACATTCCCCAGTACACGCCTGTGCCTCCGACAGCTGTTTCTATTGAAGTAAGTCTGTCTCTGTCTAATAGAAAGAGGATAGGACAGATAAATCTTAGCCACATATACTGTGGTCCCTTGTAACTCAATGAATTCTTATGTGTGATCTCTGTGTTGCTCTAAAATTTGAAATTGCAAGCTCAGTACATGAATGTATGTACCTTTATTTGGACATGCCTATGTTTTGCGTCGTACATAAAATAAGTCAATTTGATAAAAGGTATAAATGTCATTTTCATATTTAAAGAAAAGATCAGAGACCAAATCACTACCCCATGAAATGTTAACTGCGAATACTTATAAATAGGGAGGGCAAAAATGATTGCACCTATTTGAATAAGCTAGTTTTCTAGTGCCTTGCTCCTCAGGATGGCCCCTGGACCAGCATCATTGCTAGGGAGCTTGTGAAGAGTGCAAACTCTCAGACACCACCGGAGCTACTGATTCAGAATTTGCATGTTTTTGTTGAGATAACATTTGTTTATAACATTATGTAAGTTTCAGGTGTGCAACATTATAATTCTGTATATACTACGTGGTACTCAGTTATCAAAAGCCTAGTTTAGAAAGGAGTCTCTCATTAAGAATAATATAAGTACACTTTGATATGTCACCTTGAATTTATGCTTATAAGGCAAAGCATTGATTCATTTTCATTGAAAATTCACCAGCATCCATACAAGTAAATGCCAGTGGGAGGTTCAAAAAAATGCATAATACCAAATAATGTATTAGGAAAAACAGATTGAGTTACATAAAGAGAATTTTCAAAATCTAAGGAATATTTCAGAGATCTGAATAAATCCAGAGGGTTGACCAAGAACATTCAATACCCAATATTACTGCCCATGTCCAAAGCTATGAGTAAAACCAGGAGACTATATTCAGATAGACACCTTCTTTAAGCCTACTAATTATCGAGTAAGATTACCTATGCCTGTCTGGTAACCAGACATATGTCCCTAGTAATGACCGATTCCAGAAGTTCATTCTTATTGGCATCTGCGAAGAACAAGAGAATAAAATGGTGTGGGGAGGAACAAATCAAATTGAAGAATGTTTCTTATTCTCAACCCTTTAAGTAAAGTCCAGGTCATGTTGTAGAAAATAAAACAAGACAAAATAAATTGCCAAAAGGAAATCCTGCTTAGTGGTATTCTTTTAAAATAATTCCAAATTTTGATGTAGATTTTTATTAAGGTTGGAGTTCATGGTTTTGCCACATCATATAGACATAGTACAGTGCACTACCCAGTCAAGTGCTAGAATATACAATTTTTATAGGAATCTTGCGTGGATTTTTTTTTATTAATAAATTACTATTTAGTGTGGCTAAATACAACTATGGTTTAAAAGTTCTAAGATTAGGCAGAAAGATTTTCTGACCATTTGCTCAAAGGACATCTGATGGCAAGGTTTTATGGTTGCACATTGAGGTGAATTTCTCGGTCCTTATCCAAATGTGTTCTGTAGTTTTGTTTTGAGTACTTACTGTAGTTTCAAGTAGCTGAGTGCAATTTTTCTCACATCAAATGGAAGAAGGGTATTCTCTACAGTTCATCTGGAAGAAGCCTCTTTGATGAAGCCAATAAGGCTTTCGTGTTTTTATTTGCCTCTGCAGGGTGTTGTTGCTGATACCTCTCCACAGACAGTGGCACCTTCATCCCAGGACACCAGTGGTCAGCAGCAACAAATAGCAGTGGACACATCCAATGAACATGCATCTGCATATCCCTACCCGCAGTCTAAGTAAGTTTGGGCTACACTAAGCTCTTAGAAGTCTTAGATCAGCCATCTTGACTTCATTCTTTCATATTGTAACTGTTAACTTTTGCTACAGACCATCTCAAACTTAGTGATAAGCTTTTATTTAGTTCATGATTATGCGGGTTGGCAATTTGAGCTGACCTCAGGTGGATAGTTCTTCTGGTCTTGACTGAACTTTCTTAAGGAGCTAAGGATAGCTGCTGGTCATTTTTTCAGCTCTACTTCTGGGTGTTCTTTGTCTGTTGGTTGAGTGATTTAAGTGGTTGAGCCACATGTTTTTAATATTCCAAGAGGCTTATCCACATGGAAACCTCAGAATTTGGAGAACAACAACATAGAGATCCCAAATGACCAGCATTTTCAATTTTGTTTGTGACTCATTTGCTTCCGCCCCTTTGGCCAAAGCAAGTCACATGGCCAAGCCCAGGGTTGATGTAGAAATTTACTACCAAAAAGGTTTAGATGCAGAAAGCAGCATTGCAGAAATTTTTACAAAAATAATAATAATAATATCACACATATTCTGGAAAAATTTCAGTATTACCACTTGAAACTAAATAGCATACCTGCATTTTGGTCTCAGTTTTCTCGTTCTTAAATAAAGACAGTAACTCCACTTACATGGTTGCTTTAAACATCCAGTAAATAATTCATGATACAGGGTATTGTAAAATACAAAACAACACAGAGTAGGGTATTTTTCAGGAATAAATAGCAAAGCAGGTATCAGGTTGTCAGAATTACTCTTGAAAATTCTTAAATGATTTATAAATCAAAGTAGAGTTTACTTTGTGTTGAGTAATTATATAGACTAAAATTTAAAGGTATTGATTGAAACCAAAAGAATTCACAAAGTTCCGTTAATGTACAAACATCTTGTCATGCAAGCTATTCTACTTTATAGATAACAATCAAAGCAATGGTGACTAGAGAATTCCCAGTGATCCTTTCTGATGGCATAATGTTGCCCTGTTTCTTGATGATTATTGTTTTTTAACGTTATACACTTTTAAAAATTTGTTTGTTGTTGCAAAGTTAATCATAGTAATGAAATCTTATATATGTGGTTTAGCTTCTAAAGTTAGTCCTGAGAATTAAATGTATGCAGAACGTGACCTAACCATGCAAATATAAGTAGCAGTAGTAGTAGTAGTAGCAGTAGTATTGTTATGATCATCACTATTACTATCACAAGATAGTTTTCAGAAAAGATCCATAGTAAATAAAGCAGTTGTTTTTTCCTTTTCTTTTTAAATTTACCTATGGCTTATGTGAACCACTTTTTCATATACCAAATAATATGGTAGTCTCTGGCACTCTCTTCCAAAAATATTGGAATTCTTTTCAGTCTACTCAGCAGATCATTGTATTTGCCAAAAACAATTTTCAAGGCTTGGTGAATAGGTGAAACTGGCATTGACTGTTTCAGAGCATAGAGTAAATGAGTGATCCCAGACCCTTCTTGCTAACAGTTTGATGAAGTCTGAATAAATAAAAAGGATGCTTTCATTCACCCAATCAACAATTACTGATTGAGTGCCAACTATGTAACAGACAGTATTCTACACACTAGTGAAAGTCCAATGAAAGAGGCAGATACCACTCTTGGCATACATTTCCTACTAAAAGTAGACTTACAATCAATTGATCAATTAGCAAATTATCAAAAGAAACAGAATTTCAAAGCAGACTTTAAACAAATTTTTTTGTGATAGAAAGTGACTGGTTGTGTACCTAAGACTTGTCATCAGGAGGGTCTGTCAAAGGATCTGAAAGATAATTAGAAGCTAATCTTGGAGATATTTGGAGCAAAAATATTCTAGACAAAGGGAACAGAAGTTCAGAGGTCCAGAGGGGGAACCTGAGGCTGTTGTGCTGGACCAGGGGGGAGAGTTGTAGAAGATTCAGTCAAACAGGTTATCTTTTGCCGTCTTTGGTCCTTGGATACTTGGCTTTGTGTTGAGTAATTATTCTTGGTTTTATGGTAAGTGAGCTAGAAAATATTTGGAGAGTTTTAAGAGAAGGAATGACAGAATTTTATTTACATTTTAATGACTCTATTACCAATGGAGGCTGTGTATAGAAGGATATGTTTCAGGGATGGCTTTCGGGATACGTATTTCCCCTCGTGCAATTGTTCTGAACCTCTTCCTCTCCCTGCCTGGTTAAACCTACTTTAGCTGTCCCTACTTGTCAACCCACAATGACATGGTCCTTCTCAGGGTTATCCCCACTTTTCCATGGTCATTGTAGGATGTGGTGGGGAAGGGAGTCTTCTATCTGGCTCAGAGAGAGAATCTCTGCCTCTCATAGATTCTGGTGAGTCTTTCCATTCACCTCCAGACCTAGGGGCATTTTAGTACCCTGCATTATTCGAGGTGCTATGCTAGGAGACAGGATCTCTGTCCTTAGAGATTTACAATCTAGTACAGGATTACACGTATACATAGACAAGGTAAGTATACCAAAATGAAGAAAATGACGAGGGCTCTTTTTTCAAGTGTTGTGAGAAGAATAAGAAAATGCACTTACATTTTCATGGTTGCGTGAGCTTTGGTGGAGGTTGTGGCAACTGGAACTATATATTATAGGAGGGAGCGATGTATTGGATGAAGTAACATTTCGGCCAATGTCCAGGAATGGGAAAACTCATGGGTAGAATAATATGAGCATTTCATTGAGAAGTAGGTGTGGAGTAATAGAATGGTGTGAAAAAGCAGATAGAACCCAAATTCGCATATCTTGAGCAGCATTTTGAATAGCATTTTCTTGTTTGTAAATGTTCTTCCACTTGAAGTAGACAATGGATTCGGAAGCAATGAAAACAGTCCTATTATTGAAATCGTTCAGATAAGAGTGAAAAAGGTCTGAAGTAACACGGTAAGGGTGATGGTGGGGGTAAGGGCTAGGGAGGTAGCTGGAAGTAAGAAAAATAGAACAGGGCTTTAAAATTGCAAGCAAAACTGGGGAGTTATTGATGCCACTTAACAGAGGCAGATGAGAGAAAACCAGGAGGGCCTCATTTATGGAAAAATACAAAGAATTCAATTATCCTTGTAATGAGTCAATTCGAAAAAGCTTTATTTCTTGAAATATTTGAGGAAGTCTGAATCTGACAACATAAAACTTTGTGTCAAAATGTGTTTAAAACTATAGTTACACCATAGTTGTGTGTCTTGAGCCATGGATTCTTAAGGTTGATATTTCAGAGCTTTCCACAAATAATAAATATCAAAAGTACAAATCTTCCTTCCTGTCTTCATAGGGGTAAAAATTATGGTAGAGGATGTCCTTGTTTGAAGAAATTTTGTTTTGCAATCATGCAGGAATGTGTGATACAGGATGTTCCACAGGGCACGCTTGTTGCTGCAACATGACAGAGATGGAAGCCCCCTGGAACATGGAATATTTCAAATGCATGACATGTAAAAACCACTTGCATTGCCTTACGGACATTTCTTTAAACCTGGAGACAGTTTTTAACAGGTCCTGTTTATATTCTCAACTTCCTCCCTTTAACATGCTCCAAAGTGCTAGGAGCTTTTGACTTGAAACAAGACAACAACATAATATTGAATAAAAACAAAGATATTATCCTAAGTCAAATAAATTGGTAGATGACAATCAGTTCTAAAATTTTTTAAAAGGAAGAAATTAATGTGATTCTATTCAAATTTTTATCAGTTTCAGCTACGAGAAGCTGACCTGTGTCATGGTAAAACATGAGATTCTTGAACCATTTGGGTCATGTAAACACCCAAATTCTTTTTCTTATAGAACTATTACTGGGAAAAATTTTAGAAATGCACGAGCACCCCCAGAGACATTTATTAAAGAAGCATTCATTAGAAAGGAGGCACACAACTATTTATACAGCTTACTCTGTACACACTTGTCACAACCCCAGCTCTCTTCTTTTAAGTAATCTAAACACTGTTAACATAAAAAATCCATTCAGATTACTTTGACCATTTTCTAGTGATAAGACTGTTATTTTTATGGAGGCCACCAGAAATCTACCTTAATGGTCTTGTTTTGAGGTCAAGTCACAAGCAATATCCCCAAAGTTATAGGCTGAAATTTTATCTACACCTATCTTTCCTGTTTATATGGGGATGTATCTCTAAAATACTTTTTTTGCTGATCCATGTTATCTTGAGGACTCCAAATTTTATAAATGGCAGTTCATTTCCTGCATCATTATGCTAATTGACATGCCCCTACTTTGATTAGGCAATTCATTCCTAACACTCATTATGCTAATTGACACATAGACCCTTTAAAATACTCACACACACACACATGGCTTTTCTCATGAAATAATAGCTGACCTTCTATGGGGTATGAAATTCTGATTAGGGTAACTGAGTACCCCTAAAAAGTAGCTTAATCCATCACACCTACAGATAACATCATAATATTTATACTCAAGGTATTTTTAAAATAAATTAGAAACAACACAACAGGGTAACAGGGTGTAAGTTTGAGAAATATAAACCCAGTACATACGAATAAAAATGTTATATTCGGAATCTATGCCAGCAAATATTTTAATATTCCAAATTTCACTTTCCAAGCTAGAAAACTGGTCTTCACATTTTGTATTAATGCTTTATTTTTCTTCTATTGTTAAAAGAGTCTATTAATGTAAAGAGACCCTGGACTCTTATCCCAAAAAATGAACATAATATCTGTGCTTTACTTTGGAAGTTGTATGAAAATTCCAATTCCTGCCCAAGTGATCAGTTTTTCTTTGCACTGCTTAGAAAATCTTAAAAATAAGTAGGACTTAAAAGGATGAGTCTTCAAGCAAAGTTAAATTCCAAGATGCAAAATCGAAACTCCTTGACTCAGATTTCATCTTTTCACTTAACCAGTTGTCACTAAACGCTTCGGAACCACCATTTTCATTTTAGAGTGAGAGATTAGATTGTTCTCCAGTGTGTAAATTAAGTCTCTAGTGTTGAGGGAAATAATTTACACAGTGGTTCTCAACCTTCCTAATGCTGTGACCCTTATGGTGTGGTGACCCCCATAACATTATTTTCGTTGCTACTTCATAACTGTAATGTTGCTACTGTTATGAATCGTAATGTAAATATCTGATCTGTGTTTTCTGATGGTCTTAGGTGACCCCTGTGAAAGGAGCCTTCGACCCCCAAAGGGGTCGTGACCCACAGGTTGAGAACTGCTGATCACTCCTTGGAGTTGGGGTCAAAAGTGGTGGTCAAAAGCAGTATTGGGAAATGCTGCTTTAACCTAATTTTCTTATTTGCTTCAAAGCCATTAAGTCCTAATGATTATGACTTCCTAGAAGGCCAGACAAATGTTTTAAATGTTTCACTTCCTGAAAAATTAGTCGTGGTGCCCTCTACTTTTGGGATATTTTTGTTTGTTTTTTACCATATTATTAAAGAACTTTATGAAACATTTTTATTGTCAACGTGGTGATTTCGATACTAATGGAAAAGGATATGTTCTTTTAGAAACATTTCTTTTGCATGTGTGTATTAGATAGCCTTTCTTGTTGGTGCCCTAACGATATGCTTGGTGTACCTATGGCAACCCAGTCAGGGGGTCTAGTGTGCAGTTTTTCTCAGACCATACAGCCATTCTTTTCACATGGCGTCACACAAAGCTAATCTGTCAGGAATGACAGGGAGATATCAGGTTATTAGATGATCTCTGAGACTTCCTCTGGCTCTGTAAGTCTAGCATTCTAAGATTGTAGTTGGCTACTTGCTAATCTATTCACTCTGCTTTTATTTTGTATTTCGGAGAGGGGGAATCGAGAATGAGTGTTCAAAATTACTCTGTGATCTTAAAGTCAGTGAACTCCTAGTCCTCCAACATCTACACTGACCTTAGAAGGCCCTATGTCAACCCCAGTGTAACAAGTGTTTTCATTCTTCAAGCCTTCTCTGGCTAACTGAACTGTCATGAACACCAGTTCCTTATACACTGTAAGTATGTTAATGATGAGTAAAATATGTCCTTGATTACCATGCTTACATGTTCTTTAAGTTTATAAGTAATAAATAATATATTAATATATTCTGTTTGCACTGTACTTTACAATTTGGAAATGATTTTCATACTTACTCATTATCTCATTCACATGAATTCCTCTTTTTAAGTTCCAACCAATTTTATTTCTAAAATAATCTCACTAGTCAACTTTACACATTTCTGTTACTAATGATCATAGCCTTGAACATGTAGAAGGCTTCCATTTTTATGGATATCAGTGCAACCCATAATCATTATTTAAATTTGCTCTTTCATATTTCACCTAGGACAGCGAAGGTGGAAAGAAGTGATTTCAGTTCTATTAAATAACACCTTTTCCCTTCAAACTTCAGCTCGTGACCATGAACATGTAAAGCACAACCATTTATTTTTTCCTTATTTGTTTTCATGTAGTAATGAGACTACTTGAAGAATCAAGCAAATGTCAGGAGAAGACTTAGAAACTTTTGTGTAAGGTTATAAAAACTTGAAAATAGCTGCAATCCAGCTCATAAATATGGATGCTTTGAGACCAGTGCACATGATGTACCTGAGCCGTGAGGGTTCTTAGTCAGCGTGGTCCACTAAGATACTGTTCACTGAGCAGCTTTTACAAAGATTCGTGGTGCTCTAGGCATTTTCTATGTATGGTGTTTGGCAGAAGTAACACCCTTTTTTAAGTAGTTAAAATATTGTTATGTTACAGAATTACATGCTTATGATTTTTTAATAAAAGTTTGGGTATAGATTACTAGCTCACAAAAAGGGCATTACTTTTGCCTGATCCTGTTTAATAAGACCAGGTGGAAGATGGAAGTGGGAGCGAAGCATAGATTAAAAAACAAACAAACAAACAAACAAAAAACAAAAACCCACCACTTTACAAGATAGATTTTTAGAAATAAATGGAGTAAGTCCATGCTTTGCAAAGGTATAGAGAGAGAGATCAAGTATATACCATGATTCCCATGACCACTAGTAATAAATTTTTTCTTATTGTTGCTATTATACAAATTAAATTAATTAAATTTAATTAAAATTTTATTAAAAATTTTAATTACATTTCTTCTGAAAAGAAATTCTACTTTCTTGTATAATGCAGAAAAAAATTATTTCTAGAGACTTAAGCTATTGGTTAAAAATGGAATTATTCAATTTACTAACTAGTCACTTCCCTTACATGATTGTAGGTACAAATGAATCCAGTTTCTAAGTGCCATATCAGATTCATATGAGATCTTTTTGCAGATCAAGACAAGCAACCCTTCTAAGTCTTCCCAAGCTAACTGTCATACAGTTTAAAACACTGTTGAGGGTTATTTGTCAATTTGAATAAGGCACACATGCTCAGGGTGAATTCAGCCCTGCTCCAGAGCACATAGCTTCGTACTAATGACTGGAACTTTGGCCTCTGCATTGCCTCCGCCAGGCGTCTTGTTAGTGAGCAAACTGTAAAACTGTACCCAGCAACCCTGATGTTTCACCACTAACGTAAGCATCTGGGCACTGGAAAGATCTTCTTTTTATAGCACACCCTTAAAATTAGTTAGTAAAATTCTAAGCTATGCATGGAAGAGCTAAAAGGAAATCACCTTCCTAGAAGCTCAGCCTTGCCATATAGAAGGGGGAGCAGCAGAAGACATTTTGGGCGCTGGGCTATGAAAAGTGGCATAGCATGAAAATGACATGCGTCTAGTTGAATACCTATCATGTGACTACTACTCTGCCAGACTTCTTGAGAATAAAACTTAAAAATAAAATATAGTCTTAGCTCTCAAAAATTTGAAATTTTGATGAGATGAATGAGCATGGAAGAAAAGAGGGGCAAGAGGGAAAGGAAACAAAGCACCATTGCCCTCTTCATTGTCTTGCATAATCACGTCTCTTAATAGTCTTGCATAACCACTTGGGCCGAGGTGAACACACCTCAAGGTAACATATAATGCATTGCTGTATCCTGGGTGCATAGTAAGGACTCAAATATTTGTTGACCAAGTGAGTGATGAATCCCGTGGTAGAATTACTCAAAGAATTTTTGGGGAAGCTACAACCTAAGCCAGTCAATGAAAAATAGGTTCTGTGCATAAAGGGAGTAGTTTTTATCTGAGTGTATTCGTAATATTTATTACTTTAGAATTGAGAAATATTCTATACCTATTAGCTTTGATATTTAATGTCAATACACTTTCTGGCTCGAATATATGTTTGTGTGAAAGTGGCAGAATTTGACACCTTAATTGACCCAAATATGCTTTTACAACTTCATTGATGACTGTTATTTTGAAAGAGCTGGTATCTTTTAAAGAGACTTCATTGGAAAAGAGCACAGAGGCGATTTTAAATTGCTTTGATGTAATAACCACTCTTATTTAATTGTTTTCACAGACCATAAACAAGACTGAAGAATGTCTGTCTGAAACTTTGCCTTGAATGAAGAAACTTCACCGAACAAGAAGTTGGCTTCCAGTTTGCACAGGCGTCAATGGAATGCCTTTTTTTTTTTTTTAATTTTCTACTTTACCCAACGAAAACAAAGCGTCTTTATGTGCTGTGCAAATGGTTCCTTCATGTGGTCTGAAAGTTTATTTTTTGCCATCATTTTTTAAAAGTAAAGTAAAAAGAAAAAAAATCCCAGAAGAGGAAAAACAATAAAAAACAAAACAAAACATGGAAGGTTGACATATTATCTGGAAGAACATTTGAATTCAGAATTTACATGAACGTGTACAAAGACTTTTTTAACAGAAAATCTGATGTCATGAAGTATGCAAGCAAAAATGGAAACAAATTGTTCTCCTTGATAATTAAGCTACTCTTTCTTTTTTCCCCCCGCCTTGTTTAAGTGTGGGTTGGTTTTTTATTTCATTTTTTTCTTCAAAATATTTAGGAAAGGTTTATCTTGAATCTTAATTGCCTTAATTTTAAGGACGTCAAAGGCTCTCAAGGCAAGCTGTCAACGTCTTGTTAAAAAAATCAAGAAAGAATTGAAATATTTTGCCAGTTTTAACTGGTACAGATGTTTAAGACTATGAGTTTTTAGGGTGAAAAAAAACTGTACTGTTTAAAAGAAAATGTTTTTCTTCATTTGAAGAAAATTTGTTGATAAAAGAAACCATGGCAACCACAAGAATTGGAAAAATGCTGGGACTTTTCATGAACTTTGTCTTAAGTGTTGAATCATTCTAGAAGGCTAAGACATTTTACAGTAAAGTTATTAAGGTTGGTTTAAAAACAACTGCATTAGAAATAATGCGTGTTTGGGGGGCAGAATGCAGATTTTTTTTAATTTACAAAGCGTGATTGCTAGCAAAAGCATTAGTGCTTTTTATCTGCAGTCTTTTTTATGAGCTTTACAAAGTTTTTAGTAAGCTTTGCTTGTCACATTGCAAAACCTAGCTTAAGAGCGTTAAAAAAAAAAAAAAAAAAAACTTAAGTAGATAGGAGCTTATGGTCAAAAGTGCAAAAAAACAAAACAAAACCGAAAAAAAAAAAACAACAAAAAAAGCAATAGATAGAGAAATTGTTGACAATTTCTGTAGTTTTTCCTAGTTGTGATCAAATTCAGCCTATGGATGGCCTATTTTATACCAAAGATGAAGTGGCACCCTATTGCAGTCCAGAAGATAGAGGTTGTTTTTTGTTTCTGTTTTTGGGTTTTTTTTTCCTTTCCTTTTAAAAATTTTATTTGACCTACATGGCCGGACCAGTCCTTACTTTGTTGTTCGTTTAAACTACCTTCCACTGGTATTTTACATACTGCAAAAAAAAAAAAAAGTTTTTTTTTGTATATTTCTTGATAATAGAAGCTTGCACTTGCTGTTTTCAGCAGTTTCAGCAGTTTCAGCACGAAGAGTTCTGGATACCAACTGATAGAGCCGAATGGCTTTAAATTCCATGAGCTTTTCTGGTTCTTCGCTAGCTGTCTTGAATAGTGAAACCAGTATTGATGGCCACCAATAAGCTAAGAAACATGTTTAACAGCTTGAAATTTCTTTATGTGAATTTTGAACGAAAGACATTTTCCTGAACCTGGTCTGAAGGGTCACTTACCAAAAAAGCTTAGTGATATTCTGTTAGGTGGTGAGTGGTCTCCTAAAAAGGTCTCATTGTATTTGTAACAATAGTCTTCCTTCTAAATTTCAACACCACTTGATTTTGTCTTTTCACCTCAGTATTTGTCATCATCCACCATGAATAGTCGCCTTGATTCTGCAGTTGGGAAGGGATATCTTCTTTTGGCCTTTTTCCATTGTATTTTCAAATCCTGGTGTTGTCAGAAGAAAGACAAAATAGACCTTTTTATTTCAGTTAACTCTCTGAGGCAAGTAGGACCAATAAGATTGATGATTCTATTAGTGGAATTTAGGTAAGCTTTTAAAATGCTAGTTGACAATCAAGAAGTTGTATGGTTTATATTAATAAGAACCAAAACAATTAGGTTTGATCATTCATTAAAGCCAAAGGAGATAAATTTGCATTGAGAATGATGCAAAACCTTTTTCTAAAATGAATTAACAAACATCTCTGCATATTTGGTTCATAAAATCCATGTTCAGCATGTACAGTTTTGCCTGAAACTAAGGACAATGAAACTTTGTTAATTGAACCATGCACTAGAATTACTTTCCGAATGAATCATTAGAATTAAATAAATGAAATTCTTTTCCCAATCTAAGTCATAAGAACCTGTCTTAGTCCAGAAGGAAGAGGGAAATACGTTAAGTGCATTCTAAAAGAAAACAGAGTATGCTTTTAAAAACTTTAAAAATATTTTAAAGATAAATCATATTCCCATTAGGTCAACATGAGTAATGAGTTTGACTCATGAAAGTATAAGTATTCCACTATTTCTGACCTACAAACAAATATCTAGTGTTGAAATAGAAGTGGCTCTCTTACTTGCAACACTATGCACTGGAAACTCAAATTGAGAGAGCGATTCCATATCTTTGTGGTCAAATTAGAGGTGAAAATATATCCAAGAAATTGTACAGAGAAACTCCAATTGGTCACACCCATCTTTATGATTTTCCATGCCTTAGAGGGAATCCTAGGTTTGTACTTTTGTTCCATACTTCAGCTTCTCATGTATTTTAAGGGTAGTACTTAAGGTTTATCTTTGAGAAACAGGCCCCCACGTTATAGGGGGTATAAGCAAATATGTATGGGAACTGTTTTCTGTTTCTGTTTCACTCTCTGAACTCTTTGTATAAATAAGGATTATCCTGGGCATAATTCATTTGAATATGAAACCAACCTGCTTTCTTTTGTTTCTGTAGAAAAAACAAAAAACAAAAAAAACAAACAAAAAAAACTTAATGTGATACAAAGAAAGTCTCATTTATACAATCAACAATGAGGCTAAGAGGTAGCTACCATGTGGCTGGTGAATGTGCCTAGGTAACTTCCTGTTTCTATTCAAAACTACTGCTTTATTTATACATTCAGAAACATTTTTTTTCAACTATGAAACTTTAATGATCTCAATTTTTTTAAGCCACTTCAGGCAAAAGGAAATTTCCTATCATTTTATGTGTCCATGTGTGTTTTGTGTTTAGATGTTTTATATCATGCCATCCTATAAAATATCTTATTTCAAATCAAAAAAAAAAGAGAGGAAAAATGGCACATATTCAAATTTGCATCTGTCATCTCTTACTTAATAATTGTTTTTAAGAGTCATGTCAGTGAGGGGGAAAAGCAACCAGTAAGCATCATTACAGTGTAGGAAAAACAAAACGAACCAAAATATGTGTTCAATATATGCATATATCAGAATCCTAATTCGATTAACAAAATACATTAATTTTTTTTTAAATTTCTGGTTTGCCACAACTTCAAGCATTTATTTAGATGTTCAATTTTTTCTTTCAACTTTAATTACAAAGACTTAGCTTAAACATTAAGAAACAAACTAAAACCAGAATCCAAATGGGATAAAGCATCTCAAACTCCAGTTACATGCTCAGTGATGGGTTGGGTTTTCTTTTAATAAGGACAAGGCATTGGTGGAGGCAAAGTATGCATAGTGACTGAGGGCTCCTCAATGCATGTCTTCTGAAGATGTCATGGACCCTAAGTGAACTAAATGTAATACTAGGAGGGGCAGGTGACAGTCTGTCCTTGAACACTGGCATGTCTTGAAATTGCAAGTGACATAATGTTCTTTAAAAAAAAAATTAATTCCCTAGGTGACTCCAATTTGGCCAGGGTTAGTTTGTTTTCTTTTTGGTAGATTTCATTTGTTCAGGTGTTGTCTCCATGCTTCACTTGAATCACTTCTTCCTGTGACCTTAAAAGATCTGCCACATTCGACAGCACATAAGACTCATTTCCACTTTTTCTAATGAAAAACTACATGGTGTTCAAAGCACTCATCTTAGAGATGGAAGGCTGAGAGCAGAAGTTAGCTGGACAGAGCAGGAAATTCACTGTACTTACAGAATATATTAACTCCTTTCAAAACTTTTAAAATTATTTTCAATTCATCTATGATAAAAAAGTAGTTTTTTCCCCCAAAAACAACAACTTCATTTTAATAATTGGGAAGTCAGTATCTTTTACAGTGGCTTAAAATACTGATTAATGAAAAGAGATTTGGTTTAAATAAGGCTTTTCCAGTCTTCTTCATGACTAAGAAGTTCCAATGTGCTGTCTAAACAGATTATAATGTTATTATAGTAGGAGACTAAAAATGCATTTGGCAATTCAGTCTCATGCTTAATTTGAACACGCAAACCACTGCATATGAACTGATAAGCAGAGAGTAATCCTTATGTGAGTTTCAGTGATAAATGTTTTCATATGATATAAAATCACATGAAAGAATAATATTTATATATGTGTATAACAACATTCAGCACATTTGAGGAATTACCTCAAAATAAAGTTTAAACTTGTCATGGAGCCTTGATCTATATTATCTTGTCCACAGTAGAGAGCAAAGGATAAGATTTTGTTTTTTTGTTATTGTGTCTGGCATGCTTCAAAATTCTGAGGTCACTGGGACCGACAGCCTCTCACTCCTATCTGAGGGACTGATGTAATCAAAACAGTCGCATTGATTCTGTACACCATACCCTTCCTGTGGCAGAGCACTAATGGGATTTCATTAATGAATCAATTCATTTTATAAATAACATCCACTGTGGCATTGGAAGACAGTTTAACAATTTTTACCAAATATTTTAAAATACATAATTAATCTCTTAATCCAAGTGCTCTTGCTCATGGCTATCCTTTGGGGATTGCACTGAGTTCAAGAAAGTACAAAAGCTAAATATAAGACCCCTGAATGGCCCCAAAGATCTTTTATGATATAGGGCAGGGAGTTCACCCTTGTTGGTATCTGTTCTCTTAGGTTTTATACCTTAGTACATATGCTAACTGTCACGTACATACAAAAAAAGGATGGATGTCTTCTCAATGTTTAATTTCTTTGTATTTCTGGGAGGGAAATAATGTTTTGAGAAATGTTCCTTTCACTCAGGAAGCTTTAAAAGTGAAGCAGGGGTGAGATCAAGCTTGGAGTCTTCAAAAAGAACTGCTAGATTACTAAATCACAATTTTTCTATTTTAATCACTCTAGTTAGTTACTGCCCCATGACTGAATCTTGCAGAAATACAATCACTCTCAATTTTTGAAGGGCTAATTATCTACTTTCTGGATTTGTTTTGTCTTTTCAACTGGTAGGCTAGGACTTGGGGCTCTATTTCCTTATATTAACATGTCACCCTAAGGGTGGAAAAAGAAACAATTGAAAATAAAATTTAAGCAAGTCTATTTTGCTTCTTATGTATTTGGTTTATTGAAAGAGTTTGAAATCATTTTTAAAATTAATGTCAATGCATTATATATCATTGATTTTTATTATCCATGATGCTCCTTTCCCATCCACCACAAATAATTGAGAGTTGGCTGTATTCTTGCAGAATAGAAAAGAAAAAACTGTAGCAAAGAATTTGGTTTCCCTCAAAAGAAAGCTGTTTTGGTTTCCTTCTCTTTTAAAATTTTAACCAATAGAAAAGGTCAATGTAAAATTTATTTATGAGAATATAATAGCAGCTCTTGGTTAAAAAACACATTCATATCCCTATCTTAAATCTTTGACAAAAATAAATGCATTGTTTTGTTATTTTTTGACTTTGCATTACTGTTTTAAGGTTGAATGATCTTGACACTCCAGTGGATTTTTTTAAATGATCATTCCATATTTAAATAGTGTGCAAAGCATTACGCTTTGTATTTTAAGCCCTCTAAGGATTATTAAGAAAGATGCTCTGTCTTCCTCCCCTAAATATGTTATTTTTCTCACATATAAAAAAGGAGCTATTCCATACTTTTCAGAAACTGTAAAAACTATTGCAAGGAAACATTGAAAACATTTTCTTCATTCTGGAAATTAAAGCTTTTGTTTATTTAACAACAAGAAGAGGATATAATTGGAATCTTAATTTTCAAAAATATATGTAAAATTCTCAGTTTCTAAAAACATGGAACACAGCTTCTTTTAAAACCCTTGTTTCAGGTCATATTTGATTTCATGGAGTTCTGAAACATCATTCAATTTTGAACTTCATTTAAGAGCATTTTGTACTGATGTCTCTGACTGTCATAGAAAGTTCTGTGATTCTATGGTGTTTCTGGTTTTATTTTTAATTTTTCATCTGTACCACAGTCAAACTAGCTACCATTTCCCCTATTCCTTGGGCTTTCTGTAGATCAGTGGATGTTAGGTTTAAACTTCTGTTTTCTTTGATGAAGCTTTCAATAAAAAATGAAAATAAAACTAATAAGGTAAAGCCATTGTGTTCTTCACTCTTCCAGAGGTGGGTTGGGGGAGGGGCTGGTGGGAAGGAGTCATGTCTGTATTTAATTGGGCATGCTGCTGACTTCCAACAGAATTCCTTAAAGAGAGAACGATTACTGAAAAGAAAAAGTGAGGGAAAGAAAGAGTGAGAGAGGAGGGAATATTCTGTTCATGCAAGGGGGCCTGAGAAAACCACTGTTTGGGGGTTTTGGGAGACAGGAACCATTTAGGTCTTTCTAGGACCTCATACACTCTTCTCACTTTTTATGCTTAATGACTCATTGATCACCCAGCTCCTACGTTGTCCACACATGCCTAACATCAACCAATTACTTGATGCATCAGGTGTGAAGGCCGGGAGGTACAGAGTTATATAGAACACTGAAAACATTTCCTTTGACACCTGTGGTTTGTATCGCTGCAAGGATTAAACTCTGAATCAACCCAAAGCAGAAGCATCCATTTCTCAAGCTATGGACAGCTATGGTAAACAAATAATAAGAAACTACATTACTCTGTTCCATTATCATCCAAACTAATTTGCAGCTCATATTCAAGGGCCAAAAATAACCTTTGCTATAATATGCATTTGCTATATTGTTTAAAAACATTTAATTCTGCTATAAAAGACCACAAAATAAATGAGATTAATAAAATATGTATGATGTGTTAAACATAGCAAAGTAACCGATAAGACAAATACAATAGAGTATGTTAGTATGAGAAAAAATAGAAATAGAAAGACCAAGAGAACACTATATTTGTTGCATTAAATATACATGAAGCACCGTGTACTATGATACACCAGATATACACGAGAAACATGAGGCATTCAATATGTAACCCATGGTAGCTCATCAGGCTAATTGGTGAATTCTGGTTGCCTGCCTTGGTCGGCTTCTCAGGGAGCTAGCAGGTTTCATTGGTTCGTTCTACTGCTTGTCTTGCTTAAACGTCAGTGCTGGTCCTTGCAGCATACCATTAGTGGGGAAGGACCATGTGGCAGAGGGAGAGGCAGGATACAGGAACACTGCAGAGCATTCAACCAGTGTGGTCCTGGCACGCCACTCCTCTCACACCCGACGTTAAATGAGTTAACCTACCTCGTGGATTTCCCCTTGCTTCTTGCTGTGGGCTTTAAATTGATTTAATAAAACCCTGTGCTTTCAGTATCTTTATTTGGACTGTGAACTCTTCTGTTCCATGATCTCAGATGTAACTTGAATGAGTGTGTACTAGGAGGCTACCACGCATCAAGGTAATTTTCTACGTGCCATCTCACGCTTTTTATAAGCACCTAAGAGAGAGTGTGAAGAATGCTAATCAACCAGGCTCTAAGAATGTGTTGTGCAAATCCCTTTTTCCTACATGAGTACCAGTTCCCATTGTACTTCTTGGCAGAAGAGAAAGCTAGAAAAATGAGATTATTAAAGAGCGTAAGAAGAAAAGACTGCAATGAAGGTTTTGAATTTAATTATACGCACATTCTATCAGCTTTTTTTTTTCTCTTTAGGGCAATGGTTCTTTTATGTTTGTTTGTTTCTCAGGAATTATAGACTTTTAAAAACCTACATGCACAAAATTTTTCCAAGGCACTTGGGATCTTTCTGAAATGCATTCATAGAATTTTGGTGAAAAAATTCTTATTTCAAGATATAAAGAGAAAGATGACTAGAGAATGAGGAAACATGGCGTCCCTTACATATAAAATAACCAAGATTACCCGACCTCATATCTATGTATTTTTTACTGTTTTATAATTTGTTTTCTCCCCCCAAAATGAGTGTTTTGTATATTCTCAATAGTATCAAGAAAGTTCACATTCAGTAATGCTTTTTTAAAGAGATGCTGACAAAGATAACTCCTTTAGCTGCTCTCCAAATTTAGTAAAATGAAAAATGATGTAGCTCAAATTTAATCTCAGAGGATTTAATTATTTCTGGATATTCTAAAAAGGAGTGTCATTTACAATATTGATGAAAAAGTCTCTTATCCATCAAAGGATGTCATTTCATTTAAGTCCTCAAAAACAGAGGGTGCATCCTTCTTCTGCAGGATCTTCCTCCTGCCCTTAGAAGGCTGCGGTTTGGTCACCAGCAGGCACTGCGGTATTAGTCTCTAGTGGATTTAAAACCCAAATACCAGATTTTGTACTCCTAAACAATACCAGTAATGTGAGGTCTGGCTGAAGACCAAGTTGCCATTAAGTGAGTCTTCACTGTGTGCAGGGAACTGTGCCACCTGCTTCACGTACTTGGGTTCACACAACCCTCAAGAGTTTGCTGAGTGGGTACTGCCAATGTCCCCATTTTCCATGAACCTACATTTGGGAAGGACTAGAGTATGCTTTTAAAAGTATATCCAAAAATCTCCACACCTGATTGCTAAGGTTTGCTCTTACGCAACGCCTCTGGGAAATGCCAATGTGGAAGGCACTTATTTCTTTTCAATGTTTTTTTCAAAAGTTCATCTCGCTAGGCCTGAGGGTATGTGGTTTCTGCAGAAGAGGGCATTGGATGTCATTCTAATCACCTTGGTCACAGAAACCCAACACAATTCACATTTTCCATCCCAGAAATAACTTGCTATTTCAATCATCTCTGTGATTTGTTCTGGAAGGAAAGAATTTTTCTAACAGGCATAACTTTTCATTGACTCATTCATTTAACAATGCCTAGCACATGGACACTCCATAAATATTTTAATGATACAAAGATAGAGTAGCCATGGTTCTTGTTTATAGGAATGTACTATCCTAATAAGCACTGGTTTAGGGCAATAGTGTAGCGTGAAATAGGATCAGGGAACTTTGTGAGCAATATGTTTAACCCTTCTGTGGCTTGATGCAAAATAAATAGGAAACTGCCTGGTCTGAATGCAGTCACGTCTTTGCTCATTCACCCATATGCCAAAGCTTCTAGCCTCCATGGTGCTGCTGCCTTCTTAGCAGAGGGGCTAGATATTCAACTCTTACCCTTTTTTCTAAATCATCTGGAGCATTTAGTTGTTTTGACAGTAGGGAATCTGCTACTTTGAGCTGGTCATAACTCCAGTTTATTACCACTAATCTTTTCGCAATCATGCAAGGTAAGTGTTGGCCACATTTTAAATATGAGGGAACTGGGGCTTTAAAAAGTCACATGACTTGGCCATGTTTTCATGGTGCAAGTTTAGGATTAATTAGATGCAAAGCCAAAGATTTTCTTCTTATATAATGCTGGATCCACTGATATAATTTGAAGGGATACATTTCTTGTTCAAAATATCTTTTCTATTATTTGACACTTCACCATTATTAATTTTATTCTTAGAAGTTCATCACAGAATATTGTGAAAAGTACTGAATAGGAAGTGAAAAGATCTTGCAGTCTCATTGTAGGTGTACTATTTACAAAACATTTCTTTTTCTCTTTAAACTTCAGCTTCTTTGTGAAGATGCTTACCGTTTACTCCCCAGAGCGGTTATCAGGATAAAATAGGCAATGCACATATCTTACATAAATCCTCTAATAATTATGAAGAGTCAAATGCTAAATGTGGTTTTAACTTTTCAGTTCTGACATTCCCCTTTAAAGCACAAAATATTCTTATAAAAGTGATTCCTGAAAATTAAGGGCAAGAGGAAGATCTGAGAATATGAAAGAAGACAAGAAGACAGTAGAGCCAATGTAACAGCTACTTTGCCATGTTGGTCAGATTCTGGAGGACACAAGTGCCAGGCTTAAAACCATTTGCTCCCAGGACATAAGAGTAAGAGGGCACAGAAACTTAACTGTTAGTTGATCTAAACCCTGCTCCCCATCTCAAATTTCAGATGATAAACTTTTAAGATCACCCAGTCAACAAACTCTGCTATCTTGGAGCCTTCGACATAGTTGCATGTATTCTCAAGGCAGCTACTGATAGAGGGAGACAGGTCTTAGCAGTTAGGTATGACTATTATACATACAAGATGCAAACAAGATTGAAGAACGGGGGATGCGATATTCTGTAGACCTCAAGTCCACAAGATATTTTTATCCCAAAAGGTAGATGGGATAAAAAATATTCACACCAATGAGCAAGTTGTGTCAAACACAATTATTTCCAAGACAAGTGATTGTTACTAGAAAAAACGTGAATGACATTTCAGAGCCTTTAAAGGATCTGAAAAGTCTAATGAGCATAAAATAGTGGTTGTACAAACAAACAAACAAAAACATACAGCTCTGCCTTTTTGCCCCACCACCATGGTCCTCACACTCTTACTGTCTCAGGGATGACTTCTTCCATGCTTGTGTTTGGTTTTTACTTTTTACTGAACTATAATAACATAAACATGTACGTATATGCTGAATACACATGCTATTTTAAACAGGACAGAAAACAATGTCACTGCCTCATTTCAAGGGGTGTGTATGGTCAGCCTACTGACACTTCAAATTCAGTGCAGTGAGACGAGGCTGACCACACGTACTGTTGGAAATAGGACAGTAACATTGTTTTCTGTCCTGTTAAAATGGTGTGTCTGGCCAGCCTATGTATATATCATAAATGCTCAACACAATGATTTTCACAAACTGAATATTGAGGCGTAACCAAAAAACAGTACTCCAAAAGACACTGCCCTCTCACGCCCACTTCTAATCATTTTATAAACCCCACTGTCCCCAAGGTGACTATTCTGAACACTAACAACCCAGAAGGACTTGGCTTGATTCTTACTTTATATAAATGCAGGTGGGTTTGACTTTTATGAGACTATGAGTGTTAGACATAAAGAGATGACCAAAAATTTTACTTGTATTCATAACCCCACAAATACTTATTGTTCTAAATGCAGGCTCTCTTATCCACATTTTAATGATCTACACTTTTAGACATTGCATGAATTCTTTTTGCAGTCCCCGTCAATGGTTAACATTCTTTACAGCTAAAAAACATAGCAAAAGTCCTAAATGAAATGTCTTAAGAGAATCAAGGCACATTCCCAAAGCAACAGTGAAGTCCCCAGAAAGGCTGGTTCTAAGGCTTCACTAAAGGTTTGGTAGCACATCCCTCATCGTCTGCTTGTTCAGGGCCTGCGTGACAATTGTCTGCTTGTTCAGGGCCTGCGTGACACGGGCAGCCGAAGCCAGTCCTCACTGGGAGACCACCCAGAGCCAGAACTTGTCCGCACACCAGTGCCAACGCAGGGGCACAGCATGTGGGATGTGTTAAGGCCACGGCCACGACGGAAGCGGCTACTCCTTTGGCTTCTGAGTGTGACTTTAAATCGCTTGGGGGGAGATTTAGTTCTCACCTTCTTTCCTCCTTCCTGCTTCTGAATCTTTCATGCCAGGGGCGATCAGCCGGGCCTCTTTACATTTCCTGGGTGCCAGATGTGGGATTTCCATAGCCCTTTGGGTGGGGGGATTACTGCGCATTATCTTACCTCCGTGGTCCTGGCGGAAAGGTCGCACCCTTTGGGCCTCTAACATAAACCCTCAGCAGTTCTCATTACAATGTGCTCTGTGCATTATATATTTTGCAAGAGAAGAAGGTTGCGGAGGTTTTGATTAAGCCCGAGTACGAGTCTCGGGATGCGGCTCCCACCAGGGTCACTTGCTCTCCTTGAAATGCTGTCGCGCTCGTCCCGGCGTGGCTCCCTGCCTGTGGGTGCTGTCGCGCTCGTCCCGGCGTGGCTCCCTGCCTGTGGGTGCTGTCGGGCTCGTCCCGGCGTGGCTCCCTGCCTGTGGGTCCACGTTCCCTAGCTCAGAGGCAACAGTTGGTGTTTTTCCTCTTCCCCATACAGATTAAGGCCTGGGCTTTTGTTTTCAACAACAACAAAGAACGATTTATGTGTAACATAGCCCAGTGTCCAGCACTTCGAACAGCACGTGAGTACAAAAGAGTCAGCTTGCAAGCGTCCTTTTGGCCAAGGCACAGCTCCATGCCTCTCGAGAGAGCAACCCCACCTCTCTCGGAGACCCAGGCCCTGAGCAGAACCACACACACCACAGACAAGCTGGAATGAAGTCGGCCCCAGACCTCAGCAAGGTCACGCTCCCCGATGGCTCCAGCTCCCTGTCTGCGGCTTTCTACTCCCTTCCCCCCAAATCGGGCTACTCTTAGCCTCTGACCCACCAGGGGGCTTTCTTTGTGGGATAGTTAACAGGAGGTTGTTACATAAAACAAGACAATACTTCATAAAATCTATTGCTTAAACAGAGTTTAAAAACGACAAGCCCATACATGACCCGAATCAGCTCTTCTCCTCACCAGGACGCAGGGAGCATGGAGGCGGGCGCCATCTGCGACTCATTGCCCCAGGGGCCTTGTTAAAGGCTGCTGTCCTCACGCGGGGTAGGAGGGAATTCCAGGTATTTCCTCTAGTTTCAGAGGCTGAGGGGGAAGCACCGACCGCTCAGGAAACGACGTCATTCTGTTCCCCACGAAAGAGTTTTGTGGAGATGGTGCGTAAGAGACTTGTAGGCCATGAGAAAAGTTACTTGTAGATTTAGAGGCCAATCCAAGCACAGATCCAAGCAGTCCTTTTCATTGGGTACCTGCTTTTTCTTCTGGAACCCCACGGGTAAGAGGAAGGAGAACCCCAACAAAGTGTCTTTCTTCTTTACGGTACTAGCTGAAAAAGAAAAACAAAAGCCTTTGCCAAAAATTTCACCCAAGGGCGAAAGGAGGCAAAAAAGGGAAGTATAAAATCTCCAGTTGCTTTTTTTTTGGTCCCAAATCTTCTAGAAAGCCTCAGGAGGTGCACACAGAGGAGCTTCCACCTTTTCCAGGTCTTGGTGGACAATTGCTAAAGTCCTACCGTCATGAACTGCCCACTTTTGACGAAGTCACAATAAAAGAGACAATAGAGAAGGCATCTCCAAAGGAGCACCTTACCCAAGCACTAAGGGTTCTGACTAGTGGTTAAGAAACACTTATATTCAGTATCACAACAGGTTTTACAAAGTGAGGAGCTCATACATGGGGGGAGATTTAAGTAATGACATTTAAGCCAAGGAACAGAACTCACACATTGGGTAGAAGATCACTTAAAGCTTTGACATTGATATTTGTTTCTTTATTTTAAACTCTTCTTTAGGGAAGAGCTGTCCCCTGCATGTTCAAAGCTGGGTAATCCTACTCCTTGTGGCAAGATACTCCCATTGACTTCATTCAGAAAGATACCACTGACAGCATCCTCAAAAGACACACAGGATACGGTATGAGGGATGCTCTGGTGGATGCTCCACCAACTTATCGACAAGGTTCTAGATTTGGGTGTGATTGGGAGAAATGAGACCATAGCATGGTACTCGAGAGCAGGCTTCCCTATAGTAGTTTGGGGTGCAGAGATGGGAAGTGGTCATCCAGTGGCCCCAGCCCAGCTAGTAGATGCTGACTTGGAAATAATGGAGGGAACACTGGTTATTTTCAGGCTCTTCATGTTCCTGGGCGGGGCCAGGAACTTCAGACACAGTACTGCCCACTTGCAGACCCTTCACAAGAGAAGAGCCCCTTTCCATCAACTTCTCCAGGCCTCTGGGGAGAAGTTTGGCCTTCTGAACAGTTCTATGAGTGTCACTGAAATATAATAACAAGAAGAGAGTATCCAAGGATGTGGTGGCATGCCACCAAGCCTCAAGAACCTTAAACCTTTTTGCGGCTGCCACCTGAAGCAGAGTTGTAAGACCCTGTGTCCCTTGTAATTCCAGAGGCTTTGCCAAATGTGCTGTGTGATATCCATCTCTGTCCAAGCTTTGGACAGCAGGGAAGACTCTGAGAAACCACTTCCTGAAAACGGAAAGTGGTTGGTTGGGCTTCTGTGGATCTGGGCTCCACATGGCAGGACAGATGAGAGTGAGCTGTATGGAGTCAGCAGCAGTAAACCACAGTGGCTCTGACTAGTTTGTATACCACCTGGCTTTGTTCCAGAGAAAAGTCCAGGGTCTGTATATGCCACGGGACTCTGAGAGCCTTTCTGCATAGGTCAAGGGCCTTACAAACCTCCTCATGGTGGCCTCTCCAGGGTGCTCATCCACATCAGCTGAATGCTGGTACAACTCCAGCATATACCACAAGGATGCTCTACAACCCATGGCTTTCTCTGGTGCTTGCCAGGGTCTTCTTCTAACAGCTTCCTAGTCAGGAGAAAGGTAGGGTCTTTAGCCAGGAAGAAAATAGAGGGCTGCCCTACCTTTGCCATTTGGACTCTCTGCTTCATGGAAAGTACCAGTCTCCAAAGAAGAAGAATACTAAAGACACTGAGAACTATTTTGAAAGGCATGGTATTCAACAACACATTCCAACACAAGCACAAAGGATGTCATTTTGACCACCTACCACCCTTTTCTTTTCACATAGGTAACCACAATGTGATTCTACAACCACAAAAGATATGGCAAGAAAAAGGAGGGGCCAGTCGGCAGGCCTTATGTTGCTCATACTGGGAGGATTTCCTGCAGCAATACAGCTCTCCTAACTTGGCCTCTGTGCATTAAACTAAAGAGGAACAGCTGGTGAGACAAGGCAGCACGTACCTCCTACCTTCCAAGGCTAGGGGCAAGGTCGTACTCATTCAGAGGCTGAGGTAATTTAAAAGATGAGGCTCAGTCCAGGACTTGCTTTCTTACCTTACCCACTAGGATGAAAAAACAAACAAACAAAAAGTGTTTTTGTTCTTTTTTCCCAAAGAACAAAAAAGTTTTTAGGAAAGTTGGGTCTGGGTGAAATTTTTGGCAAAGGCTTTTGTTTTTCCTTTTCATCTAGTCATAAAGAAGAAAGACATTTTGTTGGGTTTCTTCATCTTACCCATGGGGTTACAGAAGAAAAAGCAGATAATGAAGGTGCAAATCCCATTATATCTATGGCTCCAGGGGTTCCATACTATTACACTAGCTCATGTGTGGTCTTTGGAATGTTTAATTGAATTTCATTACCAGGCGTATATGTATACCGGGTTGAATTATGGCCCCCTCACATCCCTAAAAAGATATGTTCAAGTCCTCACCTCCAGAAGCTGTGTATTTGACTTTATTTGGAAATAAGATCTTTGATTTACTCAGGTTAAAATGAAGTTATTCTGCAATCAGGTGGATGCTAAATCCAATATGACTAGTGTCCTTACAAGAAGTGGGACATGTTGACACAGAGACACATACAGAGGGAAAAGAGTCATGCGAGGATGAAAGCAGCAATTGGAGACATGAAGCTGCAAGCAAAGGATGCTACCAACCGCCAGACGACAGACAGGCTGGGAGAGAGGCATGGATCAGATTCTTCACAGAATCTTAGAGGAAATGGCCCTGCAGACACCTTGATTTCAGACTTGCAGACTCCAGAACCATGAGAAAATAAATTTTTGTTGTTTCAAGCCACTGAGTTTTTGGTACTTTGTTACAGCAGCCCTAGGACACCAGTGCATATGACATCAGGAGGGTGTGCTCTAAGCAAGCAAATGTTCCAGTCCAGTCCTGTTTGTCAGAGTAGGTACCTATTGTCCCAGATTTTACTTTACTAGCCTGTCCTGTGACTTCACTTTTCTGATGGGATTAAGAAAAATCATTAATTTGAGCCTGTCCAACATATTTACTGTTGTATGGATGGGAACTTTTCAGTTCTGTACATGTCTGAGCTGAAAATGGAATCCTTGATTAAGTTTATTAATTAATTAATTTGTTTTTAATGCCAAAACATTAAACAAAGTTTGTGAAAAGAGACATTGTACTCCAAGTTAATTAGAAACATGCAAAAAGTGAAGATTTTTGCTTTTTCTAAGTGGCAATTTCTCTATTTCTCCACTGTCCTCCTTTCTAGCCCCCTGCTCAAAAACAACAACAACAAAACAAAACAAAACAAAAAAAACAACAAAAAGAAAGATGAAACAGAGGGAGACAAAGGGAACCGTGCTGTATTGCTTTTTATTGTTTGTGTGGGCACTGATGAAGTCAGCGTTCTCCTGTGCATGGGAACAGTATGAGAAGCTCCGTCTCAACAGTTCTGATGGGCAAGGGCTCAACCTGAGATGAGTTTCTCGTTACATCTAACTACTTCTTTGGGAGTCATCAGGCAGAGAAAGTAAAGTAAAATCCATAAGTCAATTGACTACAGCAGATTGTTTCCAACTTAACAGGGGCCCACTCTACCCAACTCTCTACTCTAGATCCTGCCATAACCAATGACTTATCCCTAAAATTTCAGAGATTATTTTTCCGTCAAAAACTTTTGAAATTTTTCAGCCATTTCCTTTTTTTGATATTCAATTATGTTATTACAAAAGTAAATTTATCTTATATAATATGGCAAATTAAAGTGAACTTCCACTTGACTGACTTTCAGTCAAGCTAGAGGAGTAGGTAAACACTATGCTCACCTCCTTCTATGGCCACATCAAAATTATAACTAAATTAAAGAACATTTGTTCTTGAGAACTACCTGAAAGTAGTTGAACAGAACTCCTATTAAGTATATTAAAAAGGAGCCATTTCAAGACTAGTAGAAGAGGCAGAGATGTAAAATAGACTGGTCCCACACCCACATGTGGTTGTTAAGAATCAGGAGAAATGTCTTGGGTGTGGAGATGCTCCCTAGGAGTGAGGGGTCCCAGACCCACACAGGAATTCCAAGCTGGAAGCACCAGTGGCTCTGCAGACACCTTGTGCAGCTAAGAGGAGTCCCCGCAACATCTGGCTATAAAAATCAGCAGGGACTCTGGGTGACATGAAGGGCTGCTTAGCACAGACTCACTCACTTGCAAACTTTCATCCTAAGCTTCAATGAAGGGATAGCAGCTTTAAAAGTTCTGGATATATACGGGGAGGAACAGAATTGTCTGGCTTCTAGGCAAAAGCTAGAGGGGCAGCTCTCATCTGAAAGGAAATGTGGGCAGTCACCATTTTTCCTTTATTGATCCTTCCCCACACACAGAAGACAGATGCAAGTGGGTACCAAATCTGAGTCTCCATTAACCTGGCTAACACTGTTCATCTCATCATGGTGAATCCCTAAGACCCCACCCACCATCCAACTCATGTGCTCAACCAGAACCTCTTTCAGCAGCTATTGCATGTAAGCAGCCAGCCTCCGTTCATGCTGCAGATTTTCCTAAAATTTCTTAAAGGTCCACAAACCTCAAACAAGCAGCAGATAGCCCCAGCATGCCTTATTCCTGTTGCAAAGTAGCCCCAAGCACAGCACTAGTGGCAGCCAATTTTGGTTCAGGCATAGCCTCTTTCAGGTGACTCCAAGCTTAGCATAGGGAGCTACCAATTATCAATCATTTTGTAGCTCTTACCAGGAGGCCTCAGGCTAACCACAGGCAGCAGCTAACCTGGGCCTGTATCAGAGCCCTCTCAAGAGGCCTGACAACAAAAGGAACCCAGTGGCCAGCTTTACATTACACCAAAGCACCACCCAATTAGCTCCATAAATGACATACCCAAAGTGTGGATTCAGAAGACACCAGAGTCACGCTATAGCAAATCTCACTCTGTGGTATCAGCCCCCATAGAATAGTTTTCCTGCTATAGTCATAGTCAGTCTTTATAGCCAGTAAGCCTGAGGATCAGTTCCATCCACTGATGTGCCAACAACCTTCAAAGCTCAACTACAACAGGGGCACACATAACACATACAAGGGATACCAGAGGAGCATCCAGCTCAGGTGAGCAGGGAGAATGTACCACTGGACCCCATAGGACATCTACTACATAAGTCTTCTCTGCCAAGAATGGAAGACGTGTCAGATCTACCTAATACATAGAAAACAAATAGACAAACCAAACAACAAACAAACAAACAAAAAACACAAAGAGGTAGCCAAAGTGAAAAGACAAAGAAGCACATCACAAGTGAAAGAACAGGACAGAAGTCCAGAAAAAAGAACTAAATGAAATGGAGACAAGCTATCTACCAGATATAGAGTTTAAAACACTGGGTATAAGGATGCTCAAAGATCCCAATTAGAAATGAGAGACAAGAAATATAAAAATGGTGATAGAAAACATTAAAAAGAACCAGTCACAAATGAGAAATACAATAACTGAAATAAAGATTACATTAAAGGGATCAACAGTAGATTATACAAAATAGAGGACAGAATCAGCAATTTAGAAGATAAGGTATCAAAAAAAAAAAAACACACCATAACTATAGCAAAGAAATAAAGAATTAAAAAGAGAGAAGTGGGGGATAGTATAAGGGGACTCTCGTAAAACATCAAGCATACCAATATTTGCATCATTCAAGTACCAGAAGGAGAACAGAGAGAGCAAGGAATTAAAAACATTTGTAGAAATTACAAAAGAAACCTTCTCTAAACTGTTGAAGGAAATAAATATACAAGCCAGAAACTACAGAGAGCCTCAAACAAGATAAACCTAATGAGGCCCACACCAAGATACATCATGATTAAAACGCCAAAGGTTAAAGACAAAAAGAGAATTTTAAAAGCTGCAAGAGGAAAGCAGTTAGTTACTTACAAGGAAGCTCCCATTAAATCGTCAGCTGATTCCTCAACAGAAACTTTGCAGGCCAGAGGGGATTGCAGGAAATATTCAAAGTAATGAAACACAAGAACCTACAACCAAGATTATTCTAGCCAACAAAGCTATAATTTAGAATTGAAGGAAAGATATGAGTTTATCAGACAAGAAAAAGTTAAAGGAGTTAATCACCACCAAACCAGTATTACAAAAAAATGTTAGAGATTTCTTTAAGGAGAACAAGAAAAATATAAAATATGAATAAGAAAATATCACAAAGAATAAAATTCTCATTGACAAAGACATGCATAATAAAAGCAGTGGATCAACCAACTATAAAGCTAGTACAAAGGTTAAAAGAAGAAGTAAAAAGGTTATGTATAATTACACATGTGTAAATTAAGGAATAAACAGAAATACACAAAAATGAGCAAAAAGAAATGACAAAAATATGAATGTGGAGGCAGTGAGCAATAATAGTGATTTTAAAATGCAATTGAACTTAAGCAACCATCAATCTAAAATAGACTGTTATAAACATAGCTTGATATATATGAAACACATGGTAACAGCAAACCAAAAATCTACAAGCGATATACAAAAAAGAAAGAGAAAGGAATCTAAACACAAAACTACGAAAATTTATCAACATAGAAGAGACAAGAGCAAGAGAATATGAAAGGAGCAGAGAAGAATTACAAAAACAATCAGGCCAGGAAACAGTGATTCAAATGGCAATAATTACATACTTATAATTAATTACTTTAAATGCAATAGATTGAATACTCCAATCAAAAGACATAGGATGGCTGAATAGATGAACAGTAAGACCCAGACGTATGTTACCTACAACATACCTACTTTAAATCAAAAGACACATAAAAATTAAAAGTAAAAAAAGGGGTAAAAAAGGATATTTCATGAAAGTGGAAACAAACAAGCAAACAAAAAGCTGGGGTAGCAATACTTATACCGAACAAAATAGACTTTAAAACAAAGGCTATATGCTGTGAGATAAAGAATGACATTTCATAATGATAAGATGATCAATCCAACAAGAAGATGTAACCCTCATTAACATTTATACACCCACTGTAGATGAACACTTAAACATATAAAGCAAATATTGACAGACTTGAAAAAGAGGTTGATAGCAATACAGTAGGAGATTTTGACACCTCATTGACATCAATGAATAGATCATCCAGACAGAAAATCAACAAAAAAACAGCGACCTTAAAAGAAACATTAGATCAGATGAATTTAATTAATACTTTTAGAATATTTCACCCAAAAGCAGCAGAATGTATATTAGTAACTATACAATAGATCAAATATACAGTGAGAAACTGTCATTACTTGCAAATGACATGAAAACACTAAAGAGCCCATGAAAAAGCTGTTAAATGAATTTAGTAAGGTCGCAAGATACAAAATTAATATTCAGAAATTGGTTTCATTTTTACACATGAATAACAAACTATCAGAAAGGGAAATTAAGAAAATGATCTGATTTACAATTGCACTAAAAATAAAATAAAATACTTAAGAACAAATTTAACCTAGGAGGTAAAAGAACTGTACTTAGAAAACAAGAAGACATTGAAGAAACAAACTGACAAAGATACAAATAAATGGAAGTATATACTGTGCTCATGAATAGAAAGAAACGTCATTAAAATGTCCATAATATCCAAAGTAATCCACAGATTCAATACAATTCTTATCAAAATACCAATGGTATTGTTCACAGAACTAGGACAAATAATCCTAAAATTTATATGGAACCACAAGAGACCCTGAATAGTTAAAACAATCTTGAGAAAGAACAAAGTCGGAAGTATCATGTTCTCTAATCTCAAACTATAATACAAAGTTATAAAACAATATGGAATTGGCACAAAAACAGACACATAGATCAATGGGACAGAGTAAAAAGTCCAGAAATAATTCCTCCCTTATATGGTAAACTAATCTACAACAGAGGAGGTAAAAATATACGTAGGAGTAATGTCAGTCTCTTCAAGCGGTGTTGGGAAAACTGGACAGAAACATGCAAAACAATGAAATTAGACCGCTTTCTTACACCATATACTAGAATAAACTCCAAATGGATTAATGAC
The DNA here is from genome assembly GCA_004026885.1 of Lyroderma lyra. Taxonomy (NCBI): domain Eukaryota; kingdom Metazoa; phylum Chordata; class Mammalia; order Chiroptera; family Megadermatidae; genus Lyroderma; species Lyroderma lyra. Next base: position 285,033 of record PVJL010000329.1, on the reverse strand, counting down.
TTAAATGTAAGACTTGAAACCATAAAATCCTAGAAGAAAACATAGGTAGCAAACTGTTTGACATTGCTCTTAGTAATAATTTTTTGGGATGTCTCCCCAGGCAAGGGAAACAAAAGAAAAAATAAATAAATAGAACTACATCAAATTAAAAATATTTTACACAGCAAAGGAAGCAAGGAGCAAATTAAAAAGATAACTTACTAAATGGGAATAATATTCAGTAATGATACATCTGATAAGGGGTTAATATCCAAAATACGTAAAGAACAATACAACGTAACACCAAAAATAAACTAAACGATCTGATTAAAAAATGGGCAAAGGACTTGACATTTCTTCGAAGAATGAATACAGGTGGCCAATAGACCTATGAAAAGATGGTCAACATTATTAATTATCAGAGATGTGCAGATTAAAACCACAGTGAGATATCACCTCACACTTGTCAGAATGACTATCATCAATAAATCTAACAAACAAATGTTAAAAATGTAGGTAAAAGGGAACCCTCGAGTACTGTTGGGGAGGTTGCAAATTTGTGTAGCCACTAAGAAAACAATGTGGAAGTTTCACAAAGAATTAAAAATACACACCTTATGACCCAGCAATTCCAGTTCTGGGTATTTATACAAAGAAATCTACAATACTAATTTAATTTGAAATTATGTATTCACCCCTATGTACATGTCAGTATTACAAGATTTACAATAGAAATGATATAGAAGCAACCTAAGTGTCTACTGATAGCTAAATGGATAAAGAAGAAGTGGTGCATATATATACTGGAATATTACTTGGCCATAAAAGAGAATAAAATCTTGCCATCTGGGACTACATGAATAGACCTAGAAGGTATTATGCTAAGTAAAGTAAGTCCGACAGAGAAAGACAAATACCATATAATCTCACTTACATGTGAAATCTAGAAAACAAAATTAATGAACAAACAAAACAGAAACAGACTCATAGTTAGAACTGATGGTTGCCACATGAGAGGGAGATTGGGGGGCAAGGTGCAAAAGGTAAAGAGATTAAAAAGTGCAAATTGGTAGTTACAAAACAGTCATTGAGATTTTAAGTACAGCATAGGGAATACAGTCAACAAAATTTTAATAATTATGTATGGTGTCAACTGGATACTACACTTATTAAAGGATCATTTTGTAAATTATATAAATATCTAACCACCATGCCAGGGCTGGATAAGATGTCCATTGTGGTCCACCAGTGGACTGCCAAGCAATTTTGGGGTGACCACCTGACTAATAAAATAAGTAGCTTGTAGACCATGACACTTGGAGAAGGAGTCCTTGCCCTAAAAAAGTCTGCCTAGGTCTGCACTATGTTGTACACCTAAAATTAATATAATATTGAATTTCAACTGTAATTGAAAAATATAAAATTTATAATGCAACATAATATTCTATTATATACGAATAAAATGTTTTATGTTAAAAAATAACATGTATGTGTATTTAAAAAATAAACAACTTTATCTTCACATACAGCTATCCATATCTATGAATAATATGTCTACTACACTTCTAAACAGAAAGTGCACCCACAAACATTAAGAGCAATAAAATAGGGTGTCTACAGTGAGTGAGGATCCCCCTGTATTCCTCTCCACCGCAGCAGCAGAGCTAGCAATTAACAGTGCAAGGTTTCAAGTAGACTTGTATTTAAATCTCTGATTTCCATTAAGATTTGAAAAGTGTTTTTCCACCCATAAAATGAGTATAATAAAAGAGTATTTCGTGTTGGTTTTGTCAATGTTAAGTGAATTAATCAACACATGTAAAACATTTAAAAGGGTGGTACACAGTGTGTGCTAAACAAGCATTGCATACTATTATTTTATCGAAGCTTGGCTTTCCTCATTTAAAAGTTCCTCACTTGAAAAATCTGTCTAGAGCCATCCTGAGTCCTTTAGCCTGCCCCCTCTTCCCTGGCTGTTGAATCCATGTCCGTATTAGACATACTGGTCATGAGTGATGCTTGACCACTGCCGTACAAAGCTAAAGCAGGGTGTCTTCTCTGTTAACACTCATCACAATCTTACTTAGGGGATCAGATCCAATATTAGGGGCTGGATGTATGTTGTTTAATTAGGTTCCTATTAGCTTTCTTTCAGTTCGACCTACATTTAGTTATTTCATAAAGCCCCTACTTATTTTTTCTCTGATTCATTGCTTTTCTGTCTCTGTGTCATCGACACTCCCAATTTAGATTTTTGTTGGTTCATTTAAATATTCCTTTCTAATTATCTGATTGCTCATTAGATTATTACAGAAAATTTGAAAAAACTCTAATTTAAAGAAGAAAGTAAATATCTACCATAATTTCATGCCGGATAAATTTATGTTCTCTCGTATTTTTTACATGTAATTTAAAAAATACAAGTTTAGAGTTATACTATGCAATCCTTTATCATTTTTCCTCTTACATTATAAGCACTCTCAGTATATTATTTTCTATTGCACTGTTTTAAATATTGAATTAAGTTCCCTTGGATTGGCATACTATAATCCACTTCTGGTTTAAATTAATAAAAACAGAAAAATATCATAAACCATTATATTGAGCAATGATAGGCAATTTACTTTTGAGGAGCTGAACTTCAAACCACTTAAGTGAAAAAGTCGGTTTCCATTAGCAATATCCAGAGCCTGACTCATGTTATTTACTTTAAGCCGCTTACATTGATAGGCCATTGCACTCGGATTTCAGACTCAAAAAGAAAAAATTTACTTGACATGGTGTATGGTGAGGTAGGAGTTCTTATTATGATCTCCAGCAGTAATTTTGAACTCATGAGAGATCATTATTTAGAAAAATAAAGGAAGGTGCAGAACAGTGTGTGATGTGCCACAAAATGAGTTGCGAAAAAGGAGCTATCTATGAATGTGAACATATTTTGATGTTATGTTTATCATTTTCTTTTGTCATTTATACACTTCCACACCTCCCCAGCATGATCTACTTACACAGGGGTAGAATGTGTCTGAAAATATTGATAAGAAACTCATCATTGGTTTATTCCACAGGAAAAAACTAGTTTTCTAAGGAACTTTTTCACTATATACTCCTTATATCTTTTACATTTTTATCCCATGAATATATCACTCTTAAAGGAAACTAAATAAAGTAAATAATAATGAAAAATTGTAAAGGGGTGACTATTTTTCACAAAGATACACATCTAGGTTTTGAACTCTCCAGTACTCCTTGAAGTGAAATGATCAAACTGCCAAGATAGAAGTATCATTCAGTGTTCTCAATTCCTGAGTGTTGGGTCCTCTCATTTGGTAATGCCCTCTCAGAAAACGGCTTGGAGGAAAACAAAATCCATAAGAAATAAGAAGGCAGTAATATTGAATAAAATATAAAATGTATGAATTTAAAAAATATGATATAAGAACTATGAGCTTCTTTATTAATACCATAAGATTTAATGGCATCTCTAATGACTTCTGGAATTTTGAATTGTCTGCAAAAATTGTAATGTGGAGGTATAAAATTATTTATAATTTGTATTAATGACATAGTACTCCAAATAGTGCATAATATGATTTCTTGCTTATAATTGTAATTGAAGAAAATGTTAAATTTCTGTTGGATGTTAGTAAAAATAAAGGAATATATTTTTTGCTACTCATGTTCAAAGACTTTCAAAATAGTATTCCTGGACTTTCTTGAGGGATGTGTTGAGAATCCTCCTTGGTGGGAAAAACAAAAAACAAAACCTCTGGATAAACACTTTGAATAAAACATTGTAAGGTCTATGATGGAGTACGATGCCAACCTGAGGGAATCTGAAGACTCACCCTAGAAATGACGTCTGAGCTAGTTCTTTAAAGATAAATAAGAATTGACCAGATGAATGAGGAGAGAAAAGAATGTTTCAAGAGATAGAATGACGTGAACAACAGCAGAAAAATGGAAACTTGTGGAACTACACCTTGTGGGAAACTATTCCTTGAATAGTCAAGGGAGGGAGGGAGGAGATGAGATTGAAGATGAGGGTAGGGTAATGCATTGTAGGAGAACCTTGTAAGCACTGCTGAGGCGATTGGATTTTAGTTGGTTAGAAATGGGGAGCCACTAAACTGTAATGGCAGGGAGTTAAATGGTCTGATTGGTGTTTTCTACTTTCTACTGACTCCATTGTAGAGGATGGGTTAAAATTGGTGGAAGACCAGTAAGAAGGGTACTTCAAAGTCTGAGCAGGCATGATTAGTAATGAAATAAGGATGTCCCTTTGGGATGGGGACAAAGGATAGAGGTGAGAAATCTTTAAGATACATGGTTGATTGGATCATTGTTCCCTAATTCATTTTTTTGCTTGCTCAGTTTTGGAATTACACATCCACAAAAAATACATTTGACACTGCGCTTTGCACGAGATGCAGGGTGTATTTCCCACCCCTGGGCTTTGGTTTTGGCCATGTAATAGTCTTCAGCCAATGAAATTTTAGTAGACTTGTAATAAACAGAGGTTTGAAATGTGATTGTGCACTTTACCCTCTTAAGCTTCTTTCATTACCATAAAACATATTGTAGGTAGTGTCCAGTTCCAGGAGGATGAGAGGATCACACCTGAATCTCACCCTCAGTCTCATGCCAAGCCCCACCACAATCCAGTTTGGAGCAGAGCTTTCCACCAAGTCCAGCCTAAATCAGCAGGACCACAGTCACAGAAGTGAGAATACATGCTTATTATCAAGAGGCCACTAAGATTTTCAGGTTGTCTATTGTGTAATAATTAGTGAATAGAGATATAAAGTTAAAAGGATTCAGTACCTGAATGAATAAAATCTGGGCATAATTTTCCAGGTTCTGTAAAATTTTGGGTTAATGTTTCCCAAAACTGACCAGGATTAGTGGCAGTGAAACAATTTTTGTTCCAAAAATTAATGAGGTCAGGATAAGACATTTTGAGTTGGAACTCTTAGTAGAACACCTGGATGAGAAAATTAAGCACAGTTGAATACATAGCTCAAAGCTTAAGGTGCTATGAAGACTGAAGATAGAAAAGGGTAAGTTACTAAGTTATATTCAGTAGCTAATATCATGAGAGTGAATAAGATGTCTGAGAAAAAGAATAAGTAATGATCATAAAATTAAGCCCCCTCCCCCCAAAAAACAGTACTCACTAAACACTTAGATCTGAATAGAGTAAAAGGAGCCAATAAAGAAGGCTGACAAAAATTAAAACTAGATGACAAGTATGAGATCTGAAAATTAATTTTGCAAATTTGCCACCATGCGCTCATGTCGCAGCACTGTGCAAACAACTCAGTAAGGTTTTATAACCTTGGTGTATCTGTGTCTCACAGCTGCGTTAGTGTCAGCGTGTTAGCAATGTCTTGCTGAATGGTGTTTATTACTCTTGTTGGATATTTTTCTGTGCCATCGCGAGAGTGTCAGAGTATGAATTAGAGCTACCAATAAATATTAAATATCTTGTTAAATTTGGCAAGAGTGGAAGTGAAATCAGGGACATGTTAGTCCAAGAAGTTTGTGGGGATAATGCCATAAAGAAAACTGCATTAAACAAATGGATTAAATATTTTTCTGAGGGCAAAGAAAGCATCACTGATGAAGAGAGGTCAGGACAGCCAGTAATAAGCAAAACTCATGAAAACATTGCAGAAATTTTTTGAATTGTGCATCAAAATCATTGACTGACTGTGAGAAGCATAGCAGACCATATAAACATCTATAGAGAAACAGGAAAATCTTCATGGAAAATCATAGCATGAGAAAGCTGTGTCCAAAAATGATCCCAAAGGAGCTCACCAATGAACAAAAACAAAGGAAAGTTGAAGTTTGCCAAGACCTTTTGGAGAGATAAGACAATGTTTGGGGCCATGTTATTACTGGTGATGAAACATGGGTGTACCAATACAACCCGGAAACAAAGTCTCAGTCCAAATCAGTCCAAATAAAGAATTAAAATGACGTGTTGCTAACATTTTTTGATATCAGAGGGACGGTTCATTATGAATTTGTACCAACTGCACAGTCAACCAAGTTTAATATTTGGAAGTGCTGAAAAGGCTGCTTGGAAAAGTTAGATGAAAACAACCTGAACTCTGTTACCAACTCATGGTTCTTGCATCACGGTAATGCTCACATAACACTGTCTGTGAGGGAGTTTTTAGACAGTAAACAAATAATTGTATGAGAACACCCTCCCTCCTCACCTGATCTGGCCCGCAATCACTTTTTTCTTTACCTGAAAATAAAGGAAATATTGAAGGGAAGACATTTAGATGATATTCAGGATATCAAAGGTAATGCAGTGACAGTTCTGATGGCCAGTCCAGAAAAAGAGTTCCAAAACTACTGTGAAGGGTTAACTAGGTGCTGGTGTCAGTGCTTAGCTTCCCAAGGGAAGTACTGTGAAGGTGACCATACTGATATTCGGCAAAGAGGCATGCAGCTTTTTCTAGGATGAGTTTGTGGACTTAATTGAATAATTAAGAGAAGAATAAGAGAGATGAGTTTCAAGACAAGATAGAACAATATGATTCAACATTGCTTTGGTAGGTTGGTACGTAAGCCAGATTGCAAATGGGCTGAGTAATGACTTTGAGAAAAAAATCTTGTTCATGTCAGAATGTATTCTTAAACTAGTAATGACATTCATGTCTCTCAACCACAAGCAGGTCTCAATACAATGAAGTAACATATTTAATGGAGATTAGTTTTCTAATCAATGGTACAGCATATATAAAGATTAATTTCCTTTATTAAAGTCCATTATAATTTTTAAATAAAATCTTGTGATTACTGTAAAACTCTATATACAAAATAAAGTCTGTCTTTAGGCTCTTACATACCTAATATCTGATTCTTCAAACAATCATGCAGATGAAGTGGCATTCAAACTCAGACTTCAAATTAGGAATCAAATTCCATTATTTCTTTAGCTATATTATGTCTTATTGGTAATGGCTACAAAGTGGAATATCAATTATGTGTAAATGTGCTTCTATGTTTGAGACATCTCATGAACCCATTTGATCCATGAAAACTATTGGATATTACTGAAGGCAAAAAAGCTTCTCGGCAGTAACTATCTTTTATTGCATCTGTTAAGCAGAAATTTAGGTAATCTGGTATCAAGGCATAACAAAACATGTTTCTACCTCTGTTTTAAATACTATTATTTTTTTGCCTAAAAATTCAAACATGTTATGTTCCAGCAACATTGGATATAATTGAAAGTTCCCCAATAAGATAAATTCAGCTAGTAGCAATTTGTAAAAGTTGTTGAGAGACCAGGGTGTTTGTGTTTACGAGTGGCAAAATTTTGACAGTTTGGAGTATAGAGCAAAGAGTAGAAAAGTCAAGAGTAGAAAAACAAATATTTCTATTTTCTTTTTTAATTACTTTCAGTAATAATATGAATTTTGGGGCATGACCCACCACTCAAACATAACTAATGCTAAAAAATTAGTATATGTTGGTGTATGTACTTCTTCCCACTTTTTTAGAATAGCCATACGTATATATTATATTAAATTTTTATTACAATTTTAGATTGTGTATGTATGTGTTTCTGTAGGTGGTTTGGCTGTTCTGAACGTTCAGTTAATCTTTGTTTCTGAGATTAAGGACAAGCCAGCCAACATATAAGAAAAAGACATAGCTCAAGAACCTTTACTTCCAAACTCAAAACTATAAATTCAAATGAACTAATCAAATATTCAGTAAGCATGATAGTAATATTACCATTTCTCATTACTTTTACTTATCTCATGTCTCCATAAATCTCTCTCAGGTGTTGCCAATCTTTATGTTTCTAGTAAAAACCTGGAAATGCTTTCTACTTTATTACAAACTTACTTTATTTGAATTGACAGATAAGTAATTATTTGAACCAGTTTGTGTGTGGAGAAACAGTACATAAAGCTAATTATAATTAGGGTTATTTTTGAAATTCTTCTCATGAATGAGAACCCAAATTATAATGCACCTTCCTGTCCTATCATGTCAGAATGTAGTCCTTGAATCACCACCCCCACCCACTCCCCAGTTTGGACCTTCTGAATCACCATGTGCCTATTTTGCATTTTATCAAGTTCTGGTGATTGCTGGTCTTCAAAATCTGTCTTCCCAGGTGCTTCCAGGTTGAGGCCCCAGACAATGGGAAAGCAAAGACAAGCCATTCCTGCTGTGACCACTGAATTCCTGATCCAAGTGATTGTGATGGAGGAGCATGATAAAAATACACATTTTTCTAGGGTCCAGAGTTCTTCTATGATATACACATGCATTATACTCCAACACAATCACTGAGACTATATGGAATTTTGACTCTGAAGAGGAGCATAAATTACTTTGAATCCAGAATCCCCATAAAATAAATGAGTTACATAGAGCTATAGTGCCATAACATCTATAGTAGTATTATTTTCTTCCAACTCACTTTACAACTTAGATTTAACTTAGATACTAGCTGTAATATCAGAATTTTGATGCTTACTATTTTTTTCTAATGCCATGAATGTTCATAAACATAAAAATAAAACATACTTATCTGTGTTTCACCAAGGAACATGTTGCTTACTACCAGTGTTACTTGTTTCGCAGTTCGGAAAATAGTAATCTGATAGAAACCTTTTCTGAGCTCGGAAAATGGAAACATTCCACTGTTTTGCCAGTTTCTACTTGTTTTGGCTTCTCTCCAAAAACACACATTGACTTTTATGCTTTTTCCAAATTTCTGCATTTTATTTATTTTTTTCTCTACTGACTCAGTTTCATACCTTGATCATCTCCAGTTTAATACACCTCTAATGATAACTGCTCCCTGGACTCTGGTCTTTACAGAACTTGCCCGGGCTTAAACCCAGTAAGAAGTAAACAAGGCTGAAGTGACAAGTGGAACAAATTTCAGCGTATATGAACAGTGGAAGAGGTTACATAAATTATCAAAGCGACATTGCATAAGGTTACAAAAAGTGAGGTTTGAAGACATGCCAGTTGATAAGCTGTTTATTATTGGCCCATCATAAATACAAAAATTGAGAATTCATATTTAAATACTTTTACAGCAGTTTTAGAGGGTAATTTAATATTAGTTGAATCTAGTAATAATTTAAAATTCAGATTTCTATTGTGTCTAATTTTATTTTTTAGTTATGTCTTTCTTATAGTTCATAAAAGTATTGGTTTGCAACAGACTAGAAATTTAAAAAAAAACCAGAAAAACTGATTTTTTACTATATATGTACTTTGAGAAAATGTTCTTTGAAATAGAACTCAGACTTGAGTTCTTCTCAGCTTTACATACTGTTTCTTCACACAAACTGGTTTAAATAATTACTTCTTGGTCAAGTCAAATAAAGTACGTTTATGATAAAGTAGAAAAACATCTCCAGCTTTTTACTAGAAACATGAAGATTGGCAATACCAGAAAGAGATTATAAAGAGATGTGGGATAAATTAGATGAGAAGAAATGATAATATTACTATAGTGTTTACCAAATATTTTATCAGCTCATTTGAATTTATAGTTTTGAGTTCTCAAGTCTAAGGTCTGTGAGCTATGAGGTATGTCTTTTCCTGACACCCTGGTTGACATGTTCTTAATCTCAGAACCAACGACTAACTGAATGTTCAGGACGGCCAAGCACACACAGAAACACATACACACTAATGTTAAATTTACTCTGTCCCAGTAGCATCCGAAATGTGTGTGAAGAAACCATTCTAGATATTTCTAGCAGTGTCCCAGACCTTTACTAATTTTTCAGCTCTGAAAGGAAAAGACAAAGCAGCAGTATATAATTAGAGAAATCTATGATTTACACATTTACGACCAAGGAAATGCAACCCACAGAGGGGAGAATGAAATCGTGGCTAGCTTTTAAGTGTCTATACTTATTAAAGCTGAAGAAACAACCTATGAAACAAATCTAAGCCTTTGCCAAACAGTGCAAGGCAATTATATTTGACATCAGTTCTACAGGGAAGATGCAACTTTAGAACACAGAATTCAGAAATGGGTGGAAGAGCGCCAGCTGAAGATTCAAGTAAAACATTTTTCAGATATATCATAGGCAAAGGAATGGATAATAGTGAGAAAAAGGAGACACTGACAGCCATGGGAAAAGGGAGAAAAATGAAATAGGCCTTTTTAAGCTCAGTCTTCCTTCTGGAAGATGATGGGAAAATTTAAATTTCAAAGTCATGTACAAGAACTTGGAGAATAACTTTGATGGATACTTTTTAGCAGGACTACATAGACCTTTGATGCCCCAAATCAAAAGAAACAGATGAAGAGTCCCTTGAAGAATTCATTTCATTCCTGACGGTAACTTTGTTAAACATTCACTCTTTTCCTAGAAATGATGAAACAAGTATTATTTCTGCCTTTGAAAAGTTTCTAGAAAGGAGTAGAAAGTCTACATATACTTAGCAGCACAGTCATGTATGCAAGTTCAGAAAAACTGCAGGCTTTTTTCTCAATGAGAACTTTGGTTTGGATTCCAGATACTCCACTTAGTGTAAGTAACTGTGACCTTAGGCAAGATAATTTACCTCTTTGAATTATGGGTTATTTGTCCTAAAAGAGAAATTATAATATGTACAAGTCAAGATTGTTAAGAAGATTAAATATGAGTGCCGAATTCATAAATATGCAATACTTGTTTTTAGTTCTTTTCTTTAAATTAGAGCATGTGGCAGAAGCCAAGGTTAAGGATGATGCATGGGACATTAGGGAGGTTCTACCTACTTCCCTCCCTAGCTCTCTTCTTTTCTTTCTCTGTCCTTCCCTTGTTTGTAACATTATTGAGTAAATCACAATAATAAATATAATTCCCGGGCTTCATGAGCTCATAGTGAAGTAGAAGAAACAGTACTGTAAACCATGTCAATGCAGTGCTGTAAGTTCTATATCAGAATGAGTCCAAGTTACTGAAAGAGAATCAAAGATGGCTGTTTCAATTATAGGTAAGAAAATGAAACATTAAAGCTAATGGTGATAAAAGTAGTTAAGAAGAGCTTCCTAGAGGCAGTGACATTCAAGACAAGTTTAAGACTTAAAAACTAATTTAGGATCTAGTTTGATTCATTATCTTATCCCCAGTTTCTAGCACAATGCATCATGTATAATTTGAGTTTGATAAACAAGGAATGAACAGGTAAATGAACATGGAGGGCACATACTGAGCTCTGTAAACCAATGGGTATCAATTACAGCTACACATCAGAACAATGATAAGAAATCCTAACACCGTATTTTGGAGTTGGAGTCCAGTATGGTAAGTTTTCATAAATCTCCACAAACAATTCTGTTATGTGTGCTCATGTAAGATTATTGCTCCAAAGGGGGAATAGCATGTGTTGAGTTTCAAAGACACAGAATTGCTTGTTACAAGGCAGATCACTGGAGCAGAAAGTAAAGAATGAAGCAGAAAGTAATCTAAGGGGTTTTGGCAGTTCTTCTCTACCACTTATAAGGCGGTTGGGCCTTTTTGATAGATAACTAACCTAGTCTAGGTCCCTCAGCCCTCACCTCAAAATAGAGTCTGTAGCAAAGTCTTGTATGTAGGTAGTTTATTGGAGTTGATTCCAGGAACCAGGAGCTTTGGACTGGTGAAAGTACAAAAAAAAAGGAAAGAAAGAATGTGCTATTGAGTTGATAACCACTACAGGTAATTCCATCCAGTCAGACATTCTGAGGAGCATTGAAAATGACTTCTGTAATTTTCTACCAGAGGACCCGCAGGGAGAAACACTTCTGAACGTTCATATCCCATTGTTTGAAGCTTGCCCAAACATGTGCTAACTCCTCTTGGTATGTATTTCTAGACATTCCAAGCAGAGAAATCCTGGGTCAGAAAGCAAAATATATGCTATGCATACTTGGGGTGAGCTGCCAGTAGAGCAAGTTGAGTTTTATTTCATACAAAACTATACTAAAGCCACACCTGAGAACAGAGGTGAAGCTGAAAAGATGGGGTGGAAGGGATACAAGAAGAATCTGATACAATGAACTTCAAGATTTATTTTAAGGAACTATCTAAACTTATTCTACTAATTTGCAGCACACATTAAAAATGATCGCCCTGGGGGGGTTCCCTTGTGGTGTAGTGGCTAGGCTTTGGCGCCCGCAATGCCATGGCCTGGGTTTGATTCCCAGCCAGGGAACTACCCCCCGCCAAAACAAAGGAATGATCACAGCACATCTCTTGTTCCTCTGGCTAGTGCATGTTCCATTTAACCTGCTGTTTAGAGTCTGGTGCAACCACTGGCTGCATTATCTGTGTGTAGATGTTACCAGTAGGCTAAACATCTATATTAAAGAAAATAGTTTAAATAAAAAATTCTTTAACAAGATTTTGTTACTGTCTTTTGCTATCACATAGGCAACAAAAGAAGAAATAGACAAATTGGACTTTTCTCAATTTTGTAAATTGTGCTTCAAAAGATTTTATCAATTGAGTAAAAGGGCAACCCACAGAATAGGAGGAAATATTTGCAAATTATATATATGATAAGGAATTAATATCCAAAGTATATAGACAACTCCTAATGCTAAAAAAAATTCTAATTTACAAATGGTCCAAGTACTTGAATAATCATGTCTCCAAAGAAGATATACAAATACACAAATGAACCTGTAAGCACATGAAAAGATGTTCAACATTACGAATCATTAGAAAAATTCAAATTGAAAAAATAATCTAAAATAATTAAGAAATAGTTAAAAATGCAAATTAAAACTACAGTGAGATACTATAATATCTCATATTCATTAGAAGTGCTACTATAAAAAATAGGAAATGTTGATAAGGATGTAAAGAAATTGTAGTCCTTGTGGATCGTTGGTGAGATTGTACAGTGATAGAGTCACTATGGAAAACAGTATAAATGTTCCTCAAAAAAATTAAAATTAGAATTACCATATATGACCCAGCAATTTCATTTCTGGGTATATACACACAAAATAAATTAAAAGCAGGATCTTGAAGAGATATTTGTATGCCCATGTTCAAAGTAGCATTGTTTACAATGGCTAAAATGTGGAAGTAATCCTATCCATCAATGGATGAATGGATAAGCAAAATGTAGTATATTTACACAGTGAAATTATGTGTAATTATTTAGCCTTAAAAAGGAAAAAATTTTGCCGTATTCTATAGTATGGATGAACCCTGAGAACATTATGCTAAATTAAATAAGACAGTCATAAAAAGACAAATAGGGTATGATTGAACTTACATGAAGTCCTTAGAGTAGTCAAAATCATAGATGCAGAAAGTAGAATTGTGGTCTTAGGGAGCTGGGATTTAGGGTATGGGCGGTTATTATTTAACACATATAGATTTTAGTTTTGATGGTAAGTGTTATGCAAATCATTGGTGAAGAGGGTTGGACAATATTATGAATGTATTTAATATCCCTGAACTGTACACTGAAAAATAGTTCAGAGAATAGATTTTATTTTATGTGTATTCTACCATAATAATCTTTTAAAAAGAATAAAACAAATTTGGGGACAAGGACTGAAGAATAGTACATAAATATTGTCTGTCTTAATGGAGTAGAAATAAACTTAAAAAAGAAGGAAGGAAAAAGTTAATGAATGTATTGGTTTCTTAATGGGTAATATGTGGAACAAAGAATTTTACTTAAATTTTTTAAACTGAACAAGAGATTCTGTAAGCCTCCTGTGTTTCTGTAAGACCCTTAATTTGTAAACTTGTTCCCTTCTTTCCCTTCACCATCAAGCTTCCAAGAGATGAGCTTTCCTTTCCTCAGAGTGATGCTTTTGATTTTATGCATTCTCAAATCCTTTCTATTTGATCCAACATATATTGGTTTTATGTAACATTTCTGCATAACAAGTATAAATATAAAAAAAATATAAATATTATATTATAGTTCCTGTAGTTCAGAAATTTAACAGTGGCTTCACTGGGTTATTCTGGCTCAGGGCCTCTTATGAGGTAGCAATTATGTCAGACAGGGCTGCAGTCAACTGAAGGCTCGATGGAGGCTGGAGGATCTTTCTCAAGCTCATGAATATAGCTGTTGTCACAAAGCATCTGTTCCTCTCTGATTGCTAACGGGGGCCTCTCTATGTAACCTCTTCATAAGGCTGCTGGAGTGTCCTCACAACGTGGCAGCTGACTTCCCCAGAGTGTCTCAAGAGAAAAAGAGAGACAGAGACACGGAGAGAAGACTGTTACTTTATTTCAACATCATTTCTCACTGCATCCTCCTCTTCTCTTGTAATATTTGTTTGGCTCTTTACCTGAGGCAACTATATATATATTAAAACTTGTTATATATATATATAATCTTCTTGTGATGTTGTAGACATGGGTTTTCATGACCATATGTCACACTATTTTATTTCTGGAGAAAATAGGGACCAGTATTATAATCACAGTGTTCTGGGTGAGAATAGAATGTGTAAAAGTAGAATCGGTGCAAAATTTGTAAGTTCAGTGGCATAAGACCTGCTGTGTGACCAGAGCCCTGCCGTTTGCATGATGGGAGCCTGGCGGTGGGTTGTAAGCAAGGTAAAACTAGTAGCCTGTTGAGTGAGTAAGCCCATGTCATCAGCCTTCTCTGCATCATGTTAGACTATCTCAAAACACTCATATTGATTGAAAATAGAATTGTCTTTTCATGCACATACACATGAAATAAACAATGGAGATGAAGTAGCATGTCTGCAAGCATGTATATTTGCATTTATGAATAGAAGCGTATGCACACCTGCCTATCCAAATATGATCCAGCCCATCGACAGAAATCCTGGCAGAGTAAGGAATGTTCAAGTTTTAATATCAGACCTGGGTGCTGCATCTCAAAGAGGGGTCTCCACTAAGAGATCTTGCCTGATACTTCACTTCTCTGAGGCTCAAGTTATTTGTTCACACTCTTAAGACAACTTTTAATTTTTCTCTCAACCAATGCATTTTCTTACTAACGTTATTGGTTTTGAAGGCAACATTTTTTATACTATTGACTACAAGTATTTCCAAGTGTATTTGGTCAAACTTTCTTATTACTGTAACACTCTCAAGGACATACTTTGCATTTCTGAGGTAATTCAAGATGTCATAGTTTGTTGAACCCCTTCTGATCCAGTTTAAAGGCTTTAGAAAGTAGATCATTTTCTCTTAAGCCAGGAAGCATAAAGGAGTATGTTTTCTTCAACTGTTTCAGAGATGTCATTCTATGAAAAGGAATGGCTGACTTCTGGGGAAGAAATTGAGGATTCCAATTTACTAAAGCATGTCTTTGCTTCTGAAAAAAGAAAGCAGTAATATTTATTGATAGACACCCCCCCCGACCTAAAATCATTCTAAAAATGGACAAATGTACCTCAAATCAACATGTTGCTAACATTCATGGTAGGTCACACTTTTGTTGTTCTCATTGTTTTTTTTGCTTGCACATCATCATTTCTTATAGTTCCACTTAATTAGGCATTTCTTATATCGGCAGTAACTTTTAGATTATTTGGTTAAAACATCAAACAAGACATATAATTAAATTATCAAAGATTAATTTTAAAATTATGGCATTTGGGATTATGGCACCTTTTTTTAGTGGAATAAAAAGGGGGGAGTATCTCAAAAATCTATGAATGTCTCATATCCTACACAAATCAACATAGAAAAAAAGAGTATTCAAATGTAAGGGACTTTCTAGCCATTGAAGAACAAAACAACTACTGGCTTCCACTGCTGGGCAATTTTTCAAATTCAAGGACAAGGCTGCACGAACTGAGTCCAGACTTGTAGACTGCTTTGAAAACTGACATTTGCTCTTAAGAATTGAGAACATGATATTGATTTCCTTCCACCAGAGGGCATCATAGACTACAATGCAGCACCCTTGCTTGTAGGGTATATAGACACTATCACTGAAAGCAGCTACTTTTAGGTTTTATGTTATTACAGCCAGGGTCGGTTTCTAAGGTTAACAAGTAATCACTATTGATTTTTCAATAAGGTAGGATTTACAGTAAAGACATTAATATGACTGTATGCTCTTCTAACTTTTTGCTTTCTGTATGGGAAAGAAAAAAGAAAGGAGAGGCTTAATTTTATATTTATATAAAATTTTATATTTATATATGTACTGCCAAAGGTGATTTATTTAGAAATTGGGTGATGAGAAACTGTTTTTACTACAGGAACTCCATGATGAAGTCCACCTACAATTTTGCCTGTTGAGATTCATCTGGGACAAGTATTTGAAATTTGTGGGTTCTATGGAATTGTTGTAGGTTCTAATTTCCAAGGAAGCTACAAGAAAGCAAGGCCCTATATCTGCAGGTGTTTCTTCAGCACAAGCAGTTACGTGTGTTCCAGCCCAGCAGTGCACTGAGAAATTACGGCCTTGTTCAGCCCAGATGACGCCTCAATTTATCATCTATTGAAAAGCCAGGCTTTGCCCTGAAACTCTGACAATCAAATGCTTGCAAGCCATCCTCCAGTTTGCTTCAAACGCTGGACCTGAAAGACAGATTTACTCCTACTCCTTTTGTACGCTGAGGGGCAAATTTTATGAATTGAAAGCTCGCTTGCAGTCTCCTATGAGTGTTCAGTAAGCCAAAGTGACTGTGAAGTATAACCCCCATGGCTGCTTTCTCCTGGCTTGGTTAGGACTGGAGAAGTGCATTGAACATGGTGTGCCATCTGAAATTCATAGGCTGGCAGGGGTCACAGCTGATCGTAGTTTCTCATATGAAGAAGCAATTTTTCTCCGCCCCCTGCCCCATTTCTTCTTTTTACATTACTGAGTATTGAGTAAGTTTCCCAGCCTGTGACAAGGAACTTCTGCAATGGTGATGACGGGAGACATAGTTAAAAGTAACAAAGGCATCAGGTTTTCAGGCTCTAACTTCTTAGATTTACAAGCGATGGCTTTCAGGTTTATGGAATGATGAATCCTATATGGGAAAAATAAAACAAATGCTTCCAAACTGAGTAAGCCACTCCTCACTTTTAATATACAAGGAGGAACCAAAAAACCCCCAGAAGTTTATTTATAAAAAATTGTGTATTTATTCTTACATGTTTAAACTTCAGTCACCTTCAAAGTGCTCTCCGTTTGATGCAATATATCTACCTATCAAGATGCTTTTTCCAATGCTCAAAACAGTTTTTGAACTCTTTTATTTTTATGCCTTTTAATGCTTCTGTTATTTTTTATTTCATCTCTTCCAGATCAGCAAAACATTTCCCTTTGAGGACTTTTTCATCGGGGGGAACAAAATAAGTTGCTCTGGATGAGATGAGGTAAATAGGGAGAATGGGGCATGGGCGTCATGCCGTTTTTGGTCAAAAACTTCTAAACACAATGCAGCGTGGGCAGGTGTATTGTCATGCCACCTGTTTTTTATGTAAATTACCCACCATGAAATGGGCAAATGTATTGAAAGAGTCTCCAAAAAAATTCACTTAAGCTGAACATAGCCTCTCACAACAACACCAGCTGGTACACTGATGCAGATAGCTTCCTTGAACACTCACTTAGCAGGGGAAGCCTGTACTACAAGGGGCCCGCCCTCCAGAAGATAATTTTGGTTCTTTTGGGTTCCCTCTCGTAGTTTCCACAATCACCTTGGATAACAACCTGAGCTTGTATCTGACAATTGTCTCAGAGATAACATAGCTTTATGGCTGAGTGGACATCTGAAGCCTGCATGACTCTCCTTCCTTCCCAAGACTCTGGGTAGCAATTATAATTATTCCTATTTTCACATAACAATTAAGAAATTGTAAGCCAATTAAATATGCAATTAAATGGACATTCCACATAGCATGAATTAATTTATTAGGAAACTTAACTTTTCTTATGGTTCCTCTCCCCTCCCCCACAATATCATGTTTTCTTTATTCTAATCTTTACCAATCCTAGACTGTTTTAGGCCCTCTGCAAAGCCTAAGTCCTCTGCCTTAAGAATTTCATTATGAGAATTCATAACTACCACATGTTTGAACAAGTTAATGGGAAACATAGATTCTCAAACTAGAAGCTGCAGTCCAAATAAATAGTAAGGAAGATTGACAAGTTGTGATCAATAATTTCAAACTCCTGATATGGAAATAGTCTAAGTAAAGCAGTTGATCCAGTTGGAATTATATCAACCCAGGGTGGTTCCATTGATCGGAATCTAGTTGGCAATGAAGTATTTCTTACAAATAAAAATAGGAAATTAAACAGTTGCTGAAAATTTACATGGAGCTCTCCATCAGCCAGGCACCTGTTCGCTTCTTATTGCTTCCTCTTTCCTCTTCTCTTCAAAGCATGTAAGGAATTGAAAGAGATGTTTGTTATCCCTACTTCTGATTTCCTATTTCCTCCACAATCCCCAATTATTGTTTTCTGCATTCAAATTTTACTGAAACGACTTTTGTTTAAGTTACTAATGAGTTTCTGATTGCTAAGATCAATAGAATGGAAGGCTTAAAGTCCCTACTTGATTTGCCTTCCTGTAAAGTCTGGCATCATAGACTTTCTTCACATAGTTCATCTGGTTTTACTCAATCTCTCTAGTAATTTCTTCACTGCCTTTATCCTCTTCCTCTGCCCACACTTAAACAAGCTCTTGAGTGTCATTCTTATTCTTTCTTTCTCAGTATATAATTTCCCTAAGTCTCCCCATTCTGACTTGAACTATTATTTAAATAATGATAAACTTTTAGTCTTTTCTCTGGCTCAGATATCTGCAATTCAGTCTCAAATTTCTGTTTCTTGAATCTTCTCACCTGCATGTCTGCAGTGGAGACAATGCTGTGCATCCACCAAAACCATTGCACTCTCTCTCTCTCTCTCTCTCTCTCTTATATTTACTGAGCACATATTTAATGGTCTTTTCTGCAGTTATGTGGGGCCATACAATAGACTTATGACCAATGAAATATAGGTAGAATCAACACATATCACTTTCATTCCTGGTCCTTAAATGTTCTGCATGACCCTCTAAGCTCTCTCTCTTCCCTGGCAATGTTGGAGGATTATAGTACCTGGGAACATTCATACTGCATTTTGCTGGAATGAAATATAAAGTTATATTAGACCACTAAGAATTTGAGTTGTTAGTTATAGCAGTTAGACTGACATGATTATTACTATGTAATAAAGGGCCAGCTAGCTCTAAAACAAAACTCATCTTGCTCCGCAAAACAAAATGCTATTCTCGATAAATAGGTCCCAACTTGTCCAAACCAGAAACTTTAGAGACTCTCAAAACTTAGCCTCCAAACTTATTCACATCTGTCACCAAGTCCAGTCTCTCTTGAAGTCCTGTGAATTTGACTTAACATGTCCACAGGGGCATTCCCTGGTGGAGTAGTGGCTAGGCTTTGGCACTCTCACCGCCCTTGTCTGCACTCTATGCCCATTCAGGGAACCAACCATAAAAATAAAAAAAATAAAATAAAAATTTCCATGGACACCCTCTCATTCAGGCCCTTCTGGCTTCCAGCAAATACAATGACCTATTTGTTCTCTGATTTGAGTCTCTCTTCCTGTCCTTCACAGTTCTTTGGCCATACCTTTTGAAGGATGATCTTGTTTTCTGCATTATTTGTTTCTCATCATAAAAGTTAATGGCTCCAATTTTCTTTGAAGAAATGAATATATCATATTTTAGAAATTTTGGAAAACTCAGAAAAGTATTGAATAAATAATAAATATCAATTACAACCTCATTATCCCGATACAAACCAATTGAACATTTGATTCGTGGGTTTCCTATGTTATTTGTGTGTGTGTTTATAATTATTACATGTAGTATTTTAGGTTTAATTTTTATCAAAATAGTACATGTATAAATTTTAAAACTTGTTTACTAATACAGCTTTCTGTCTCATCCCTCCCTCTTTCCAATTCCACCCTTCAGAAGCAAATGCTTTCAAGTAGTTTAGTGATTTATTCAGTTGTTTTTCCTCACATTTCTAAATCACATGCTGTACTGCTATTCTTTGATTTTAAAATTATATATGTTATCTATTGAATTTGTACTACAAAAGATGAAGATTAAATTCTGTTATATCTCACACCTTTCACACAAATCTTCTACTTGACATAAAAGGATGCCACCCTTTTCGTTAAATCAATAATGGTATTTACATAATTATTACTCTTTAAATAGTATTCAAAATCCATCTTCATAAAGTACATTGATTACATTTATTTTATTGTTCAAGTTTTTCCTTTCCTTGAAGTTCAATAATTACCTTTATTGTCTTCTTAGTTTTCTATATATCTACCACAAATTTACCTCTTTTCATGACATAAAAGCACATCAGATGTTCAATTAAATACATTTTAGGGGTACTTTATTAAAAAACTTTATAATCATGTTCTAATATGGACTATATTTTTTAGTACTGAGAATATATGCACTTAAAGATCAATTAAAAAGAAGAAAAAAGAGAAAATAAAAAGAGATGTGAAGAGTCTATTCACAAAAGGAAACACAACACCAGTAAACACATAAAAAGTTGTTTTGTTATGGAAGTAGTAAACAAAATTAAAAAGCTTTACAATTCTGAGTTTAATAAAAAGTTAAGTTGATACAACCTTTTGTGGGAGTGTATCATAATGTAATGAAGGTGCAGATGTGAATAACCTACAATACAGCAACTCACTGGAAGTTGTACACCCTAAAGAAACTCTAGCTCATATGTAATAAGCCAATGTGTACTTAATGCATTTTGCAGCATTGTTCTTAATAGCTTCTAATGGAAATAATTCAAATGTTCAGCCATAGGACAATAAATGAATAAATTATAGTATATTCATGCAGTAGAATGCATTACTACAGTGAAATAAATTAATTTTGTATGTATATATAAAATTGAATATCATATTACTAATGCAGAGAAATGATGAAATGCCAATTTCAATATAGTAATTATTCCTGGAAGAAAAATAATGGGGTTAGAATACACAGGGAATTTTAATTGTATTAGCATTTTGTTTTGAATTAGCATGGCAACTACATTATATTATTCATATCTCTTAGAAATGTTTCATAGTACATGAAAAACTGGGGTCAATTGTATTGTAGGAGAGAATTGGATGACTTCATTTGGTTTTAGGGTCTCCATTGAATGATTCTCCAGAAAAAGGATCATAAAAATATTATTTCACAGAACAGATAGGAAACAGCTAATCACTTGATTTCTTTCCTTGTCTTTTAACTTCTCTTAGGGACTGTGTGTGGATGGTATTTTGGGAATAAGCCTACTGGCTTTGTCTGTAGCTATTGAACAATTTTATTTTGACTCAAGGGAACTTTATACCTGAAAGTATGTGAAACAGCAATGATGTAAGCACTTGACTAAAAGAATGAGCTTTGAGTATGTCACTCTGTCATTATAACCAGGAAACACTGTCAGAAAAATTCAGCCTTCTCTAATTCCAAGTCTTGCAGACCTGTGTGGATATGTTGAAAGCGTTTTCAGATTTGCACCCACTTTAATGTTGTTGGAGTTTAACTTGCAAATTAAGCTAAGATACTCTGCCAATGATGTTTAATAACAGAATTTCTAAATCAGTCCCAATTACACTTCTGCACATGTTTCACTTGGGTTAAATAAATCTCTGCATTGAACTGTCAATATTTTATTGTAATGATAGAAAAACTATAACAGGCACACAAGGTAAAAGTGTTTTATCAAGTGCCAGATCCCATCACAATTCTAGGGGTTGCTTGTGTTACTCTGTTCACCATTAAAAGAAATTCTATGGAGTTCTGCAGTGCAAACCATGGACCTAAAAATGAGAGTTCTTGACTTCACTCCTAGCTTTACTTATTGTATCTTGGTTTGGTAATTTCGAATATCTCAGCTTTACACACTAAAATATTAAATGGTTTACAGCACTCACAAGGGTATAGTAAGGCTCACAAAATGTTTAGAAATTCCTACAAATAAGCTGTCTTTCTTTCAAAGTATTCAAGATACTAAAACTAATTAGGTGCTACCTACTTATTAAATGCTAGATGATGAATGTTTTAACTGCATTTTGAAATTCTAAGGAAGAAATTGCAAAGCATAATTATCCTTGGCAGTGAATAATATACACGATGATTAGCAAGAAAAAATTCAAGTCATTACCATGGAATATTTTAACTATTTCTCTGTGTGACTGGGAAAAAAGTACTGTCAAAGTTGGAAGGCACAACCAACTTAAAGAAACATGGATATATCTGAACTTTCAGGTTGAAAACTCAGGATAGATCCTCAGGATATCACATGATTGAAACTTAAAAAGAATAAGTTTCTTTATTAGTTAATTTGTATGTAGAAAACCAAGTTTCAGAACCATCATCAATCTGCCTTAGAAATATTGTAGTGGTAAACAAAGTCATATGAAATCTGCCCTTTGGTAGAGAAAAGAATGGTTAATGACACAGAAGAAAATGAAACACTGCACCCATGACTACAAAGCTTCACATCCCAAAATTTCTAGAACAATTACCCAAAGTCTGAAGGCAAGCCCAGGGCAATCTGGCTGCTTTCTCTACAGGCAACTTCAGTGGTGTTACGTCCCAGCTCTCAGCCTAACCATATCAGCACCCACCCTCCCTCCCAGAAACTGTGAACTTTGTTTTAGAGAAAGACCTTTCTTATGTCCAGGTGAATTATACCACACTCTACCTGATCAATTATAAGAACTAAATTAATAGCACTAGAAAAAAATTTCAATTTTGCAATTGACTCTAGCTTCTAAGTAAAACCAAAAAATGCTTATTCTTTACAAGTGTAAAATGCTTGCAGGCATGTTCAAGCTGCATCCCAGGAAGGATTGGAATGTAGTCCAACACAAATTCTTTAAACATCATGAGATGTTTTGTGGCCTTTTCTTTCTTTTTATCTTTTTCTTTCTTTCTTTCTTTTTTTTTTTTAGCTCATCAGCTACCCTTAGTATTAGTGTATATTATGTGTGACCCAAGGCAAGTCTTCTTCCAGTGTGGCCCTAGGAAGCCAAAAGGTTGGTCACTGCTGCTTTAGAGTTTAGAAAGGCTTTTCATGCTCTACTAATTCCAAATTCAGAGACCAAAGACCTATTTTTATAGCTGTTTTTTCAGATACAGGTGTATTTGTCCCTTTCACAGTGTCTTCTATGAGGAGAACCATATAGGTCCCTTCCAGTCTTAGGTTTATTTCTTAAAATTTTTAGGGATGAGGAATCTAGAAAACTTGAAGGAGTCTTGTTTACAATCTGTATTATTTAGATTCCAAATGAATGAAAGTCAATTCTATATGGCTTAAGCTCAAAGGTAGTGAGGCATTTGGTTTAAATATCAAGTTGCAGGCAGGGAATGGATGTAGCAGACCCGAGAAACATCTGCAACCAGAAACTGAACGCCATCAACACTGTCGCCCCACCTCTGATATTTGCTTTTCTTTGAGTTCCAATTTCACTCTCCTTTTAGGTCATTGCTAGAGCTATGCTGACTTATGTTATTTTTAATTTCTAATTTTAAAAAATCTAGGGGAAGCCTTTGATGTGTTTGGGGTAGGAGCAGGGATAAGAATAGTAAAAAACCCTGACACTTATGAAAATCAGATGGTTATAGTACAGAAAAGTGGAGCTCACCAAAAAAGATGGATGCCATTCTCAGAAGAAATAGTGTTCGGTACAGACAAAATGAGAGATGTATCTAAGATGAAATCTCATTGAATTCTTTAATATTTGCGATGTGTAAATAACAAAACAGATTTAGAGTTTGACAGTGATTTATTCAAGGTGGTGCAGCTCCTAAGTGAGAGAACTGTGACTTGAACCTGAACTTTTTATCTCCCAGCCCTTGTCTTCTCTGATACTGCTATGTTATTTACTCTATTGGTTGACAGCATAAAGCTGTGTCACTTGACCCTGTAATGTTTGTGTGAATTCTTGGGAGGAGACGTGGAGGTTTAACATTGTCTCAGGTTTATGGTTGGCCTCTAAGAGCCAGTGAACAATGTTAATCACTCATTCCCAGAATCTATGTCTGTTCATTGAGCATCTTATCTAAGACGTGGACTGTGTTAATCTTTTGAAGTACAGAAAAGGAGAAAAAGAATAAATGGTATAACTAATAAAATAATTATGAAACATTAAATGTGCAAAAAGGAAAACTATCTATTACCATGAAAGTGTACAGAATGATACTGGTATAATATAGGGATATTTTGGTCTTAATGATTTGGAATGTTATGCTTATGGAAGTTTTCCTTGTGGAAGACTCTGAGACTATTTGGCTATGTAAAAAATTGGTTAATTTTGAGAGTTGATTCCTAAAGGCGTATAAATGATATTGATTTTCTTTCTAGGAGTCATATGCTTTTGGAACTCATTCTCACTTTGATCAAAGACTGAGAAACTTTAATTCATATTGAAGGAAATACGTTCTCATCATTAACAGCCAACATATGTTAGTTTCTGTATCAGTTAGCTATTGCTACATAACAAATCAACTCAATAGCTTGAAATAACACATGCATCTGCTGATTGGTGAGGATTTTACTGATTTATACTGGGCTTGACGGTACAGGTCTATTTTAAGGAAAAAATGCAGCTGACTTGCCTCCTTACTGCCCTTTGGCTCAGTTTGCTCCATGTCTATTCATCTTGGGGTAGGAACCTCATACAGGAAATTCTCACGACCAAGCTGGGGATGAGAGAGAGCCCAGTAATATAAGCAGGTTTCAAGCTTTTGATTATGTCATGTTAGCTAGCATCCTATTTGCTGAAAAAAGTTACATGGCCAACTTCAAAGTCAGAATGAGGAATGACATTCCTCTAATAAATACTGTTGGAGATGGGAAGGAGTGAAGAGTTTTGAAGAACATTCCAATCTACCACAGAGTTCATAGCTAAAATTATATTTTTAGAAAGAGTATCAAACAAGTATTATTGCTAGGTGATTCTAGAGGAGAAGCACAAAATATTGTGAAAAGATATTGACTTTTAAGACTGGTGAATATATATCTTTGCATCAGATGAAATCAGGGGTTTTCTTTCTTTTATAAAATACATTTTTCTATATAGTGAACTTTTACTTAATCTACTATGATTATATTAATTTCATGTTAGCCAAGTGTATTAGGATTTTCCATAGAAACAGAACAAATAGAATTACGTAGATACAAAGAAAGAGATTTATTATCAGGGATTGGTTCACAAAATTATGGAGAATGAGAAGCTCCATAATCTGTGGCCTGCAAGCTGGAGACCGAGGAAAGCCAGTGGTGTAGCCAAATCCAAGACCTGAGGACCAAAGAAGCATTGGTGTAATTCCTGGTCAGAATTCGAAGTCCCATGAATCAGAAACACAAGTAGTTCAAGTTCAAATAGAACAAATTTGCAGTATATCTGTCTCCTTGTCCTATTCAGGCCTTCAAGGGATTGGTTGATGTCTATCTACATTGGTGAGCATGATCTTCTTTTCTTAGTGTATGCATCTAAATGCTAATGTCTTCCAGAAATGCCCCTACAGACACACCTGAAAATAATGTTTATCAGCTATATAGGCATCCTATAGCCCAGTCAAGTTAACACCTAAAGTTAACCATCACACCAAGTAATCATTTGATTATATGATGTATCTTCATTGTATTTTGTGGGTGGCAAGACAGTAAAAATGTGACTTGGCCTTTTTTTTTTCTTTTGTAAATCTTAGATTCAAAATTGAGTTAGTTATTATCCTCAGTTTGGGCCACATTGTTATCATTAATGCATACAAGTTCCCTTTCTTGTCTTGCATTTAAATTTTTTTCTCTTTAATTTTTATAATACACTCTCATTATCTCCCTCTCTTCAACTTTTAACAATGATTCTGATTCTTTAATTGTATAGATTGCTGTTGTGTGTTCTTCCAAATTGTTTTTTGATAGTTTTGTGTTACTGTATTTCTAAATGATGTAAATACTATTGTATTATACATCTTTTGTTTCCTCTTTTTGTACTCAGCACTTTTCTGATAATAATTATTCATGTTACTATTCATATGTATTACCTATTGCTTCTCATTGCTTTTTAGCACCTGGCAGTTTGTATCTACCACATTTCCCCATTCCCCCCCAAAATGAAGACTCAGGTTGCTTCCAGCTTCCCATGATTAACACTAAACCTAAAATAAAGTCCTTATGTGTATGTATATCTGTATGTACTTACATGAGAAATTCATTGGGATATTGTTATCATAGTATATCATTTATGATAGGCCAGCTTTTTCAGTGGTTTAACACAATGAAAATTTCTTTCTCACTCATGCTAGGGATACATCCAACCCTGCTCTCAGCATAGGAAATACGCTCAGGGTCATCACTCAGGGATTCAGACTGAGACTTCATCTCAACGTAGTGCTTCCATTATCACTGCAGTATTATGAAGAGAGCATTCATTACAAGTGAAATCTAATGTCTACTAACATTTCATTAACCAAAGCAATTATCATGGTCACAGTTATCTTCAAAGGTGGAGGAGAAAATAATTACAATTTTACCCCGTGCTTGTAAGGTTCAGAGTAAGAAATATCTGATAAACAGCCTTGACTTCCACAAATATGTGCCTAGAAATGGAATTTTTAAAAGATAGTATATGTATGCATTTCTTAATTTGCTTTAGTGATGTCATGCTGCACTTCATAATGGGTATGTCAGTCTATCACCTTACTAGAAATGTCGGAGAGGTCCATATCCTCATCAATAGTCAGCATGGTCAGCTTTCTCATTTTTCAGGCTAATAGGTATAAACAATATTTCATTGTTGTTTGGGGTCCATTTATCTGATTAAACATTATTTTTACTACAATTTCACATTCTTAACTCTGGATGCCCTTTTTGTTAAACTGTCTATCTGTTAAGTTTACTTTGCCCCTTTTCCCTGGTTTCCTGCATTTCTGTAATTTATAAGAATTCCTTTTATATTCTAGACACTATAATATTAAGCTTTTGGTGGTTTTAAAAATTGCAAATTATTTATTTCATGCTGTCACTTTTTTTATTTTGCCTTACAGGTTGTATACCTGAAATTATATTTAAGAACTACTTCCCTGTAATTTTTTAATAATATATATTTTAAATTTTCTTCTATGAAGTTTATAAATGGATTTTTCAATTTAGATCTTTAATTTACCCAATATATTTAGGAAAAGTTTTGTTTAACTTTGGTTTTGAAAAAACTTTCCCAATTATTTATACTTTCCTCATTGATTTGGTAGTATAATCATTATTGTATATTAACTTTCCACATTTATATGCATCTGTCTTTCTATTCTTTTCATTGGACAATTTGTCTTTTTTTGCACCAACACCACACGACTTATAAAACCATAGTTATGATATATCTTAATATTCAGTAGAGAAAATCACCACCCTTTTTTTAACATATGATTAACTTATTGATTAGCTGATATTTATTTTCAAATTTAAATTTAAGTAAATTTATTAAGTTTCTTAAAAATAGAAATAAATATTTGAATGTATTGCATTTAATTTGTAGGTTAATTTAAGTATAATTGACCTTCTTACAACACTAAGTTGTCTTATACAAGGGTGAAAATTGTCCTCACATTTATTCCAATTGTATTCTATGTGCTTTATTAGATATCTAATTTTTTCCATGTAAGAATTTTATTCCTAAATATTTATACATGGCAACTTGCTGAATTTCCATATTAGTTTAATAATTGAAATTTTCTGATTTCTATGTTTTATGGTAGATAATATAATGACAATTCTATTTCTTCTATGCAAATCTTTTCTTTTTCCTTTCTTATGTTATTGTTCAGACTTCTGGTAACATGTTAACCATTAATAGTGAGGGTGGGCATACAAATCTCATTTCCAGTCTTATAGGGAATATATTTAAGGTTTTCTGGTCAGAGCAATGTATTCTATAAATTTTTGGTATGTAATCTTTGTGAAATATAAGAGATTCCCTTCTAATCTTAAACTCTAAGAATATTTTCTTTAAATCTTAAATAAATACTAAAATTTATTAACTGCTTTTTCTGAACCAAATGCGGTAACCCCATTTTTTTTTCCTTCTCACCATTAATGTGGTAAATTAAGTAATGTATATTCTAATTTTAACTCAATTTTGTATTTTGGGGATAAGCCATACCTGGCCATTATTTATTATATGTAAATACATTGTTGGATTCAGCTAGCTAAGTTAAATTCTTTCAAATGTCTTACAAGGCTCTATAATGCTTTCTCACTCCTCTTTCCTCTGTGATCACTCATTATATCTCTGACTTTATTTCCTTCTACTGTCTTCATGCACTTAAATATAGTTTCCTTCATCCCAGGGTTTTGGAGAGTCCTCAAACCTCTCAACCAAGTTCCCACCTCAACACCTTTGCATTCATATCTCTTTCTTCCTAGAAAGAACTTTATTCAGATACATGAATGCCTCACTCATCAAACGTAGATCTTTACCCAATCAACATTTCATCTTCTCAGTGAGGCCTATCCCACCATTCTTGTTTAAAATTGCCACCCATCCACTCTGAACATTCTTTATCTCCTGTCAATATTATATTTTATTGTTTTAACTGTATTTTCTTACTTTCTGTATATTTGATGCTCTTGCATTTATGACTTTACTAACTGGGGAGAAATTGTCTTTCCTGTGTCTAGCCAAATTATTAGAGAGAACAAAGCACTCACCTAGAGCAAACCTTTCATATGACAACTAACCAATTCTGAACCCACTCCTCCAACTATTCCCTTTCTCAAATTTTCACACATCAAGCTAATAGTTCCCTTCCCTAAATTAATCCATGTCCGGGTACCTGACAACTAGGCAGAGTCCCTATGTCCAAAGCCCACCACAATTACTCAGGCTAGCTAATATTTAAGGGGTTATTCCTACCTTGCCATGCCTTTCTCTCAGAAACTCCAATAAAGGCCATAGCCTGTTCTCTTCCTTGTCCCTTCTGCCTCCAGACTGACTTTGGTGCTTCCCCATATGGTCCTATATGGCACACTGTGCCTCCTGCTTACAGAGAAGTGTGATAGGAACTTACGTCTTCATGACAGTTGTTTCCATGTCTGCATGTCTTACCACATCTGATTTGAGTGTCTCATACAAATTTTAGAACATTTACTTCTTATTTTTTTATCATTTAGCACATAACACATTTATTTATATTGTTTATTACAAGTTTTTTCCAACTTGAATGCAAATTCCATATAGCAGGAATTTATTTTGTTTATTGCTTGTTTGTTTCACTTTTCTATATCTATTATCTAATACAACCCATGGCTCTCAATAAATATTTATGAAATGAATGAAGAAAATATTAATGAATAAAGTTAATATATACTTTTCCTTTCTTGCACTGGTTCACAGCTGGCTTGTGTTCTCATTTGACAAAAACCATTTAAACGTTAGTTGAGCAGCTGTCTAGATTGTCCCAGACATGAGCAGGTGAGGTTGACAAAACAATCACTGTTCATTCTTGTCTCAGGCAGCTTTCAGTGTTCAATTTTTTAATCTTCTATTTAATATTATATTATGGGCATTTCCTCTTGTTATAAAAACAAGATGCTTACGCAAATTAATTTAATGGCTATGGAAGAGAGAATTTAAAACAACCTTCTACTCACTACACTGGGAGTTGCTTTGTTTATAAACATACATTCAAATTAGTATCCAGTAATTTAATACTTGAGCTATTTAATATTAGATAATCCAGATTTCCAGATATTCTAGAAAAATAGGAAGTTTCAGAAAAGAGACCCTGTATCTCCAAAAGGAAACTAAATGATTCTGAAAACCAAGTGGCAGCATCTAATTTAGCCTGGATATCAGCTTGTCAGTAAGGTTTTCTTTCGTCTGCTTGCTTAATTCATTTATATTAACTGACTGCCCTGAACTCATTCTAAATTTGTAACCTCTATATAAAGTATTAATACATTATAATTTTCTTAGATGTTTCCTCAAGTTTAAACAATTATGTTATTACTAAATTTTCACTGTTATAAACAATGAATAAGTATCTGTCTATATATTAGATTCTTTCCTAAGTAAGGGTAAATTCCTACAAAGAAAATTACTGTCATAGGGTAGGGATATTTTAATTGTGTTTCAAAAAGAGTATACATTTTTTTACTACCAGTTATATGCAAGTATTATCAGAAAATGAGCCCTTCCCAGTGTGATGTCCTGGTCTTTGGTGTTCTGAACAAAGAATTGAGCAACACACGGAAATAAAGTGGTAAAATAGTAGTTTCTTAGAAGAGTACACTCCAAAGGAATGGGAGTGAGCCCGAGCAGGAGTGGCTCAAGGGCCTCACATGCAAGGGGGACATACAGTCCTAACAGGTAGGAGTGAGCTCGAACGAGCCCTCGTGAATGAGGCTTTGGTAGTTTTATTCTTGTTAGTTGTAAGAGGTTACCTTTCTGGGCACAGGGCCTGTTTGACTGGCACTTTTGATTAACAGGGGGTCCATCACATCACTTTTTCTCGCTGTGCATGTTCTTTCCGAGAATTCAATCTGTTATCATGATATTAATGAACGTTCAGGCATATATATGATATTATAATGATGGTCTAAGGCTCAGGTGAAATGAAGGTTGTTGTAACTTATTGCACAGGCGTTAGGAACTGGCTTAGACTGGTGGGCTATTTTGTACCCTATAACTTCCTTGTATTAGGTAACTTTTTCCTGGCATTTTCCTGTGGTTGCTTAACTTGGGGGAATTACTAATGAAAGGGTGGTATCTGGGTGGTGGCTACTCCAGCAGGGCAAGTCCCATGGGAGGGGTCCTGAGATCCCCCTATTCTGTCTGCCTTCCTCACTTTTCTCTTGAAAGATGCAATCCCCACAAATCTCTATGGGAAATGAAGGGGCAGGAGATGTCATCTTCTGTATCTGCTTCCTGCTGAAGATGGTTGTTGGACCTACCTACTGGGGATCCATGGAGCTCTCACCGTGTCTGATCTAAAAGGGGAAGGGGTCTCGAGATCTGCCTGCGAGACTGTGTTGACTTCTTTAGTCGGGATGGGCTGGAAGCCTTGCTGGGGTATCACTTGTATCCCAATGGCCCCTAGATGAGGAAAAATGAATTTAATTAATACTTTTAAAAGCATTGGCCCAAGAAGCACAGTTCAACAGACCTTCCATCACGTAACCATCCATTGACAGGGGCTTTGGGGCCTGCTTCTTGGGCCAAAGCTAGACCCAGACATCATAAGAAAAGAAAATTACTGGGCAATAACCCTGATGAACATAGATGCACATATCCTCAACAAAATACTAGAAAACTGAATTCAAAAGCATATTTAAATGATCATACACCATGACCAAGTGGAATTTATTCCTGAGATGCAAAAATGTTTTAATATACTCCAATGAATCAATGTGATACACCACATCAATAGAATGAAAGACAAAAATCATGTGATCATCTCAATAGATGCAGAAAAATTATTTTATAAAATTCAGTACCCTTTCATGGTAAAACTATCAACAAGAGAAGTATAGAAGGAACTTAACACAATAAAGGTGATTTTTTTTAAAAAAGTGCAACTTTAAATTTCAAAAAATTTTGTTAGATTTTTAATTAGGATTTTGTCAAAAATATAACAAATTTAGAAATAATTGCCATTTTAATAAAATTAGCACAATCATTTCAATAAAATGGTAGCCTCTCCACTTATTTAACATTAGTTATGTATCTCAATAAATTCTTACTGTTTTGTTCAATTTTTTAAATAAAAACACTGCACACTTTTGGCTACAATTATTCTCATCTATTTTTTATCTTGTTGATATTTTTTAGAGAATATTTTCTACTATGTTTTCTAAGAGTTTTAATTGGTTTTTAGAAAAACTATTTTAATATATTTCTCCAGCTCTATTATGATACAATAGACATATACTATTGTATCAACTTAAGGTCTACAAAGAGTCGATTTGACACATTTATACACTGCAAAATGATCACCATCGTAGCATTAACTAACCTTCATCCTGTCACATAATTACCATTTCTTTAATTGTGGTGAGACATTTAATTAAGATCTACTCTCTTAGTAACTTTCAAATATATAATACAGTATTATTATTTTTATATATCTTTCTGATTGTTTTCACTCTTGAATTGACTCAGTAGATTTTCTATACATTCAATATTATATTCCCTAATAATATTTTTCTCTGCTTTCTATACATTGTATTTCTAATTTTTATTATATACCTTATTGTTTTGGTTATAATTGCTAAGAAAAAACATTAAAATATTAATAATATTATAGATGTTTGCCTTGATTATGGTTTTAAACTATCTCCAGTTTTTTACCTTTAGATATAACATTACCTATTGCTTTGCCAATAGTTTTTACCAAGTTACTAAATATTCTTTTCTTCTTAGTTTATTAATTGTTTAAATATAGAATGGAGATAAATTTAAACCACTCCTATTCTAGCATCTACTAAGAAAATTATACATTCAAAATTTTACTAATTGGTGTTATAGTATTCGTTTTTAAAATAATAAATACATTTTTATAGTTTAGACTGAATTATTCTTGCGTTAGCTGTTAAATTTTGTTAACTGGTACTTTGAAGGATATTTATATTTATATTCATAAATGAAATTACATTGTAATTTCTTTTTTGCCATATAGTTTTCAGTGTTAGGGTTAGATTACAACTCGATTTGCTTTATCTCTCTATATCTATGTCAGAATTACCTTCATTGAGAAAATAACATTTGAGCAAAGATATGAAGGAAGTGAGGGCATTACCCAAGCAGCTATTTAGGGAAAGTATTGACAGTAGTAAGTTCCTTCAATATGTCAGGCATGGCATTGAATCCAGGCACTCAAAGAGGAATATAAAGATCAACCCTGTCCTTGAATCTGGCAATGAGAGTATATTGATCTGTTATAGAAAGAAAACAGAAAGAGATAAGCACATAGTGCTTTTGAAGGACATAGGAGCAGTTTCTAACCAAGTCTGCCAGCCATATCTAAAAAGAACTCTTGCTGGAGACACTTCACATGTTAGGTAGAGTAAAGAGAGTTTACCCAAGCAAAGGAGCAAGATCTGTGTGAGAATAAAATACATATTATAGGTAGGTTGAAAACAGCTGAATATAACGTGAGTAAATAGTTCAAGAGGGTGGTAATGAGAGTTGTGATGAGAAAGCTAGGAGGGACATTTGCAAATCATATATACCAGACAGAGCGGTTTGTCTCTATTTGCCATTAAGAGGCCATTTGAGGGCTTCAGACAGTGGAAAGACTTGACTACATTTTGTTTTAGAAAGTGTATGACTGCTGCACATAAATCATGTTGAGCTGGGATTTGAGCAGAACTGAATCCAAGGTCAGCTAAGTTTCTGCTGATCATCCAAGCAAAGGTTGAGGCCAAACAGAGCAAAGTCAGAAAGAGAAGAAGGACCAGATGGGTGGCTCTGAGAGCTGTTAAACAGGTAAAATGAGCCGACATTGGCGACTGACTGGACGGAGAAGGAAGTGATAGCTTGGAATCTAGAATAACTCCTAAATTTCTGGATTACATAATTAGATAAAAGGTAATTGCATTCCAGGGTGGGTTTTCTTCCAATAAGGGCTGCTGAAAAAGGAGCAGGTTCGGTAAGATGACACAGAATATAAGCACATCCATCAAGGACTTAATATCAAATGCAAGGCCCTAGGTTCAAGCTTCTAAAAGCACTGCATGTGTGTAGTATGTGTGTGTGTGTGTGTGTGTGTGTGTGTGTGTGTGTGTGTTCTAATTCCTTTTCACCAAAAGTAGTGTACATTTTCATAATATATTAGACCTGAGACCTCGTTTTATTTTGTACTCGACATCTAATGTAGTATGTTTCTAATAAATTCCAAATATATCTGGAGGGCTTGTTTATTAATGGAATTTCCTGAGGCATAATTCATTCCCATGAGGTGCTAATAATCTGATAACTTCAGATGTTTAATGCTGGAAATATTCGTGAGAGCAGTTAAATAACTTATTAAAGACTCTATTAGTCACATTTGCCTCTTAACTTTTACTGGAATATAAATTTGTTTCATCATTCTTTTTTCCCACACACGCAAACCTTCCTGATTTAGGAGGACTCCAGCGATGACCTTTTTGATGTGATATCATTCAAAAGAAAAACGTACCATATCTAAAAGTAACACCTCAATCACTTCTAATAGGAAGAAACCTGCCTCTGATTTTTGAGAGAAGGTTAAATGAAGCCAGAGGGGACTGCTGTTCTGTCTCATGGACCTTCCCTACAGACTGTTCTTGCACGCTCCCGCTGGGCTGAGCCAGTGCTTGGAGTCCTCAGACGTAAAAGCCACAGCCTCTCTAGAGCAGGGGCTTGGGCCAGGGAGGCCAGTGAAGTTGCTGTTAGATACTATGGGGGAAAAACTGACCAGACAGACAGTGAGGCTGAGCCTTGCAGGGCCTCATGCCACCATGGCAGAGCACAGCTCCCCAGAGGAAGAGAGGATCCAGAGAAAAACGGCTCAGAGGGTCAACATGACAGAAGAGCGACAGGAATTTTAAAAGGACTGATGAGATGTAACCATGGAGGAAGCTATTCTGAGTGCAGTTCTGAGAACTCATAACTGACAAAAATTCACTGACTGAACCTTGGATATCTGCAAATATTTAGAAAATTTTGAGCATGATTCAGTTTATGTGATTTAACAATGGGTTAAATGCTAGATTTCCTGAAGAAAAACCTCCAGCATTGATATTAATTATGTAATTGTTACCAATCCATTCCAGTGAATTTTTTGTGTTGTTTTGCTGCTGTTATACAGCATTATGTCTCCCTCGGTGACTTTTGGTAGATCTGATGATATCAAAACCAACTTGGAAATTATACCACACATGAAAATTCTAATGAGACTGATAGTTTTCATTTATAAAGAGTTACTATGCATCAGGCAACTCATTAATCTTATAAGAACACTGTCAGATAGGTATGGTTAGAACAACTTTGCAGATTAGAAAATTGAGCAAAAAGGATGAGGGAGATATGTAAATGTTATATATAGTATCATATAATAAAATACCAGAGCTGGGAACTAGTGTTTGGCTACACTTATTCTTCGATTTGTCTCCCCATTCCTTACATTTCTGAAATATTAGGTTGGGTGATTTTAAACCTTTGTGGTGGATCATAAAAAACATGGAAACATTGAAGTCAAGAGAAGCTTAGAACTTCTAGGACATTGACAACCCATATGAAACTTTTTAGATATATCATTGTTATCAGAAAATGGGGTGCCCTTGTCGGCATGGTGTCCAGGTTCTTGGTATCTTGAGCAAAGAATTGAATGAGACACACATCAAAGTATACAGGTGAAACAAAGAGATAGCTTATTGAAGAGAAAGTACCCTCCAAAGAGGTAGGAGGGGGTCAAGCAAGGAGCGTGGCTCAAGAGCCTGATTAACGAGGCTTTGGTACTTTTATTTTCTTCCTTGTCTTCAGAGGAGACACCTCTGGGTGTGGAGCTTCTTGATTGACAAATTTGATTAACATGGGGCCTACTACATAACACCTTCTGACTGGGCATGCCTTTTCCCAAAAATCAGTCTGTTGTAATGATATTAATGAACTTCTGGGCATATGTATGTTATTAAAATGATGGTATAACAAGGCTCAGGTAAGTTGAAGATCATTGGAACTCTCACTGCGCAGGTATTAGGAACTGGCTCAAACTGGTGGGCTTCTTGTGCCCTCTAACTTCCTTGTGTTTGCCTGGAACTTCCTCCTGTGGCTGCTAAGCCCAGAAGTGGGCATTACTAGTGAAAGGGTGGTATCAAGGCAGTGACTATTCTAGCAGGGCAAGTCTCATGGGAGGGGTCCTGAGATTCCCTCTATTCTATCTGTTCTTTTCACGTTCTCTTGAGAGACTGATCCCCACAAATCTCCATGGGAAGCTGCAGGGCTGGAGGTCTCATCTTCTGTATCTGCTTCCTGCTGAGAATGGTCATTGTCCCTACCTATTGGGGATACGGGAGCTCTCACCCTATCTAATCTAAAAGGGGAAGTGGTCTTGAGATCCACTATGTTGACTTCCTTTGTTGGAGATGGACTGGAAGTCTTGTTGGGGTACCACTAGTATCCTGATGGTCCCCAGATGAGGAGAAATTAATTTAGTTAGTAGTTTTAAAGGTTTTGATCTAAGAAATAGGTCTCAAAGCCCTTACCACTATGATGTAAAGTCCATTGAGCCTGTGGCCTGTTGACTCCTGGCCTAGCTGGTCATTCAGGTATTATCCCCTGTCTTGGTCCAGAAAGGTCTGGAAGGGATGCCTGCCTGTAGTGATTGTAATCAGCAAACTGGAGACATGAGTTACAAGTTTCGGAGTAATTATCTATGAGGGACAATCTGTTGCTTGGGGTGAGAAGCCAGAGAAAATTGATCAAGAAAGTGATTAAGGCTTTGGACTAGGAAAAAGGGGAAACTGAGAGCTAAAGAACAAGGAAAAGGAGTCTATAGTGAGGTGGGGAGATGGATGCTTTGTTTGGCCCACATCATTATTTTCTTAATATATGGTTTCATCAACTTGGAAAACGAACTCATTTGGGGGTCAGAAACGCAGGTTAAGGTTCATGTATGACAGTCAAGATATTTTTTTGGAAGTCAAGATATTTAAAGGTTTTGAATGATAGATATAAATAGAGTGGCACCTTGAAAAGTATGATGAAATCTGAAAATTCTAAGCAAATATAAACATGGAAGCAGGTGTAACAGAGTGAAATGCTTGGTCTCTCTTACTTCATCTTGTTCAAATCTGCTTTGTTCCTATGGCCTTCAGGCTAATAGCTCCTGCTTAGTACTGCATACAGACAAGCTAATCAGTAAAGGAATTAAGATTTCAGCTTGAGTTTTAGAAAAGCAGCCCTTTACCAAAAATTGCCTCTTCCAAGGAGATATGGGAAGTATGGTATTACTCATCAAAGATTTGCAGGAACCTCCTGACTTGACTTACATCAACTAGGGTCAACAGACGAAGTACAATTCCCCTCAGACCCCTGCTGGTACCCAGATGTCTGCAGTCATCAATCACTCTTGCCCCTCCCCTTTCCCCCTTCCGATGACATAAAAGAAGCCTGAACTCGGTACTTTCCTGAGATGAATTCGAGTAGGCTAACCAGATGTGCCCTTTTAAACTGGACAGAAAACAATAGTTCTGCCCTGTTTCAAACAGTACATATGGTCAGCTTACTGAGACCTTGAATTTAGTCCAGTGAGACTAGGCTGACCATACATACTATTTGAAACAGGACAGTACCATTGTTTTCTATCCCATTTAAAATGCTGTGTCTGGTCAGGCTAAATTTGAGGTACCATTAGTTCTCCCAACTTCATGGTTGGCACCTTCTCAATCAATAAACAAGACACTGAGTTTTGGCCTTTTGAAGTGTTGGGGACATGAACTTTGGTCTGGTAAGAAGGAGACATGTTTTATTAGCCATGGAATGGTCCCAGCTACAGGATAGAACTTCAAGGAATTTCTACAATATAGAACACAGATTGAAACCAGATCAAGGCATAGGATAACCCTGAATAGGCTGGTAATTCAGTGTGCCTTAAATATCTGATAAGCATTTATTTATAAATGAGTGATTTAGTAATAAGTGAGGTAGGGGTCGGGGAGAGATAATCAGTGCCAATGTAGGGTCTCAGTCTTCCTCAGTTTTCAATTTGCGTATCTCACTCAGCAGTTAATAGAAACCCCCCTTTTCCCCTAAAAGTTGCTCAATTATAATCCACTGCTACATGAGCAAGTTCTTAAAAGGCTTAAATCCTACTTCAAGTAGCTTATTCAAATATTCCTTCTAACCATGCAGAGGATTTTTCACCACTGTATGTTTCTGTCTCTGTATAGTTATACTATTATTTTTTACCATATTTCTGGTGAACAATATTTTCCCCAAAAGGAGTATTTGTAA
Organism: Lyroderma lyra; assembly: GCA_004026885.1. Lineage (NCBI taxonomy): Eukaryota > Metazoa > Chordata > Mammalia > Chiroptera > Megadermatidae > Lyroderma > Lyroderma lyra. The sequence goes on along the minus strand of PVJL010000329.1, from coordinate 247,095 downwards.
ACTTAGTTTTCTTCTTTTTCATTTTTCCAATGGTAGTTTTGTCCACAATGATGCACCTCTAGTTAGCTATTGAGCTTTGTGACTCTTCAATCTATCTCTGACCCAAGTGACACTAATTTGAAAGAAAAAGGTTATATGTCTCCCCTCACTATTTGTAGATGACAAGTAATTGGAAGAATATTTATCTGAGGGCCATCTTTATTATCTTCTCCTAGTTTAGAGAAAGTGCACCTGGAAGTAAGGGAGAATGTGAGGAGGAGGGTCACTCAGGCCCAGGGACAAGTTACAGGTGCCTCCTTGTGTGGAACACACTGTATTTGCATATGGTGACAGGTGTTAAGGCTGCCTTGTGGAAAGAGCAGCATGCCAGTGAAAGGGGGTTACCCTGACTGCTGCAGGGTTTCCAAAACACAATGGACAAGTCTTCTGCAGACACACAAAATTCCATACTACCAAACCAAAACTTGTCAAACAAACAAATAGAAACAAATTACCTCTCTGGTCACTTCCTTTACCTTTTGTTGGCTGAACCAAAGCCAAGTCCATTAACATAAACTTTATCTTCTACCTCATATTTACTAAATGATTGAACAAAAATGGCCCACTTAATTTTTGTCACCTTTCATAAAACTCATCTCTAGTCCCAAAGCTGGAGAAAATCTGTGTAAAAAATGAACAAACAAGAAAAGTCAGACATTAAAAAACTGTTCAAATTAATAAATAATTTAATTATAATTTAATTAAGATACTGAATCAAAGCAAATTTATTACTATTATAAAGAAGTACTGTAAGAAAAATAAGAAATAATAACTAGGGAATAATCTCCTATTGGTATGCTCATGACAAGCCACTAGATATATCTATGAAACTTAAACACAAAAGGGAAAATATTAGAGTTAAAAATGTTGATGGTTATGTAATTGCTACATTTATACAATGACTAATGAAAAGGAGTCAGTGGAAAGCATATTGGAATGCTTAGGAATTTAAATTGTTGAAGGAGAAAAGAAGCACAAGACTTCTCTAAGTTATAAGGAGAAAGGGAGGCTATAGTAGCATCAGTTCTCATCATTTAATATTTATAATTCTCTGCTATGTTTCCCAGATAAAATCAATATCACCAGTTAAACTTAAATTTCAGTTAAATTATACTTTTTTAAAAAAATGCAAGCATTTCTGAAATATTGCCTTAGGGCATAGTTATACTAGAATTATTTATCATATGAAATTCATATTTAAATGGGTACTCTGTATTTTTATTTGCTAATTCCTGGCAAACCTACTCTCTGTTTTTAGGATATGATAAGCTTGCATTTCCTAACTTCCTGGAAAAGTTGGGTGTGACTAGTTACTCACTTTGGCCAGTGAAATAACAGTAGAAAGGACTTGAGTCACTTCTGATGGGAAGCTATCAAGAGCCAGTGAACAATTTGAGAATAGAAACCTTAACCAATCCACCTTAAACAATTAATATGAGGAAGAAATAAACCTTCCTGAATTTGAAATACTAAAATCTGGAGGTTATTTGTTATTTCAGCATAATCTGGCTTATCAAAACTAGATAAATAATAACTGAAAACATATGTGAAGATTAAAGTCAAGAAAACAGACATACATATATTTAATATTGCAAACATACTTCCACCCACAATTTATTGATCAGAATTAGTTTCATGGCCCACTCAAGGACAGTAGGAGATACAATCCACCAGGAGTGCACTATGCACCTGGAAGTGAGGAAAACCAATAAAGTGGTGAACAGTACTAGTGTATCCTCACAGAGATAATAAATATATACAGCAAGCAAAAAAAAGACCTCTAAATAAAGTTATAAAATTCAAAACAATAGTAAAAAGTAAAGAAAAAGTCAAAATATTAATAAATATGTATTCATAATATAATATCATTTAAGGAAAAAAGATCATCTTTTTTATCTTCATAATCTTGGTTATCTTCAATATGCCAAAACATATTGAAATTGTGACCAAGATTAGGGGCCAATCCAGGATCCATTGTTTTCTCCTTCCTAATGGAAAATTTGGTTTACTTTAGTTGTTGATTTGGGGAGGGGGGTTCTGGGAGACAATGTGTACAACTAGTTTTATTTTTCAGACTCCTTTACAGAAAGGAGTTGTCATGTGACATAGTTCTGACCAATAGGGAGTGAGTGGAAGTCACTGGGCCTCAAGGAGCCCCAAGGACAATGTAGCAACCTTGGCAGGCACAAGGTTTTGTTTTTGTCCTTTCTCTCTTTCTTACCTGGAGGACATGTACGATGCTGAACATGATGTAGCCATTTGGGACAATAAGAAAATAAACAAGAGACTAAAAGCCATGCGTTAAGGATGGATAAATGGAAAGACAGAAGAAGCCTGGGTATGGACTTTTTCTTATATGAGAAAAATAAAAGCTCTTTTTGCTAGAGGCACCATATGGTGGATAGTTTCTTAAATAAAACCAAATATACTTCTTAATAGATAAACAGATGAAAAAGAAAGAAATCATAAAAAATAAGTTAAAATGGACAAGGCATATAAATAGGCTCATCTGCCTTCACAAAGGCAAATTAAAATTTATAATAAAATGAGAAAATACTTTATATTGATAGTGGTGAGAGAGGAAATCTTGGGTAATTACAGCTATGCTTTTGGCGGTATTATAGTATAATTGAATTCAATGTTGGCGGAGATTGTTTTGGGGAGTGTGCAGGAAGCCTTTTACAATGTGTGTAAGTTTATGACAAGCAATTTCACTTCTAGAAATATATTCTAGGAAATATTCAGGGTAGGTGTGGAGACAATATTATGAAGGCTTTTATTATAATAATAAAAATCTTTTAAAAATTGGCCCCAAATATAGTTTATTCAATCAGAATCATTTAATCATTTTAAATTTGTTCTAGAACCTTATATATAAACATATAAATTAGATAAAATTATGACTACTGTGCTTAACATACAAAACTCCAGGACACAGATAGTTTATATCATCAATTACACACATGCATACATACATGTATCATATATGTAATTAAAGAACACAATTGTGCTACATGTAACTTGCCCTTAAAAATTAAATGCAATACCCGACCATTTTACTACGTTGAGAGTTACTACATTCATCGTTCACAGTTTCCTATAATTCCATACGGTCTTTCATGCAGAGAAATTTTTACAGTGATGTGTAGTTTTACCTAATCTGTGCTTGTTTCCACTGATTTTAATTTTACTCCCTCCTTGCCATCCTGAAGTTAGATATGCACTTGTGTTTTATTCTTTTTCCTTTAAATAGTTTAATTGTTTGACTCCTAATCTATTTGTATCTTTAGAATATAGAGTATGGAGAAAAGTAAATAACAACTTTAAAAAAATTCACATTTAACCAATTTTCCTTGCACAGTTCTATGAATGAAATACTTTTGTACAAGTCTTTAATATGGGAATATGTTAAATTATTCATTCATTCATCTGGAAATCAGAAATATGAGCAGATAATATAAATGTCCAGTATTTCTCCTAGTGGACTTTAGCCAGTCTCATCACTGGTCAGGAGCCTCCATCATACATTTGTAAGGTAAAAGCATCCCTTGGTTTTGTATCTGCCATTGTAATATAAAAACAGCTGCATTTGACTAGAAATGTCAAAACAAGATAGAAGATGGCTTATTTGGATGGATCAAATTGTGATAAGACTTCCTGTCTTTCTAGGAACTGCTTTTCTTAACTTCATTCTAAAGCCCAAGAGAGGTATTAGAGGGGTGGATAGAAAATTATCAGAGAAGAAAGAACAAGAAAAGGTAGACTAACAAAAACAATTAAGGCATATTCCTAAAGATACCTTTGATCTTTGAGATGCTTAGGTGTCATTTGGGTCAGAGAAGCTACCATAGGACAAGGCTTGACAAACCAGCTACCATTGATGTGAGACCAACTGACTACTCCAGGTACATTCAGAGCCACCTCTACTTATTATTCAGAGAACATTCTCTAGTATAAAGTTGTATTTTCATTTTTTCCTGTTCATTTCCAGCCTCATGACTCTTAACCTGTGACTCCTGTGTAGCCACAATTGTCCCTCTAGCCACAGAAGTCACCCACACAAGCATAAGGTGACATGATAAGGTATCATTTAGAAGTCATCTTCTATTATAACAGAGAGCCCTGTTATAGTCCTAGTAAGCCCCAACAGCACAGGATGTGAGAGAGGAGATGCTTTCGAAGCAGCTGAAAGGTCATTTCTTCCTAGAGAAGGCTTTCCGAAATTATAGTCTGGGAGAAAAACGGCTTTGTGTCGATTCCAATACGAATTCAAAGTCAAGATACAGCCTCAGACATCCAGAAGATAGAAAGAAAAATAAGTATCTTTGATGATTGTTCTTCTGTTTCCCTTTTGCTTTATGATTTTCTTCTACTTGGGAACTGAAAAGATTTCTTACAACTAACCAGAGAAAAAATGGTGAACATATAAAGCATTGCCATTTTTCACTGGGGTTTATATTAATAGATTTTGCTAATTTCAAATTTAAATTATTAAATTTTATGTAACCAAAGAAATAACTAAAATAATTACATTTGCACTGTGCACACGATGCATTTAAAGGTACTAAATTTCAGTTCAAGTGGTACTTTCTTTGAGCACTACCAGATAGCCAGGTGCCTGGAAGAACAAAGAAAAAATAAGCCAGGATTTTTACCCTCTCAAATATTTCAGTCTCATAGTTTAAGAAAAGAAAGTTAGATTAAGTATTTTATATTTTAGTTAAATATAATGTTCTTATTGCTTCAGAGTTATCAGCTAGGGGCCCCAAAATAAGAATAACAGTGGGTAAGCAACCTCACATGATAAAGTCAGGTAAAGGCCATCTCTGTGGAAATTGTAAATTGGGGAAGTCAGGAGCCAGATATGGCAGCATTTGGAAAATTGGCCACTTCTTTAAAAGTTAAAAATACACTTATCCCATGACCCCGCAATTCCTCTCCTAGGTATTTATCCAAAAGAAATGAGAACCTTTTCTCATACAAAGACTTGTGCACAAATGTTCATAGCAGCTTTTTTCATAATAGCCATAAATTGAAAACAATTCAAATAGCCATCAACATATGAATGATTAAACATTGGTGCTATACCCATAAATGAATCATTACTCAGTAATAAAAAATGAGCAAACTACTAAAAAAGATACGTAAGACATGATGATTCTATTGACTTTAATAAAAAAGTTGACCAGATATTTCTCCAGCAAAATGGGTGTATTCAGGAACAACAAAAACTTGCAATCCAGAGCACATAACCATCATAGACCGCATGCAAGTCTGCCCAAACCAAGGACATGCAACTCTTCTACAGAGGGGAAGAGGACATTGAGAGGCTCTTACACACAGAGCTCTCCCTGTTGTGAATGAGGCCCATGAGAGCTCCCTTTTCTGCCTCCCTACTTCATTATAAATGAGATTTCTGTTTACTCCTTATTTACAATTTGCAGAGACATTATGTTAAGGGAAAGAAGGCAGAACAAAAGACCACATACCCTATGATTCTATGTATATAAAATTCTAGAATGGGTAAAAACTAATCAATAATGACAAAAAGTAGATTAGTGGTTGCCTGGGGTTAATCAATGGAGATAAGTGGGTTGGAGTTTAATTACCAAGAGGCATGAGGGAACTTCGTGGTGTGAAAATATTCTACACCACAACTGTGGTGCTTGTTACGTGATTGGTTATTGCACACTTGACGTGAGTACATTTTATTGTATGTAAAAGCACACTACTAAAGTTACATTTAAGAGCCAGTTATGCTGATACTAGTTCTTTCAATATTATAAGAAGACAAAGAATTCATTGGATAATTTTTAAAAGTAGATTTCATTGTAGAGGAACAGGTGTTTCAGAGGGCGGGGAGCAGAGGTTTTCTCTCTTCTCATAAATTACCAGGAACTTTGAGAGAACTACTCAGGTACCTAACCTATATTCCCTAGGAATTGTAGAATAAGAGGGTGGTACCTTATGACTAAACTACCTTAAAGGTACCTGAGGGGACGAGTAGAGTATTTTCTTGAGCTTCAGAATGAAATGGTAGAAAAGAAGGGAAGGGCCTGTTCTTCCATAGTATGATGGGTCAAGGGTGTGTATTTGTTTCCTAAAATGAAGATGTGGATCACAGAGAAGGGAGCTAGAGTTGGGTTCTCTTAATGATACTTCTGACTGTCCATAAGAATCCACTGAGTATTGGAACAAAGGAAATTGGTGGGAGACAGTATTAAGTAGTAGTTTAGAAAAGGCCACTGTGAATGAGAGATCCTGAGAGTTATGAGATTGTCTAGAGATCCACGAAAGAGCCCTGAAAAAATTTTAGAGTTTGTTTCTGTGTATGTGCTGCCAAAGTAAGCCCAAGAGTTCCTTTTTGGACATTGACTTTTCTCAGAAGGTACTAGATTGTAAATGTACCCCACATGCGATGTAATTGTTCCTTATCTCTTCTTCTACCTACTCCGTCATCTACTGAAGAGCCGAGAGCAGCACAATATGGAAAGCAGAAGAGGAATGCAAGAGCAAACTAGGAAGGTGGGATGCACTCTCCCAGCTCAGACCTGGAAGTTTTAAATTGAATAAGAACTTACAGCTTTTGCATGAGAAGGCCCTGGATTTTTTAATTTCTTAAAAGTAAAATTAATATGTGAGAGCCACAGGAACTGCAAATAAAATTTAACCAGCTCCCTACTATATAGCATTGGGGGAAAAATGAGTTCCACGGTTGCTTGCCTGGGGTAGTGGTGGAAAAACAAAAACAATTACTTTTTAGTTTACATCCTCAAAGTCATGATCATTGACTAAACTGGTTAAAATATAACTTGAATATAATATTACAAAGGATTATTTCTAGGACAAAATGTCATCTGACTAGCTTTCTCTATCCTATCTTTCCTAACTATTATAAAAAGTATCGTGTGTCTGATGTAAGGCCACAAACAAACTAAATTATTTTTCTGTGTCCATGCTCACATATGCTCAATGCCCCCTTTTATGAGAATTATGGAGGCTCAATCTTGCCAATTCAGCGTATTTAGGGAGGGATTTAGGGGCAACTAAAAGTATTTGAGGAGGATATCCAAGAAGGAATGGGTCTTAGGTATTGTCAGGAATTATAGCGTCTACTGAAATGGAATGGATCCACTGCTGATACCTTGTAGCACATCATGGCTTTGGTTTCATGGTTCACACAGGCTAATCTCACTCTCAGCTTGCTTCTGATATGGACAGATGAACCTAACAGATAAATGGACACTGCAGGAACTTTCTCTTGATCTTCCATTAGTAGAATGCTAGGAAATCCCAAGGTCAGATGAGATGCACATGAAAATGATTTCGAACTATGAAGCCCTATCTATTGATCTGACAGATAATTATTATCCTGAAAAGCGTTTTGCTACCAAGCAGAAAAATTAAACCCTGGATCCTTTTTATATTTTTACTTTTGGAGACTGATTTTAGTACTACAAAGATTACTTCACTACGTTTCAGGCCAGGAAAAAATGTGAGGGAATTTTTTCCCAAAATCGGAAAATAAGCCAAACCTGCAGGGCCTCCCTCTGCCTTTTTGGAACAGTCACTCTTGGCTAAATGTCACCCCTGCCATTCTCCCTCTCCTGCCCCAACCAGCCCAGGACACACTGGTGCCAAACCCTGGTTCCTGCTGTTCCTAAATGGTCTGGCCAGCCCAAGATTCCTGCTGAAGTGAACAGTGGAACTGTCAGCCTGCATGCACTCCGCCATCTCCTCCTGCCAGCTGCAAACAGCTTGTCAAGGCTAGGCAGGACAGGCTGGCTCCAGGAGATAGACAATGACATGGATATGCCAACAGCTCCCTCCTCTCCTCCATCTGCTGTCACGGCTCTGTGTCAGCATCACTGCACTGTGCAGTGAAGGCCCAAGGGTCACCCTGATTGCCCCCTCATTCCCTCCACCTTCCTTCAGGACTGATGTTCCTGCAAGCTGACATTCACAGCAACTTGAGCCATTACTTGCCCAAACACGTTGCTATAGCTGGTCTTTCTCTCTCCCCCTCTTCTCTTCCCTCCTTTTCTCTCATTCTCTCTTTCTTGCTTAGTTTGTGTGTGTGTGTGTGTGTGTGTGTGTGTGTGTGTGTGTGTGAAAAACAAATAGCAGCAGCTATGTGAGCTGAGAAACATATCTTTGGCAGAGAAAAAGGGAACTGTGGCTGGCCAGCCTCTCCATCTCTCTTATAAATGTGAACTAGATGTATTCAGTATGTGTATATGCGTATAATATATTACATTATGATAAATAGCACATATTTACAATTATATTTGACTATTATATAATAATATGATTAGCCTATTAAGACTATTAAATTATAGAAATATATAAATTTTTATATAATTTATATTCAGATGTATACAACATGAAATGACTATTATATAATAAAGATATATTTATTAATATGTCACCCCAATAAGTCTAACAATAAAAATGAATTAAAAAAAAATAAATAAATAAATAGTAACAGCATGGACAACTATATCAATTCCAGCAATAATAATGATCATAATCACAATAATATTAATAGTACTTTGCCAGAATACGTAGAGATCAAGAGACCTATAAAACTTCATTGTTTTCCATAAAATAAAGTTTACATGGAGTGGTGTAGTCAAACATTTTTGCCTGATATATCTTCTGAGTATTAATAACAAAAAGCATTTCAAAGGGCAGAAAAAGTGGCTGATCATTCACAAAAATTCTTGGGCTACTGATGTATTTACCCTTCCAGGGAATTCTAATATACACACAGCATATCCGTGCAAATTGCCACTAAAAACCACAGCATCCAGGAATAGCAAGCACTCATGCTTCAATTAAGGAGGAAAAAGGACAGATGTTTATTTTATTAAAGTGTCAATTATCTTCTTCTGCTTAAGAAATATAATAGAATCATAAAGTGACATTTTATTGGTTGTTGCCAGAATTTTGCTCTTTTTCCTAATGGGTCGTTTAATGCTTGTCCATGTTAAAGAGTCATTTGCATGTTCCTTTATACAAGAGCTGTCTGCAAAAAATCCAGCCATAAATGCTTCTATTTTTCATATTACACGGCTGGATACTTTCTGAAGAGCCCTCATGTAGCACACTTGCCCTAAATATATTATTTCTTTACTAATTTTTAAGAATAATATCTCTCAACATATAAAAGTTTTAAATATATTATGCTTAAATACATCTAATATATTCTTTAACATAATTTCTGAGTGTTTTTCTTATTCAAAATGATTTCAGTAATGAGTTCCTTGCTATTCATTCTTCTAAAAATTAATTACCTGTTTTTTGTTACATTTAATTAATTAGTTCACCTGGGATTTCTTTTCATACATGGTATACAATAAAAAGCCAACTAATATACTTCTAGATGCATTGCCAGTCGTGTCAGCACTATTTATTAACTATTATCTTCCTAATGAACTGAAATACAGCTTTGGTATATATTAAATAAGTGAAATTGCTTTTTTGTTGTTTTATTATTTTATATTTTTATTCAATTTTATGTTAATAATAACAAATTTCCTATCACAATTCCTTTGAATTATGTCCTTAGCTATTCCTTGGCCTTCATTATTATATAAAATTTTAAATCATTTTTCTAACAATAATCCATTTGGATTCTAATTACAATTGTATTTTAACTATTTAATAATTATAGAAGATTGGCATTTCATAAAATTGTTTTGCCATTCAAAAATCTTAACTATGTTCTTTGTTCAGAACCTTTGTCTTTTAATGTTCTTATAGTTTTCATTATATATGTCCTGTTCCATTCTAATTAAATTTATTTCTAAACGTTTTGCTTTTGTTGTTATTCTGATTACATACTTTAATTTCTAGATACTTGTTGTTAGTTGACTTCTGAATATTTTTCTTACATCAGGAAAATTTATCAAAATCACTTATTAATTCTAATACATTTTTTTTACTGAAGTATTTTGAGGAGTTTAGACACATATTTATATCTTCAAAAAAAGATATAATTTAACTTCTTTTCAATGTAATGCTAGCTACTTAATATTCTTCTTTTCTTAGATCTTCTAAGACAATGATGAGTATTGATGACAGCAAGAACATAACTATCTGGTTCCTGATCTTAACTAAAATAATTTTATTATTTTTTGTATTTTTGGTTTTCTTAGTTACAAAATATAGTTTGCTTCTTAGTTATCTTTTAAAGATTGATTTTCAATTGTGTTAAACATATTTAACATATTTTTTATTTGATTACATGGTTTTCTCCTTTAATTTATACACTTCTAGGTTTTGAATTATAGTTATTTTTTTTATTGTTACACTAATTGGGGTAACATTGGTTAGCAAGAATTACATAGGTTCTAAGTGTACAAATCCACAGTGCATGGTCAACTTGTTGTATAATCAGTTCACCACCTAATGTGAGTTCTCTTTCCATCACCATATATTTAACTCCCCCTCCCTCCTCTCTCAAATGCTCCCACTTTTCCCATTCCCTCTTCACTTGTCCCCAAATAAACATTAAACTATTGATTATATCCATGGGTTGTTTGTTTGTTTGATTATTCTTTGTTGCTTTCAGCTTTATATTCTGCATATGAGTGAAGTCATACAGTTTTTGGTTTTTTCTTTCTGGCTTATTTTGATTAGCATGATGATCTCTAAGTCCATCCATTTTGTTGTAAATGGCAGTATTTCATCTTTTCTTATAGCTGACTAATATTCCATTGTGTATATGTACCACAGCTTCTTTATCCAGTCATCTGTCACAGGGCACTTTGGTTATTTCCATGTTTTGGCCACTGTGAACAGCGCTGCAATGAACATTGGGGTACATAAGTCTTTGTGGACTAAGGTTTCCAAGTTTTGGGGGTAGATCCCCAGAAGGGGGATTACTGGGTCATATGGTAACTCCATTTCCAATTTTCTGAGGAATCTCCACACCGTCTTCCACAGTGGTTGTACCAGTTTGCACTCCCACCAGCAAGCAGTGTGAGAGACTTCCTTTTTCTCCACATCCTCTCCAGCACTTGTTATTCCTTGTCTTGTTGATAACAGCCATTCTCACAGGTGTGAGGTGGTATCTCATTGTGGTTTTGATTTGCATTTCCCTGATAGCTAATGAGGATGAGCGTTTTTTTATATGTCTGCTGGCCATTTGTATTTCTTCATGGGAAAAGTGTCTGTTTAGTTCTTCTACCCATTTTTTAATTGGGTTGTTAATTCTTTGTTGTTAAGTCATATTAGTTCTTTATATATTTTAGATATTACACCCTTATCTGCTGCATTGTTTGCAAATATTTACTCCCATTAGGTTGATTGTCTCTTTGCTTTGTTGATGGTTTCTTTTGCTGTGCAGAAACTTTTTAGTTTGATACAGTCCCATTCATTTATTTTTGCTTTTACTTCTCTTGCTTTTGATGTCAACTTCATGAAGACTTCCTTGAGTCCCAGGTCTAAAAGTTTAGTATCTATGTTTTCTTCTATACAGATTATTGTTTCGGGTCTTACATGAAGGTCTTTAATCCATTTTGAGTTAATTTTTGTACATGGTAAGAGTACACATCTCAGGTTCATTCTTTTGCAAATGTTTTTTCCAGCTTTCCCAGCACCACCTACTAAAGAAGCTGTCTTTTCCCCATTGTATATTATTTGCTCCTTCATCAAAAATTATTTGTCCATAGATCTGTGGATTTACTTTGGATTTTTACTTCCATTCCATGGGTCTATGTTTCTGTTTTTCTGCCAATACCAAGCTGTTTTGATTATTGATGCTTTGTAATATAAATTGAAGTTGGGGATTATAACACCACCAGCCTTATTCTTTTGGTGTAGTATTGCTTTGGCAATTCAAGGTCTTCTATGGTTTCATATAAATCTGATAATTCTTTTATCTATTTCACAAAAGTATGACTGTGGGATTTGGATAAGTATTGCATTAAATTATAGATTGCCTTGGGCAAAAAGGCCATTTTAACAATGTTAAGTTTCCCTATCCATGAACAGGAAATATCTTTCCATTTCTTTGTGTCTGCTTCAATTTCTTTCAAAAGTGGCTTATAGTTTTCTGTGTATAAGTTTGTCACATTCTTTGTTAAGTTAATTCCCAGGTATTTCATTTTTTTTTGTTGTGATAGCAAAAGAAATTGACTTCCTCATTTCTTTTTCTGAAGATTCTTTGTTTGTATATAGGAATATTTCTCAGTTTTGTACACTGATATTGTATCCTGGAATTTACTGTATTCATTTATTTCTTCTAATAGTTTCCTGGTAGAATCTTTGGAATTTTGTATATAAAGGATCATGTCATTTGTAAACAGTGACAATTTCGCCTCTTTTTTTCCCAATTTGGATGCAGTTTACTCCTCTTGCCTGATTGCTGTGGCTAGAAATTCAGGACTATATTAAATAGCAGTGATGACAGGGGTCATCCCTACCTTGGTACTGATTTTAGGGGAATAAGCTTCAGCTTTTGCCATTCAATGCAATATTAGCTGAAAAGTTTGGCATATATGGTCTTTATTATGTTGACATACTTTCCTTCTATATCTATTTTATTCAGTGTTTTGATCATAAATAGATGTTGTATTTTGTCAAATGCTTTTTCTGCATCAATTGATAGGACCGTGTGGTGTTTATCTTTTATTTTGTTTATGTGGTGAATCACATTGATTGATTTTTATATGTTGAACCACCCTTGTGCTCCCAGAAGGAATCCCACTAGATCATGATGTATAATCTTTTTGATGCATTGTTGTATTTTATTTACTAATATTTTATTTAGGATTTTCGCATCTGTGTTCATCAGAGATATTGGTCTATAATTTGTGTGTGTGTGTGTGTGTGTTGTCTTTACAAGGCTTTGGTATTGAGGTAATGTTGGCCTCATAGAATGAGTTAGAAAGTTTTGCTTACTCTTCAAATTTTTGAAAGAGTCTGAGGAAGATAGGCATTAATTCTTCTTTGAATGCTTGCTAGAACTCATTGGTGAGACCGTCTGGTACAGAGCTTTTGCTTTTAGGAAGAGTATGGATAGTCATTTCAATCTCTTTGCTATTGATTAGTCTATTTAGATTATCCAGTTCCTCTTGGTTCAGTCTAGGTAGGCTACAAGTTTCTAGAATTTCTTCTAGGTTGTTAAATTTAGTGGCATAAAGCCCTTCATAATATTTTCTTATGATCTTTTGTATTTTTGTGATATCAGTGGTAATTTCTCCTCTTTCATTTCTAATTTTGGATATTTGTGTCCTTTCCTTTTGTTTTTTATTAGTATAGCCAAGGACTTGTCAATTTTTTGTTGACTTTCTAAAAGAACCAGCTCTTTGTAATATTATTTTTTTCAATTGTCCTTCTGTTCTCTAATTGGTTTAGTTATGCTTTAGTTTTTATTATGTCTTTCCTTCTGTTGACTTTGGGTTTTGTCTGCTCTTCCTTTGCTAGTTCTTTAAGATGGGATGCTAAAGTGTTTACTTGTGATTTTTTTTTTGTTTCTTAAGATAGGTCTGTAATTATATAAATTTCCCTCTTATTACTGCTTTTGTTGTGTCCCAATAATTCTGATATGTTGTATTTTCATTGTCATTAGTTTCTATATATTTTAACGCCTCTTTTATTTGTTCTTTTATCCAGTCATTTTTTAATAAGATGTTTAATTTCCATGTATATGTGGTTTTTTCTGCTTTCTTTTTACAGCTGATCTCCAATTTCAAAGCTTTGCGGTCTGAGAATACACTTGGTAGAATTTCGATCTTCTTGAATTTGCTGAGGCTACTTTTATGTCCCAGCATGTGGTCTATCCTTGAGAATGTTCCATGTGGACTAGAAAAGAAGGTATCATCTCTTTTTGCTGGATGAAGTGTCATGTAAATGTTAATTATGTCCAATTGCTATAATGTGTCATTTAGAGATGATATTTCCTTATTTATTTTCTGTTCGGATGATCTGTCTATGGCTGTTAAGGGGGTGTTTAAGTCTCCCAAAATCATTGTGCTTTTGTCAGTTTCTCCTCTCAGATCTGTTAGTAGTTGATTTGTTATTTTGGTGCTTCCTGATTGGGAGTATATATATTAATTCATGTCAAATCTTGTTGTAGTAGTGTGCCTTTTATCATTATGTAATGTCCATCTTTGTCTCTTGCTATCTTTTTTAACCTGAAGTTTATTTTGTCAGATATCAGTTGGCATCTCCTGCTTTTCTTTGGTTACCATTTTCTTGGAGTAATATTTCCCATCCTTTCACTCTGAGTCTGTGATTGTCCTTATGGCTGAGGTGTGTCCCTTGGAGACAGCATATGGACAGGTTTTGTTTTTTAATCCAGTCTATTACTCTGTGCCTTTTTATTGGTGAGATTTTATTAAGATTTAGAGTGATGATCGATATGTGAGGATCTCCTGTGGCCATTACTTTTTCATTGTTGTTTTGTTTTATTTTTGTTTCTTTCTTGTTGCACCAATTCTATTCCATTTGTCCTGATGTTTTGTTTCAGGTCAAAGAGCCTCCTTCAGTATTTCTTGAAGTGCTGGCCTCATGCTTGTGAATTCCCTCAGCTTCTGTGTGTCTGGAAAGGCCTTTATTCCTCCTTCATGTCTGAAAGATGATTTTGCTGGATAGTTTATTCTTGGCTGGAAGTTTCTCTCTTCTAAATTTTTGAATATTTGATTCGCTCCCTCCTGGCTTGTAGAGTTTCTGCTGAGAAATCTGATGCCAGCCTGATGGGTTTTCCTCTAAATGTTATAGTTCTTTTTTCCCTGGCTGCCTTGAGAATTGTCTATTTGTCTTTAGTTTTTGACATCTTTAGTACCATGTGTCTTGGAGAAGATCTGCTAGGGTCCAGGTATCTCAGGGACCTGTTTTGTTCTTGAATTTGGAGTTCCAGATCTTTTCATAGGTTTGGAAAGTTCTCATCTACTATTTTGTTTGAGTATGCTCTCTGTAGAGTGCTCTGCTCCTTCTTCTAATCTTATTATCCTGATGTTGTTTTGTCTCATGGAGTCAGATAGTTCTTGCAGAGTTTCTTCAATCCTTTTGGTTCTATATTCCCCCTCTTTCTCTTTCTGAGATCTTTCCATGTTCTGATCTGCGATATCACCAGTTCTTTCCTCCATCTGGTTGGCCCTGTTTCCTATGGCAGTTATTTCATTTCTCACCTCCTTTATTGTATTATTTGTCTCTCAAATTTCCATCTTGTTCTTCTTAAACTTTGAATTTCTTTGTTAAATTGTTCCTTTTGTTCACAGATTTCCTTTCTTAGGTTGTTTGCCTCAGCTATGGTGTTCTGCGAGTATGTTTTCATTTCTCTCAGAGCCTTTAGAATGGCTACTTCAAATTCTGTCAGTTCAGAAGTTTCTAGGTCTATGAGACCATTTTCTAGATATTTTTCATTTTCTTTTTAAGCAGCTTTAGATTCTAAGGAATTCATACTGTCTGCTGGGGTTTTCCTCTTTGCATGAGGGTGTTATGTTCAGCGGGGCCCAGGATCCTTGATTAGTATTTTTGTGGTATTCTGCTGTAGGACAGACACTAGGTGGCAATGGGGGCCACGTTTTCAGAGAGAGGGACAGTGTTTAGGCCTTGTCTCTGGTTTCGTCACATTTTGGAAGCAGTGCGCATTTGTCTGGGGTCTCCTGCTTCCTGCCCTTTGTTGGGGAGGCTGTAGGGGAGGGGAGAAGCCAACAAAAAGCACCCTGGGGCAACTCCACCCCCTGTCCTATGTTGGGGAAGATGATGGATGCTGGCTGACGCTCCTCTTTCTGGCCGGGGTAAATCATATCAAATTCAACTTTCTTCTCAGGTCTGGTCCAGCGACCAGGCATTCGGGGTGGAGTCTGCAAGCTCATGTGGGTGCTAGGCACGTGCAAACCATGACTTCAAAGCCATGGTCCTGATGTAATGATTTACACAAAGGCAGCCGCCTTGCCTCCACCATTGTCCAGGAAACCCACCCCTGTGGAGGAGCCATGTGCATGTGTGCTTGGGCCACGGTGGTGCTGGGAGCTGAGGTCCTGTCTCTGAGGCCCCATCTCAGCCTGCAGCTGTTTGGAGTCCTCAGTCAGCCCTTTTGCTACTCAAGAACTTGAGAGGCAGGCCCCCAAGCTCTGTCCCCAACACGCTTCTCTAAGGCCCAGCTCCCCCACGGTCTCCCACTGTTATGCCACTTTGGTTGCTTTCACTCTTGTCACCTTTTGGCCTCCCCACTTTTGTGTGCTATGCTGCTCCCAGATAGTCAGCAGCGATGGAGTCCTGTCACATTCTGTTTCTGCTTCCTTCCCTCTCTCCTGCTTGCCCTCTTCTCTCCAACTTTCAGGTGTTTTCTTGTGATGCATGAATTTCTCAGCTGTCATTGTGTCACCCAAGGTCCTCGTTCTTGGCTCCTGGATGGCTGTTCAATTGTGTTTTCTGGGAGCCCTTTAGAGACCTTCTCCTCGGTCACCATCTTGCCCTCTCTCTGACTTTCACACTCTTGAACACTTGGAGATGCCCCACCTCAACATAATTCTCTACCCTGGCAAGAAAATATTTATCTGCTCCTTTATTCAGTTTCATGTCCAATCAGATGAACCCCAAAAGATGTCATTTCAGACTTTATCTCTTCATCATTTATGTGCCTGTCCCTCGGAAAAAAGGCACATTTGGGTCCATTATGCCTGGGATACAAGAAAGTAGGCTAGGCAGAGAAGAAGGCAAGATGGTGACTGGAGAGGAGGTCCCTAAAGCCTCTCCCAGAAAACACAATTGAATGGCTGTCCAGGAGCCAAGAAAGAGGACCCTGAGTGTCAAAATGGCTGTTGAGATATCCACAAATTGCAAGTAAACACCCGAAGGTTGGAGAGAAGGGGGCGAGTTGGGGAGAGGGAAGGGAGTAGAGACTGCAACAGGATCCAAGTGGCGCAGTTCGGGGAAGGGGAGAGGCCATGGGGGAGCTTGGCTTTGGAGCTGCATGCTGGGGACGGAGTTTGGGAGCCAGCCTCTGGAATTTTTGAGTGGTAGAAGGGCTGAGCGAGGACTCTGAACTGCAAAGATGACATGCCAGCTCTAGGCCCCCTGGAGACCTACACAGGGCTGCAGTTCCTGTTCCCAGCCCGCTGCAAAGGCAAATCCTGCTGTCTCAGGCCAGGCCCACAGCTTTGGACTTATGGAGCGTGCACTTCCTCGTGCACCCCAGGGTTCTCAAAGCAATGTGAGCTCCTAGACAGCCAGATGCTGAATCAGGGCTAGAAAGAAAGAAAGACTGATTTGATAGCATTCACCCAAGCCAGCAGAAACAAGCCTCAGAATAGCTTCCCCAACAAAGGGCAGAAGGCAGAACCACCCTTGGAGCGCCTTTTGTTGGCCTCTCCCCAGGATATATGTGCATAGCCTCCAAACGCAGTAGGAGATCAGAAACAAGAAACAAACAGCCCCCTCTCTCCCAAAACTTGACCCCCAGTGCCACCTAGTGTCTGCCCTACAGCAAGACACCACAAAAGCAATAATCTGGGCACTGAACATAAAGCCCTCATGTCAAAGAGGAAGAACCCAGTGGACAGGATGAATTCCTTAAAAACTAAAACTCCTCAGAAAGAACGTGAAATTTACCCAGAAGACAGCTTCTTAGAACTGGAAGGGTCTGATTTAAGTGACAGAGAATTTAAAGCAGCCATTCTAAAGGCTGTGAGAGAAATGAAAACCTATTGGCAGAACACCATAGCTGAGATAAATAACATAAAAAAATATATAAACGACATAAAAAAGGAACTCTGTGAACAAAAAGAACAATTTAACAAAGAAATTCAAAACATAAGAACGACTGAAACGGATATACAAAAAATAAATGATACGATAAAAGAAGTGAGAAATAAAATAACAGCCATAGGAAACAGGACCACCCAGATGGAGGAAAGAATTAGTGATATTGAAGACCAGAACATGGAAACAGCTCAGAAAGAGGAAGAGAGGGAATATAGAACCAAAAGGACTGAAAGAAGTCTGCAAGAACTATCCAACTCCATGAGACAAAACAACATTAGGATAACAGGAATAGAAGAGGTGGCAGAGCAATCTACAGGGAGCACACTCAAACAAATCATAGATGAGTACTTTCCAAACCTATGGAAAGATCTGGAACACCAAGTTCAAAAAGAAAACAGGTCCCCCAGATACCTTGACCCTAGCAGATCTTCTCCAAGATCTTGGTACTAAAGATGTCCAAAACTAAAGACAAAGAGACAATTCTCAAGGCAGCCAGGGAAAAAAGAACTATAACCTTTAGAGGAAAACCCATCAGGTTGGCATCAGATTTCTCAGCAGAAACTCTACAAGCCAGGAGAGAGTGGAATCCAATATTCAAAAATTTAAAAGAGAGAAACTTGATTTTTGTATGTTGAACCATCCTGGTGCTCACAGGATGAATCCCACTTGATCATGATGTATAATCTTTTTGATGCATTGTTGTATTCTATTTGCTAATATTTTGTTTAGGATTCACCACATAAAGAAAATAAAAGATAAAGTGCCCCATGACCAGTGTGGGGTGAATGGAACCAGAGGGGAGGCGACGGGGAATTAAGAAAAGCACAAAGATACACACAGGCATAACAGACAGCGAAGCTGGGACCAGATGGTTCCCTGTGCTGATGGAGACACAGAGACCCTTCTTGTCTGCAGCACATTTTATATCCCAAAAACAACAGGGGTGTAACTTCTTAATTGCAAAACAATGTTGCCAATCCCTATCTTTTCATCCTGTTTATGATTCCTCTGCTTCACAGGCAATGTTGCTTTACTTTTTCCCTTAGCCAGCCAGAAACCACATCCTGAGCAGTGTCCTTGTTCACCACGTTCCAGGCAGTCCCGCAAGACCCCTGAACCTTGTATTCCAAGTACATAGGCAGCCTTGCTAAACCCATTTTCTCTTAATAGACCTGGCCTCTGGCTCAAACGCTGCCCACATATCTTCCTGTTTTTTTTTTTTAAGTAGTGGTATCAAGGCTGTGCCTACTCCAGCATGGCGAGTCTCGTGGGAGGGGTCCCAAGATTCCCCATATTCTATCTGCCTTCCTCACATTCTCTTGAGAGCCTTGATTCCCACAAATCTCCATGGAAAGCTGAGGTGCTAGAGGTCTTATCTTCTGTATCTGCTTCCTGCTGATAATGGTTGTTGCCCCTACCTTTTGGGGATCCACGGACCTCTCACCTTATCTGATCTATAAGGGGTAAGGGGTCACGAGATCCGCTATGTTGACTTCTTTGGTAGAGAATAGCTGGAAGCCTTGCCAGGTGACATCTGCATTACAATGGTCCCTAGATAAGGAGAACCAGACTTGGTTAGTAGATTCAAAAACATCTGTCTGTAAAGCAGGCTTCAAAGCTATTGCTACAGCATGGAGTCTTCATCACCCAGGCATCACCACCTATCCAGGAATGACCCAGGGATGATACAATTAACAAGCATAGATTTACTTCCACTAGGATAATTAGATAAAGTCTAGCAAACCCAACTAAGTAAAGTTCTATTATCACACATCACAAATTTTAGGATGACTATCAAGGCTGGAGACAGGACATTTTAGGAATACAATCAGCAGACACAGGTTACATGTTTTTCTCTAAATGATTAACTCAAACTGGAGCAAAGGATATCTGGGAGTCACAGGCTCTGTCAGATGCATTCTCCTCAAAGGTGGGATGAGCTTCTTGGGGTCCATGCTTAAGCAATCAATCTGGTCCCCACATAGGTTGTAAATCTCCTTCTGGAAAAACACAGACAAACCCTCTTCCCCACATTAGTACTGGATCTGGTCCCCACCAATGTCTGGTAGACAGATCGTTCCACAATATTTTGCCTTTAAGTGTTTTTAACTCTTCATAACCTTGCCCTATCTTTGTTAAGTGGCAGATCACGTCAAGGGAGTTTTGTGATCCTCAGTTAAATGAGAACAAGTGGATCAATGGTTCAGATACTCCTGTACTAACATCCACAATGCAAAAACATAGGAGGTTTTTCAGGTCCATCAACCACATAGCAATCACGCAGCCATTTCCCCACTTTTTTCCAAATCTGAACATTAACGATTCCTACCTCTGGAAACCAAGGACAAATTCTTGCACAAAATCCAAGAATTCTAAAAGCTGATGCCCTTCAACATTACTACCTTTAGCTTACAAAATACATTTTAACATATTTACATAGAAATCCTTCTCATTGGATCCTGAATGTCCCATGTTTTATATCTGGCTCTCATAATGCACTCCCATCTACCTTAGTTGTTAAAAGCTGATGGCTTTTAACATTTTTTAAATCACGTATGCCTTCCAGGAGTATTCCCTCACCTGATGTTTAGAGTTCCTCCTTACTCTGGTCCCTGTTTAGATGCCACTTTGTCCCGCAACCAACACGGGGAGAACAGAACCAGAGGGGAGGCAACGGGGAATTAAGAAAAACACACAGACATAACAGATAGCAAAACTGGGACTAGGTCATTCCCTGTGCTATGAGGGTGACACAGAGACTCTTCTGGTCTGCAGCTGGTTTATTTTATATCCCCAAAACAATAGGGAGTGTAACTTCTTAATTGCTAAACAATGTTGCCAACCCCCATTCTTTTGTCCTGTTTATGGTTCCTCTGCCTCCACAGACAATGTTGCTATCCTCCTTCTCCTTAGCCAGCCAGAAACTACATCCTGAGCAGTGTCCTTGTTGACCAAGTTCCGGGCAGCCCCCCAAGACCTCCAAACCTCAAATTCCAAGTACATAGGCAGCCTTGCTAAACCCATTTTCTCTCAGTAGACCTGGCCTCTGGCTCAAATGCTGCCCACAATGAAAACCACATGGTCATACCAATTTATGCGGGTATAAAGATACAACATCCATTTATGATCAAAACACTAAATAAAATAGGTATGGAAGGACAGTATCTCAACATAATAAAGGCCATATATGACAAACCCTCAGCTAACATCATACTGAATGAGGAAAAGCTGAAACCTAAGATTGGGATCAAGACAGGGATGCTCCCTGTCACCACTGCTATTCAATATAGTATTGGAAGTTCTAGCCACAGCAATCAGGCAAGAGAAAGGAATAAAATGTATCTAAATTGGGAAAAAAGAAGTCAAATTGGCACTGTTTTCAGATGACATGATCCTTTATATAGAAAATTCCAAAGATTCTACCAGGACCTATTGGAAAAAATAAATGAATACAGTAAAGTCCCAGGATACAATATCAGTGAACAAAACTGAACAATATTCCTTATATACAAACAATCTTCAGAAAAAGAAACAAGAGTGTCAATTTCTTTTGCTATCACAACAAAAAGCATGCAATACCTGGGAATTAACAAAGAATGGGAGAGACTTATAAATGGAAAAATATAAGACACCTTTGAAAGAGATTGAAGCAGACACAAAGAAATGGAAAAATATCCCTGTTCATGAATAGGAAGACTCAACATTGCTAAAATGGCCATTTTGCCCAAAGCAATCTATAATTTAATGCAATACTTATCCAAATCCCACAGTCATACTTTTGTGAAAGAGATGAAAGAATTATCATATTTATATGAAATCATAAAAGACCTCGAAATGCCAAAGCAATACTACACAAAAAGAATGAGGCCGGTGGTATTATAATCCCCAACTTCAATTTATATTACAAAGCATCAATAATCAAAACAGCTTGGTATTGGCAGAAAAACAGAAACATAGACCCAGGGAACAGAAGTGAAAAACCCAGAAATAAATCTACAAATCTATGGACAAATAATTTTTGATAAAAGACCTAACAATATACAATGGGGCATAGACAGCTTCTTTGGTAAATGGTGCTGGGAAAGCTGGAAAAACATATGCAAAAGAATGAACCTGAGATGTGTACTCTCACCATATACAAAAATTAACTCAAAATGAATTAAAGACCTTCATATAAGACCTGTAACAATAATATGTGTAGAAGAAAACATAGATATTAAACTTTTAGACCTAGGGCTCAAGGAAGACTTCATGAAGCTGACATCAAAAGCAAAAGAAGTAAAAGCAAAAATAAATGAATGGAACTATATCAAACTAAAAACTTCTGTACAGTAAAAGAAACGATCAACAAAGCAAAGAGACATTCAACTGAATGGAAGAAAGTATTTGCAAACAGAGCAGCAGATAAGAGTGTAATATCTAAAATATACAAAGAACTAATATGACTTAACACCAAATAAACAAACAATCCAATTAAAAAATGAGCAGAAGAACTAAACAGACACTTCTCCCATGAAGAAATACAAATGGCCAGCAGGCATATGAAAAAATGCTCATCCTCATTAGCTATCAGGGAAATGCACATCAAAACCACAATGAGATACCACCTCACACCTGTGAGAATGGCTATTATCAACAAGACAAGGAATAACAAGTGCTGGAAAGGATGTGGAGAAAACGGAAGTCTCTCACACTGCTGGTGGGAGTGAAAACTGTACAACCACTATGGAAGACGGTGTGGAGGTTCCTCAGAAAATTGGGAATGCAATCCCCCTTCTGGGGATCTACCCCAAAAACTTGGAAACATTAGTTCGCAAAGACTTATGTACCCCAATGTTCATTGCAGCGCTGTTCACAGTGGCCAAAACATGGAAACAACCAAAGTACTCTGTGACAGATGACTGGATAAAGAAGCTGTGGTACATATACACAATGGAATATTACTCAGCTGTAAGAAAAGATGAAATACTGCCATTTGCAACAAAATGGATGGACCTGGAGATCATCATGCTAATCGAAATAAGCTAGAAAGAAAAAACCAAAAACTGTATGATTTCACTCATATGAGTAATGTGAGGCTGAAAGCAACAAAGAAAAAGCAAATAAACACAAAGAACCCATGGACATATTCAATAGTTTAATGTTTATTTGGGAACAAGTGGGGAGGGAATAGGAGAAGAGGGAGGGATTGGGAAAGGAAGGAAGGGGAGCTAAATACATGGTGATGGAAAGAGAACTCGCACTAGGTGGTGAACTTACTATACAAGAAGTTGACAATGCAGGTAGAATTGTACACTTGGAACCTATGTAATCTTGCTACCAATGTCACCCCAGTAAGTCTAAGAATTAAAAAAATAAGAGTGTGAAAGAGTGACAGGTGATAAAAACAAACAAACAAAAAAAAAAACAACCGACTCAATGCAAGGATGTGGTCCTTAATCTTGCACTACGTTGATGCTACTCTCCCCATCCCTAGGTCTCAGAAACTGCTTGGGACAGTGGTAGGATGTGCTTTGCCTTACCCAGTGGCCCTGGTACTACTGGGACATTAGGAAAACCAAGGCTGTGTCAACCTGATGAGCTCAATATTCAGCTGCTCTATTCATTCTGTTCCAGACTTTAACTCTGTCCCCAACTTCCGCCTTCCCTTAGCAAACCCTTTATTTCATGCAGGGTTCAGATTCTCTTTCTTTTATGTTTTAAACCCAAAATCATGGTATTTGTTTCTTTCTTAAACAATTTTATTAGATAGTTACAGACTGAGGCCACCCTCTTTGATGGATTGCAGACCTTGTCAATAGTTTTCTTGAGATGGAGAGCGAAACCTCTTATCATTGTTATTTCCCTTTTGATGATCCTTATGTACAAAAGAATTTCCTGGGAAAAGTTCAAGACTTTTCTTGGGATATTAATTTTTATGTGACTTCAGAACTTCTAAAAGTCTTAATTATCTTCTTGCAAAGAAAAAAAAATGGCCATACTTTAACATGGGTGCTTTTGCTGGCACCATTCTCAGACAGTAATAGAGAGAAAATATGTCTGTTTCTCAAAAAAAAGTATTAATTTAATCAACCAGTCAAGCACTGTTTAAACAGAATTTACTCCAGATGGTTCAAATGAGATACATCAATGACAAGACTACTTACAAAAGTGGGAACAGAGGTTTATTTTAAAAATTAAAAATAAAGCAATAATGAGACTATCACAGTGGAAAGTGATTATCACTACTAGGATGGAAGGTCAAAGAGCAGAAGACAGTATTACCAGAACCCAGTAAGAGTAGGAGCCATGGAGGAAGTGTCTAGTGGGCTGCCATCATGAAGGAACAAAGCTGCTGCCAGAGACACCATATGAAAGCAGGGAAAGGGTGGGAAAACAAATGCTCAAACTGTGCCTCCTCTTGCTACCCAGTCTCCTGTCACTGTATCCTTGATTAAATCAAGTAGAGGCCAGCCATGCACAGGGTGCATGTGTTGCATTAATCCAGTGTACAAAGAGAGGCAAAATGGCGAAAGAACCTGGGTTAGGCAGCAGAGGAACAAGGAGAAAATAACGAGCTCAACTAGCTAATTCAACAACCTCAAAAAAATCTAATGGTAGCATGATAATTTGCCACAGTCTTTTTCTCTCATCTAAAGCAGTTTTTTTAAAATTAGAGTTATTTTAAATCAGCAAAGTGCATTGATTACATGTTTGATAAGTACTTTTTCATATGCATTGAAAATACTGTTTTTATAGTAAGAGAGTCAGTAGATGCAAGTAAAGAATATACATATATATATATATATATATATATATATATACATATATATACACACATATATATATATGAAATACTTGATCACTTCATGTTTTCAAAAATAAATGCAAATTCTATAAAAGTTTAAACAAGAGAAAAAAATTGCATTCGTTATTTATTTGATAGTAATGCAAATAATTTCAATGGGTAAGGAGTAGTTTTGAAAGATGTTGATTCTGACAGACAGTGTATAAAATAACAGAAAAAAAATACCTTCCTAGGATGATAAAAGAAAGGCAGAAATAGAGAACCTGAAAGATTCCACCAACAAACTATTAAAACTGATAAAAAATTCGGTAAAGTAGCAGAATACAAAATTAATATTTACAGATCAGTTGCATTTTTATGCATCAGTAATGGATTGTCAGAAAAAGAAATTAAGAAAACAATTCCATTTACAATTGCATTGCATTTTTAAAACACTTAGGAATAAATTTAATCAAGGGGATAAAAGATTTGTACTTTGAAAACTAAGACATGGAAGAAACAAATTGAAGATACAAATAAATGGAAGCATATACCATGATCATAGATAGGATGATTAACATCATGAAAATGTCCGTACTACCCAAAGCAATCTATGAATTCAATGTAATCCCTATCAAAATACTGACTACATTTTCTGTAGAACTAGAACAAAGAATCTCAAAATTTATATGGAACCATAAAAGACCTTGAATAGCCACAAAAATCTTGAAAAAAAAGAACAAAGTTGGAGGTATAACACTACTGATATCAAATTACATTACAAGCCTATTATTATAAAAACAGTTCCTAAGTTCTGTAATGACATAAAAAATAGACACAAAGAACAACGGAACAGAATAGACAGCCCAGAAATAAATCTGCAACTATAGGGTTAATTAGCCTATAACAAAGGAGGCAAGAACATACAGTGGGATAAAGACAGTCTATTCAATAATAGGTATTGAAAAAACTAGACAGATACATGCAAGAGGATGAAATTGAACCACCTTCTTATACCATATATAAGAATAAACTCAAAATGGATTAAAGACTTAAAAGTAAGATCTGAAACCATAAAACTACTAGAAGAAAACATAAACTCTCTGACATATCTCAATGATTTTTTTCTGGTCTATTATCTGGGGCAAGGTAAACAAAAGAAAAAAATTTAAAAAATGTGACTACATCGAACTAAAAAGCTTTTTCACAGCAGAAGCCATCAACAAAATGAAGATAACTTACTGAATAGGAAAAAAATTCACCAATGATACATCTAATAATGGGTTAATATCCAAAATTTATAAAGAATTCATACAACTCAATGCCAAAAAAAGAAAAAGAAAAACTCCAAAAAACAACTTAATTAAAAAAATGGGCAGAGGACCAGAATAGACATTTCTCCAAAGAGAACATATAAATGGACAATAGACTTATGAAAAGGTGCTCACCATTACTAGTCATCAAAGAAATACAAATTGAAACCACAATGTGGTATCACCTCACTCCTGTCAGAATGGATATTATCAATAAGTCAATAAATAACAGTTGGTGATAATATGAAGAAAAGGGAACCCTCATATATTGTTTGTGTAGTCACTATGGATAACAGTATAGAGGCACCTTAAACAATTTAAAATACAGCTATCTTATGACCCAGCAATTCTGCTTTTGGGTATTTATCCAAAAAAATCCAAAACATTAATTTGACAATATATATGTACCCCTATGTTTACTGCAACACTATTTACAATAGCCAAGATGTGGTAGCAACCCAAGTGCCCATCAAGTGATGACTGATTAAGGAAGGGTACATACTCATATATACAATAAAATATTACTCAGCCATAAAACAAAACAAAATCTTGCCATTTGTGACAACACAAATAGACCTAGAAGGTATTATGCTAAGTGAAATAAGTCAGACAGGGATAGACAAATACCGTATGATCTCACTTATATATGGAATCTGAAAAACAAAATAAATGAACAAACAAAACAGAAACAGACTCATAAATGCAGAGAACACACTGATGGTTGCCATAGGGGAAGGAGTAGAAGAATGGGGTAAAAAAACATGAAGAAATTAAAACATACAGATAGTTACAAAATAGTCACAGGGATGTAAAGTCTAGCATGAAGAATACAGTCAGTAATGTTTCAACAACTAGGTATAGTGCCAGGTATACACAGACTAATCAAGAGGATCACTGCATAAATTATATCAATGTCTAACCACTGTGTTGTACACCTGAAACTAATGTGAAATAATATTGAATGTCAACTGTAACTGAAAAAAATTTTGAAAGAAAGGAAAGGAAAAATGTTAGACAAATTTGGAAAATAGTGAATGACCTGTCATATAAATAGAAAGATGTGTAGGAGATAAGCCTGGAAGGTTAGCTTTGACTAGGTCATAGAAAATAGAAAAATAAAGATAGTGATTTGAAAAAGAGAGATAATTATAGTAAAAATTAATGCTATCTCTTTTGAGTTTTGAATTTCCTCTACTATTTCTATTTCTTGCCATAAAAGAAATCAGGTCGATCTAACTCTATAACTAATTCCAGAAGGCAAGACAATGCAAAAAATAAAACAACGGCAGATTTAGGCTAATATGAAGAAACATTTCCTAACTAGCCCTTCAAATGCAATAAATGGATACCTTGAAAATAAAGTATCTGGAATGTTCATAGCAGAAGGGGTCAACCACATATACAGAGGGATGCAGATTCTTTCTTATTTCAAAAAATTGAAGAGATAGTCTTTAGGATTCCTTGCAACTTAGAATTTCTATGTCACAGAACAATATATAAATTATGGTAGTGAAATTTTAATATTTGAACATTTTTATAGTCTTAAAAAGAGAATAATAAATTAGAGTAAAGAAGCATGAAGAATTTTTATTTACTCCTTATTGAAGAAATTTTCGGACTGAATATAATATAGAAGGACATAGAGAAAAGACTGACATCTAAAGCAAGAAACCCTGAGTAAGATTCCTTTTCTCTCTTCACTTATAAGTTTGATGATTTTGGAATAGATAATATCTCTGAGCCTCTGCCACCTCCTATGTAAGGCAAGATTACAGTCACATTCTAATAGGATTTGGGGAGGAATTAAAAGAAATGATGCATGTAAGTTTCCTGCTGCATAATTGTTTTTAAACAAATGTTAGTTTTCACATCTATTAATTGTTAAAAACTTTTGGACATAAATTTTCTATTTTAAATAATAAAGCAAAACTAAATTTAGAAAGGAAGTATATAGTATTTTTTATTTTACAAATGAGTTCTATAGTAATAATGTCAGTTAAAATAGAAATGATATACAATAGAAATTTGAGACCGTGCCAAATAAAAAATATGTGACTTTTTTCAACAGCTTGCAAACTACAGCTGGCTCAGTCTATCACATCTTCTTACTGCCTCAATGATGAAAAAGCTACCTAGCTTCTTCACTTGATTTAGAGTTGAAATCTGCCAATTGACTCAGGTAATTAAAACAATGTTTACTAACAAAGATCACCTACTGTACATCTCCTCTTGACATTCCAACTAGTAATGATTTGATTGTATTTTTAAGTTTCAAGAGAAATAATTTCAATTTTAATGAGTAGATTTTGAAAACTCAGAAAAATATGCCTAAAGTAATGCTTGAGTAAAAGAAAATGTAACCAATTTTTATTTCCCAGTTTGCCAAAAATATAAAATAAGAAACAAACCTAATTAACCAAGCAAGCGAACAAATAAAAATCCAAGTAATACAATGACTGAAAGCAAAATTGAAGTTTTTCCCATAGTCCAATTCTAATTTTTATTGTCAATATTGTTCTTGGAATTTTAACACAATTTTTGTTTTGGGTGATGCTTAAATAACCAAGGAAAAGGAGATACTCTCTTTGTTACTGCTGTATAAAAATTACTCCAAAACTTAATGATTTAAAACAATAAAAATCATTTATTTATATTATGAATCCACAATATTGACAGGGTTTTATGGGAATGACATGTCTCTGCTTTATTTGTCATTGGCTGGGATGGATTTGAGTTAGGCTAACCAGAGGTACCATTTTAAACAGGACAGAAAACAACGGTACTGTACCAATTCAAATGGTCCGTATGGTCAGCCTAGTCTCACTGGGCTAAATTCAGGGTGTCAGTATGCTGACCATAAATGCCGTTTGAAACAGGACAGTATTGCTGTTTTTTGTCCTATTTAAAATGTTGCATTTGGTCAGCTTACTTTGAGGATCTGGTGGGTGGAATGCTGAAAGTAGAGTACTGAACCCAAAATAAGAGGCAAAGCCAACAGTTATTCACAGGGTGACGAAGTAGGATGAAGTAGTGCTTAGTAGCACAGGCTTTGTAGTCAGAAAGACCTAAGGTCAAGTTCCAGGCCTAGTAGCAATGTGATGTTGAATTAAACCTCTTGAGCCTCAGTTTTCTCATCTTTAAAAGGGAATAACATTTTCGATATTGCAAAGTAGTCATGGACACCATAAAACTAATATCATGCCACTTACTAAAACAGTGGGATATCAAAGCACAGATCCTTCTGGGAATACACAGGCCCTGGGTTGCATGCCCAACAGTGAGCATGCCACTACAGGGACTGCCCCCAAGTGCTCCACAAACATATCAACAGAGGTGGAGCATAGGCAACGTAAAGTCTCTGTCAAGAAGATCACCTTGCTGGAAAGGAGGACCCTACAGAGCTCATCCATGGTTCTTTATGATGAGCCAGCTCTTTGGTAAGCTGCTGGAAAACAGGTTCTCCATATATGTGTCTATTGAAACTACTTTGTAAGATTGCTGTAGCAGTTAATATAGAATGCCTAGCAAGCTCCTGACGTATAATAAACTCTCAATGTGTTAACTATCATTGCATTATTATCAGGTTCCTCCTTCTTTCTGAGGTATCCTTCAAATACAAATTGATGGCATTCATGGAGGAAATATGTTGTATAAGCATCTGTCATTGTTGCAAATATGTGAATATATTTTTGTAGTGAGGGTTGTATGGCTAGTGATTTCTAGAAAAACAACAGTCATGGAATTGTGTATTATCTTGGGGTCAGGTGAAAGTGAGCAGATCTGGACTGAGGTCCTCTGGGTTTGTCTCAGCTCTGGACCATCTTTTTCTAACCTCCTTTCTAGAAGTAAGAGTAAGCTTTGACATGGTCTTCTCATGGTGATGGCTGAGGCAACAGGCAACAAGCAGAAATGTATAAGAACTCTCATATGTTAGGTTAAAAATCAGCACACTGTCATTTTCACAATATTCTATTAGCTAAAGCAAATATGCTATTTGTCCAGAGTCATGGCGAGGAAAAAGTATTTTCACCTTTTCAGTGGGAAGAATTACAAAGTCACAGAGGGAGTAAGGGAGTCCATTAGTACAATCTACCACAATGATAGACTTGGAAAATTTAGTTTGTCAACAACAAAAGGATATATAGGTTATAAAATATCCTTGTGCATCTTCTATAAAGATAACAGAGCATGAAACCAAAATCCCTGTCCTTGCCTCTATTGAATAGTGTCCCTCCAAAATTCATTTCCACCTGGAACCTATGATTGTGACTTATTTGGAAATAGGTTTTTTGAAGACGTAATCAAGTTGAGATGAAGTCATACTGGATTAGATTGGGCCCTATTCTGATGACTGGTATCTTATAAAAGGGAAATGTGGACACAGAGACAGACACACAGATGGAAGAATGCGATGTGAAGCCAAGGAAGACACAAGGAACAAGGTAAATGGAGGCAGAGATGAGAATGATGTATCTATATATAAGCCAAGGAACACCAAGGATTGCTACTGGGCAAATATTTTCACTTTTTATATATTCATCGTGTCTGTCCAGTGATAGCAACTTAGAGCTGCCAGATAAATACAGAATGCCTAGTTAAAAATTGAATTTCAAATTAGCCATAACAAGAAACACATTTTTACCATACATATGTCATGGGGACATACTTATGAAAATTATTCATGGTTATCATAAATTCATATTCAACTGGATATTCTGTATTTTTCTTTGCTGTATTATTATATCTTATATTTTATTGGCAATGCTATTAACCAGCTCAAAGGTTTCTTCATTAATTCTGACCTAACTTGGGGTCATTCCAGATCAAGCTCACAAGGTAATTGTAAGGATCAGTCAAGGTAGCAACGGCAAAACATTTAGCAAATTCTAAGGTGCTATAGAAACACAAGAAAATTTTTTTTCTGGGCTGGACTCCTAAGGTTTTATTTCAATCTTGGTGCTATTGTGAGACAATTATGTAGCAAGGTCATACAAATTCTAAACTGAAAGTCACTCCTTCTCACTGACTATTAAGGTTATGAATAGCATTGAGTTTACATACATGATGTAAAATAATCATAACTGAAATTATTTTTTTTCTTAGAGACAATAAAATAAACCACATTTCTCACAGACACACATATTTTCCATCAATAATTCTGGGGAGAATCAAATGCAGTATGCTATTTTCGACTTACAGTGACTCTTAAACTTTGTCTCCAATTACTTCCCAGAGCATTGGCCATAGCTCTGGTTTGAGTCTGCTTTTGTCCCCACCATTAAGTTTTAATCACTTCCTGAGAGGGCCCCTTCTCCTCTTAGTCTTGAGATTATTCATAAGAGACACATCTGTTTGCTGCTAAACTGAAACTACTTCCAGCCACTAAGCTTTTTTCTTCTTTCTTTTAAAGTTTTTCTTCCATCTAGTGAAGAATAAGATCTATTTTCTTCTAGAGGAGAAAGGGATGCTTGCTTGGCCACTGGAACAATTAAAAGCCCTTACCTATCTTCACTAATCCTCAAGATGACACTTTGTGTTATTGTCTTAGAAAAGTGAGAGGTTTAATTTATATATAATGTCCAAGGTTAATTTAAAGAGCCTCGTGGCCATATTTCTATGGAAAGCTAAGAAAATGATAGTTTTTACAATCTGAATCAGTTAAAGAAGTAAAGTGGCTGATTCTGTTGTAACAGAATAGCTTATTAAACTGGAAATATACACGTGCACCCCAACATTATATGCAGACATGAAAAACTACTAAATAGTTAGCAACAGGCAATTAAGAAAGAAGATAATATGCAATGTGTTAATTATTTCAAAAATATAATCATTACAAGAAAATTAGAGGAGGTGGGCATGGGACAGAGGCATAAAGCTAGAATTCACAGAACATGGTGTGGGGAGGGTACTATAAATGTGGGAAAATACTTTGACACTTCCTGACTGGTAATTTGGGCACATAATTTAAAATCCAGTGCCTAAATTTCCTGATTACTAGACAGGGATTGTCCAATGGCTACTTTCAAGTTTATTGCAAAGAAATACACAGCCTTTGATGCTCTTTCAAAACTGCCTAGCACATAGTAGATCTGAACTCAAGATTGTTTATAGGTCCCCATATCTGTTTACTTTGGATCCTTTCTCTGCTATCAAAGACTTTCTTCAAGCAGTTGGTTGCCATTCCTAGTTAAGAGTCAAGCACTAAAAAGCTATTTGAAAGCACTGTGTGCGAAGATGAGCTTCAGAACCAAGCGATTGCTTATGGACCTGCTTTTGGCTGAGAGTCACTCAAAGGTCAATGTCTGAAGGTCTTTTCTCAGAAGCCAGTCTGGTTTTCCAGAGAAAATACTCCCAACTCTTGCCTGGGTAGGGAGAAAGGTGGATATGCTTGGCCACTAATAGTATGAGCTCAGGACCCTTAATCCTCATGATTTTAGTCTTGTGTTCCACATCCATCCTCCATTCTACCATATGTCCTGCCTTCAGATCATCTCTAGGTCTGCCACTCCAGAGAATAAAGTTTGGATATTTCTGGGTGGAGGGTGGGAGGAGACTGATATCCTGGCTCTTGGGATCAGAAAGGGACCTAAAACTATAAATGATTTATATAAAGTCTTAACTAAGGATTTGGGTTCATTTCGGATTTATGCATATAACCAGCTTGCTTTCACATACAAAAAAATTATAGTTGATATTTTCAATATTTACTATTTTGAGAAAATCTTAATCTATGTTCTCATAATTCCATGTCATTTTTATATTTTTTGGTACTGGGGAGGTGACAGGAAGAAGGGTGTCCAATATATACGAGAAAATGAAAAGTATAATCTGAAACAAGCTCAAAACACAAAGAAACTGGGACTGTATTTTCACTTTAAGAAAGAATCCAAGTAGATACACTATCAAAATGTACTATTTTTTAATGGAAACAAATTTTTCTATAATTGTTCTTTGTTTAGCTCAGTTATGTGTTGTCATGGTTTTGTTTGTCTATAAATTATTTGACACTCTTCCCATTAGTAGGTAGAGTCAAATTGACACACTTCCAGCAAACATAAGAGGGAGGAAATGACGCTGTGTGCCTTCAGAGGTTTTTATTAAAGATGATTCTAGCTCTGTCTATCTCATTTTCTCTTAGAGTTGTGGACATTGGAGTGTAGACTTGTGCTATAAGTCTTGCTACCCTGAAGCCAGCATGTGTGAGAGACCACATGGGGAGACC
This sequence comes from Lyroderma lyra, assembly GCA_004026885.1. NCBI lineage: Eukaryota > Metazoa > Chordata > Mammalia > Chiroptera > Megadermatidae > Lyroderma > Lyroderma lyra. Next base: position 214,034 of record PVJL010000329.1, on the reverse strand, counting down.
ATACAGAGATACAGAGATGCCAGAACTGCAACAGTTATTCGGGTCTCCATCAGTATAGGTCTTCTCAGCTTAGGCACCAGGTATCTAAGTGAAGAAGCTGTAAAGATTACTCTTGTGACAAACGAGAGATTCTAAGTGAGAACCTCATTTCTGAAACCAATCAACCTCCAGAACCATGAGAATTAATACTGGAAAGCAACTGTGGGTTTTTTACGTCACTAAGTTTGGGTCATTTGTTATGTAGCACTAGGAACTGGAATAATGTTGATCCAAGAATTCAACCTGTGAACAATGGGACATAGCCATGGAAACCAGTTATCTCTAAGGAGAGCTTGGTTCTACTCCCATTAACTCTGTGATCTTGGAGAAGACACCTTAATAAGTTTTTCCACAATTTTCTCATTTGTAAAATGTGAGTGATGATGCTCTGTGAGCAGGGCATTAGTGTGGTTTAAGTGATAAAACAATATGAAGAAACTCTAGGTACTGCAAAACACAACATAAAGGTGTGAACTATTATTGAAATTTTTATGATGAGAAGCACTTTCCATAGGTGAGTTCACAGAGAAGTTTTCATAATCTAGCTCAAAGCTATCTCTGCTGGGTGATTGAGGTTTCAGGAAAGGGACGTTTTTCTGTCTGTAACCGAATTAGTATCTTACTATTTTACTGTGCTTACTTTTTTTCCTAAATGCATTTACATGTAAAATCACAAAGCAAAATGATTATATCTGTTCCATGCTAAAGAAAATGTCAATAATATCTAGGAATGGAAAGATAGGGGACAATCATAACAGGAGGACACATTTGTGTTTGAAGATTGAACGTGTTTTTCATGAACAGTCAGCATTTATGTCACTATGATATGAATTCCTAATGATCAGGTCACTTACCATGAGATTCATACATTGGTTTGTTTGTTTTTGGAGTAACAGGAAGGGATTTTCAATTATTTAGTGATAATTTACAGGGCTCAACCCACTTAATGACCAACAAAAAGGAGTGGCAATATAGTGTGGCAGACACAGTCAGTCTCAATTCACAAAATTAGATGTGCTAAAAGAAATTTCTCAATCTTCTCCAACTCAATTTAATTTTTATTTTGAGCATTCTTTCCATTCTGTATGATTATGGAAAGTTAATTATAATCAATTTGTGCATTCCCTTTTTGGGATTGCATCTGAGTTTTGGAGTAATTATATAATATTAAAGTAGTGAGAGACTAATGTGTTCTTTTCTGTCATCTGTGGTTGATAAACCTTGTCCCTTGCTTTTGGAAGGTTACATTACTGCTTAAAATACATGATTGTTAAATGTTAGCAGGTGTCAGAATTATCTGCAGGGCTTGATAAAAACACAGATTTTGGGGTCCAACTCCCAGAGTTTCTGATTGTGTAGATCAGGGGCAGGCACTGAGAATTTGCTTTTCTAAGAAGGTTCCAGAGGATACTGATGCTGATGATCCTGGACCACACCTTGTCCACTGGCCTTAAGATGAGAAAATCAGACCTGCTTGCTTTACTGAGAGCCTAATTTAACTTAGATGGATTCTCTACAAGAAATACCACTGCTCATCAAACAGCAGCCAAATGAGAAAGGTGATTCCAGGAGGATGTCAGGAAGAGGAGTAAGTGCATTTTGGGATTTCAGCTTTAATGCACTTTAAGCTATTCATTTATTCATTCATTCATTCACTCATTTGCTAGTCTATTATTTTCAGAAGTTATCAAACAAATCAATAAAATGTGACATGGATAGAGAAAAAAAGCTTTATTTTTCTTTCTCTATCTCCCTACCCACTCACAGAATTGATCATATGTCACACACTCCATTAAGAAAAAATAAAGATTTTACCCCTAATTTGAGCAAATGAAATCCATCTCATCATCTTTTTTTTGGATCTGGCTTAGCTTACTAGAAGGATTCCCTGAAGCAACCTCCACTAAACATTCCATCTCATTTTGCTTTATTTCTATAAGTGCAGAAGAAATCTTGAACAGTTTAAGTCAGGGGTTCCCAAACTTTTTCCACTTGCGTACCCCTTTTAAACCCATTTCTATTCATTGTACCCCTTATTTATAAAACAGCTGTTTTTAAATACTGAAACTTGTTCAGTGCCTATCTTAATGTAAAATAGTGAAAATGAAGTAATAAGTTAGGAAAGAAAAGTTACTACACTAAAAGTACAAACCACAGATTTAATTTTACAATATTCATAACCCAGTTAAATATTGATAAGGATGATCAAGTATTTAACAAACTTTTATTTTATTATTAATAATAATATTTATTTCTGTTACCTGAAAAGTCTATAAAAATTGCTATGCAGATCACTAGTTGATTGAAACATTGTTAGTGAGATCATTGAGCTTGCTTTGATGCATTTAGCTTCTTGAAATTAGATTCAAAAGATGCAAGATACAGTCTTAAATCCAGGCTTGCATTAAGCTTGTTATGGTATTATTTTTTACGAAGGTGTAAGATGAAAAAAGCTCTCTCCACTAGTTCAGTATTAGTAAATGGCAAGAAGTTTTTGAATGCCTTCTCACTGAGCTGTTCATATTCCTCACTGACATCTACCCAGAAGGTAATGAGCTGCTTTCTTTTCAAAACAGGATTTAGTGAAGAATTGGTTAAAAGATCAATTAACTGCTCTTTTTCATTGATTAATAGTTTAGCTTCTTTGAAAAATTCTTCATGGAAGGGATCTGCAATCCAGTTGTTTTCTTTTCCACTGTGAGGGAAGTACTTATAAAAGAACACTTAAAACCCTTCCAATTGACTTACAATGTTCTCTTTTGTGTTTTGTGATAGGTACAAAGCATTCTCAAGTAAGAAGTTGTGCAGAGTTTCAAAAAGTTCAGGCTGACCTCTTACAATGCATGTTTTCCAAAAGTCCAGTGTTTTAATCATTGACAAAGTTTCATCATTTGCTTTGACTGTAGTGATTGAGCTATACTGAAGTACCCAGTTGAGTTTGTTTTATTTCTAGAAAATATCTGATAAATATGCAAGACTTTTAAGCCAATCAGTGTGCTGAAACTTTGAAACAAGAGGGAAACAACAGTCTTCAAAAAAATACCTGGACTTCATGTCTAAGTTCAAACATCCATGTTAGTACTTTGCCATGAGATAGCCACCTTACCTCCATCTGCAACAGTAATGTGCTGTGAATGCTGTTCATTTCTTCACACGGCACTTTAAACAATCTGGAGTTTTGTGGTTGTGACTTAATAAAATTTACAACTTTTACAGCCTCATCAAGAACATTTTTCAGTTCACTAGGAAGAAGTTTGGAAGCAAGATTTTGTCTATGAATGCAGCTGTGATTCCATGGTACATAAGGAGCTACTTCTTTAATTGAGCCATGTAGGCCTATAAAACAATTTTACATAGGCTTGCCTCCATCAGTGCATACACCACAACAATTTGACCAATTAATGCCCTTTTCAATGAAATAATCATTGATTACATTAAAAGTATCTTCATCTGTGGTATGCTATCAATGCATAACAAAGCAACAAGTTTTCCTCTATTTGATTTCCTACCAAGTACCTCATGATGATGAGCAAAACAGATAAATCAACAACATCTACACTTCCATTGACCTGGATGGAAAGAATTTACTTTTTCTAATTCTATCAGCTACTACACTTTCAACATCATCAGATATTTATTACCTAAATTTGTTTGAAAAAGAGATAGTATTGATTTTGTGGACATGTTCTTCCCCAAACATACAGAAATTGGTATTTTTAATACAAGGAGAATTTAAATCTTTAGCTATGGTTTTTATCACATTTAGTATTTTTAGTTTATGTGTATATATAAATAGTATACAAATAGTATATACCATTTAGTTATGGTATAACTAGATGTAGTTTTTACCACATTTAGTTATGCAATATGATATAAAGCCTCAACTGCATTCTCATTGTCTTTTTTCCTCATGTTATGTATGAAGTCACAGTTGGATGCTTTTCTAAGTGCCAAAAATAATGCATTTATTTGTTTTTACACATAGAATGTTCAGTTTCTAAATGTTGCATGAGTAGATAGGGTTTCATGCAATTGTTGGGTAATATTTTTCCACACACAAAGGCATAGGACAGTCACTATCTCCTTCAAATGAAAATTCATATATAATATACTCTTGAGAGTATTTTCTTCTGTGTAGTATTGAGGCAGGTATCTCTTTACTATCTTTCAGTGTGGGCATACTAACAGCTGTGGACATGTGCTGAAAAGTACTTGGAGTTGGGTTATAATCCACATCAAGTTTTGATTTTTTTAACTGTTCCTATTTTCAACCACTGATCCATATCTGACATACTTAAAAATCACTGACAATAATAACCAAAACCATGTTAAACATTGAATTTTAAAAAGGAATTTGAAAAGAATCACTTTAAAGACAATGTACTTATTTTTATTGAGTCAATAAGAGAACTGACCAAACAGTTTGGCTACGGATGTATTTATATGTTTGGGAAAATTCTAGGAATATGATAAATGGATTGTTTTAAAACTTTGTGTAATGAGTGGTAGAAGAGTGATTTGGGAAAAGGTTTTGTAGTATGCCTTCTAATTTTGAAATGTTTTTTAACAGTAATTCAAACTTAACATTTATTGCTCCATAACTATTTTGCATTTTTTTACTTTACTTGTTTTTTCACCATTACTGATTATTTTTCACATACCCCTGAATGGCCCAACATGTACCCCCAAGGGTACATGTACCACTGGTTGAAAACCAATGGTCTAGGTACATTTAAAAATCACACACATACACATACACACACACACACACACACACACACACACACTTTGGAAACTTTGCTTCCTTTGATGCAAGGAACACTGGTTAGTCTATCTTGCTGTGAGTGCTATCTCTCTCTCTGTCTCTCTCTCTTTCTCTCTTATTCTCTGAGGTCTATAGGCTACATATTTTTTAATTTCTGTCTGTACACCCACCTGACCCCCTTATTTGGTGAGGTTTCTGTGTAATCTGTTAGGTCTGTGTTATGTGGTTTTCTTGTTTGAAATGTACTCTCTTTCAAAGTATTCTATTTGGAGAAAAATTTTAAAAAGAGAAACTAATATTATAAATGCTTGATAATAAAAATTAACAAAATTTCCTTTTGAAATATAAAACTAACCTCCCCTTAGACACACACACACACACACACACACACACACACACACACACAGTGTTCCTCAGTGCTCAGTCCTAGGACATTCTTTTCTCACTCTTTCTGGTCTTATTGCTCAGTTTGGTGACATATGTCATATGACTTGATTTCAAAAAATACCACAGAATGTCTAGCATCCATGTCTTCTAGAAGCAAGTTTATTAATGAAAAAGAGTGGCTTTGGAGTCCAACACTTAGGTTAGACTTCTGTCTATGCACATTTGAGCTATGTGAACTTGAGCATAGTTTAGCCATGTGACTTAACTTTTTTTTTGCTTCAGGTAAAATGGGAATAATACACATGATAATTCCTGTCCCCAGGTGTGGGGATTGGTAACATTTGTAATACACTTAGCACAGTATCTGCACAAATACTCAAAAGATCATAATTTCTGTTCATCTTTCTGTTATATTGGCCTTTCTTTTCTGCCATTTTTCATCTCCATGGAGATGAAAATTTTTTTCCTGGCCACTAGGTGGAGAAAGCAAGCCTTATACAGTAATTGAACTAACCGAGGCCAAATCATCATGACCTAAATACTACAGATATTTAAGGGAGAGATTTTTTTTCCTTCCCCTTTGTCATTACTTCAGACAGCATGAACAGAGATGTTTGAGACACTTCTGTGCAGTTCATAATGAAAGCGTTTGATTTTTGAGCATGGTCCTACCTTGAGGTACTAGATTTCACTCAGGGATGATACTAAGCAAATTATGCTTCCCAGCACTTCCTCATCCTCTATGCCCTAATCTCTTCTCACTAGCATTTCAAGCAAGTACTTGTCCAGTAGTCTTTTATTTCTGAGATATTGTATAGCTACTGAATTCCAGGGACATTTGCATTTTAAAGGAACTCTTATGATAAGTAACATTTCTTTCATTTGTAATGTAGTAATGAGAATCTGTTGGACCTAATTCATAGAGCTATTGTGAGAGTCATTTAGCCAATACTTGTGCAATCACTTGTAAACTTTAAGTTCTATACAAATAAAAATTCTATTTGTATGTAAGACACAAATTTCAGTTTTAAGGAAAAATGAGGAGAATGCCCAAGAACACTTGAGAAAGAATTTGGATGAGATTCTCACTCCTCTAAAATGATGAGATGATATGAAAGGATATGATTGAAGCTTTGCTGTTAAACAGCTCTAGGTCCAGGTAGTAAGAGGAGAGGAGTCTGCATTTATGGAGGCTTGCATGAGTTTCAAGCAAAGTGTTCCTGAGGAAGATTCACATCACCACTATATGAGGTCTGAAAATTAAGTTTGCAAACTCGTCCTACAAAAAGTACTACATACTTCTTTGCTAAATATCACTATGGTTGAAGTACTGTCCTTGGAAGCTATGCATTAATGCCAATGCCTAACTCACCCTTCAAAATAATTTTGGAACTATTTCTTTGGAATGGCCATCAGAGCTGTCTTCGTGTTACCCTGGATGGCCTGAACATTATCACAATGTCTTCCTTTCAGTATTTTATTTATTTGGGGGCAAAGAAAAAAGTCATTGGAGGCCAGTTCAAGTGAGTGGGGAGGGTGTTCCAATACAGTTATTTGTTTACTGGCTAAAAACTCCCTCATGGACAGTGCTGTGTGAGCTGGTGCATTTTCCTGATGTAAAAGCTATCCATGAGTTGTTGGCGAAAAGTTCAGGTCATTTTCATTTAACTTATTCATGCAACCTTTTCAGCACTTTCAAATAGTAAACTTGGTTGACTGTTTGTCAAGTTGGTACAAATTCATACTGAACAAACTCTCTGATATTAAAAAAAGTTAGCAACATCATTTTGACTCTTAATTTGGACTGACAGAATTTTGTGGTCATGGAGAATTGTCTGACTTCCATTGTGTACTTTGACACTTTTTTTTTCTTTTTTTTTTTTGCTTTTTGGTATGTGGGTAGCTCCCTGACTGGGAATCAAACCCAGGCCGCAGCGCTGACAGCGCCAATGCCGAAGCCTTAAGCCACTATACCATCAGGGAACTCCCTACTTTGACACTTTGTTTCAGGGTCATATTGGTACACCCATTTTTCATTACCAGTGATAACACAGCTCAAAACATCATCTTGGCTCTCCAAAAGGTCTTGGCAAACTTTGACTTTCCTTTGCTTTTGTTTATTGGTGAGCTCCTTCAGGACCATTTGTGCACACACCTTTCTCATGCCAAGATTTTCAGTTCATATTTTCCTAACTGTATCATATTGATGTTTACTTAGTCCACTATGCATCTCAGAGTCAGCAGACAATATTGATGCACAATTTGGTGAATTTTTGCAATGTTTTTATTAGTTCTGCTCATTACTGGCTGCTCTGACCTCTCTTCATCAGTGACACTTTCTCTCCCCTCAGGAAAATGTTCAATTCATTTATAAATTGCCATTTTCTTCACAGCATTATTCCCCTATGCTGGGACTAACATGTCCTCAATTTCACTTCCACTCTTGCCAAATTTGACAAGAAATTTATTATTTGTTTATTGCTCTATTTCAAGCTCCAATATTCTTGTGATGGCACATAAAAACATGCTATGATAATGAACGTCACTCAGCAAGACATGTAGAAAGGAACACAACTGTGAGAAACAGATATACCAAAGTTATAAAACCTTACTGAGTTGTTTGTACAGTGCTGCTATCATAAGTGTGTGGCAGCAAGTTCACAATCTTAATTGTCAGACTCCATATTCGGCCCATAGAGATTCTAAGTAATGTTTTTCTAGCTCTTTGCACCATAGGTTCTGGGAGCTCCAAGTTTGCCTTATGTTCTTCTCTCCTTCTCACCTTGTTTGCCAATTCTCTTTTCATTTTCTTTTATACCTATTTTTACCTTCCCAGTATTGACCCTACGGATGAACAAAAATTTCCAATGTTAACCCTTATTATTGATTGACATCTCCCCAAGAATTCTGTCATTGGCTCCAACAATTGCAGCCACCACTTACATCTCTGACCAACCTTTAATAGTTCACCATATTCCAGCATGTACCTCATGATCCCCTTGTATGTAAGTTTACTCCAGCAGGAAGTACCAAAAATTTTTGTTTTTGTTTTTATTTTTAATCATACTTTTACTTACTGTACCAATTTTTCTGCTTACTATGATAGAAAGCAATCAAATTGTGTACCAAATTTTCAGCCTACAATTCATGTAATTGTATGGAAAAAATTATTTCATAGTTTTTAAATAGTGACACCATTTGCCTTTCAACTAGTGCTCTTCATAGGTCCTTTTGTTATTGTTTTGATTTTCTTATGCTATTTAAGGAGGAAAAAGGCTAGGGAGAGATTTTAGTTTATAGTTAGTAAATTTCCACTCTAGAACCTGAACAAAAATTTCCACAGGCAACCAAGAGTGGCTAGAGCCTTGGAATGCTATTCCATTTAAATGTGGTTTGAAATAGTACACCTTCCCACTATATTTATTTTAATACATCTTATAGAATAATTATTTTTGCATAATACACATGCATAGGCATCTAGGGTCTAAATATAAGGTATCAGTGGAAATTCCATATTTTTCCTTACCAGATTTTCTCAATTTATAATGCCAGCTTCCATTTACTATGTTTAATATGCAGGAGACATTTGTACACGATATTAAATGTCTTATAAGGGGTGCCTCCCAAAACAAACCCTGAAACAAAGATTTGAGTGCAAGCAGTTTATTAGGAAGTACAAATAACATGAGTAGGTGAAGGGCAAAGAGATACGGAAAGGAACTGTAAACAACAAAGGTATATTATAAAGCTGGCTTTCATATTAATCCTGTAGAGAAATTCTGGAAGTTATGCAAAACTGAATCCTCAGAATTATCTGGTAAAGAATGAGAAAAATGGGTATTTATATTTCTATACGTATCAGTCATTGGTTAAGGACTTCTGGAGGAGGGGAGATGTTAATTCTCAGCCCTTCCAACCAGCTTGTATGTGAGATAAGTGAATTTTGGTTTTCTTCCAACAAAGATGCAGGTGCTGGCCATTGGCAGACAAGCTACCAAGCACAGGAATAGTAAGGAGGTCCAAAATGAAAGAGGTGGAGCACTGATGTATACGCTGTGCCAACCTATTGGCAAAAATTGCTACTTATATATCATATTCCATATCCATGTTTACATCTATATCAAATTCCCAAACTATAAATCAATACATAGTCAATAATATCTGACTGAAGCTGGAAAAAAAATCAACACATAACCTCTCTCCTAAATAAATCTCCAGACTTGTATAATTTCATTGGAGAATTCTACAAAACCTTTAAAGAACTAATAACAAATTTACAAAATCTCCTCCAGAAAATAAAAGAGAAAGAAATTCCCTCCAATGCATTTTATGAAGTCATTATTATGTATTACCAAAACCAAAGAGTACAGAAAGAGAAAACTTCACATGAATATCTCTCAGAAACTCAGATTTAAAAAATCCTTAACAAAATATTAGCAAATGAAAGCCAGTAATGAGTAAGAATAATATACACCATTGTTAAATTAATTCCAGGTATGTAAGACTGACTCAACATTTGAAAATGAATCAGGATAATCCATTAATAGGCTAAGGAAAAGAAATCATATGATCATATCAGTTTATACAAAAAGAAACTGGACAAAAATTACTATGTATTCATGATTAAAATCTCTGAGCAAGTTACAAATAGAGGGAATTGCCTCAACTTGATAGAGAGAATCTATAAAACTCCTTTAACTAATATTCTACTTAATAGTGAAAAATGACATGTTTTACCTTAAGTTTAAGAACAAAACAATAATGTTTGGTTTCATCATTTGTTCAATATAGTGCTGGAAATTGTAGCTACCACAATAAAGAAAGAAACAAAAATTAAAAGCATAAAGATTGGAAAGAAAAAAAATTCTGTTTCTCTTTGCAAATGATATGATGTTCTACAAAGAAAATATCTACCACCCAAAAAACCTTAGAACCCATTAATGACTTCATTAAGTTTGCCAAATATAAGATCAACAAACAAAAATTATTATTCTATATACTGAGAATAAAAGCAGGATTTTTTAAATCATTTTTTTTAATTTTAAATTTATTTTTGTTATTAGACTTATTGGGGTGACATCAACACAATACCATTATAATCATTCCAATACTTAGGTATACACTTTTTAAAAATATCCAGGTTCTGTGTGCTGAAAATTTAAAAAATGTTAAATTAAAAATATAACACATACCATGCTAATAGATTGGAAGACTCAACCTATTATAGATATCAATTTTGCAAACTAATCTATATGTTTAGGGTAATTCTCAAAATCCTAAGAGAATGTTCTCTAGAGGTGGTCAAGATTACTATAAAATTTAGGTGAGCAACAAAATGGTGGTTGAGGGACCCCTGAAATACTCCCCTGGAGATTACAATGAATAAAACATCTATAATTCAATTAAGGACTCCCTGTGCAGTGCACAAGCAAAGTTAAGAAACCCACTTGTCACATTAAAGTACCTGCAGGTGGGCAGAGGGGCAAACAAAGGAGCAAAAAATGGGAAGTTCAGAGATGCTGGTCACTTGTGGGTCCCCACTTGGAATTCTACCTCTAGGGGAGGAAGGGGGATAAAGGCAATGGATGAGCATTCAGGACCTCACTTTGGCTGCCAGGAGGTGCAGACTGGGTCTATAAGATGCAGTGACCCAACTTCATTCTGGGTCCAAGAGGAGAGGGAATGAGAGGTGATGATAAGGAACTGCAGTGCAAACTCACTCCAGCCAGGAAGGAAAAAGAAAGAGTGAGCTGCACATGCATTTCTTGGCTCACAACAAGCACAATCTGAGAGACCAGCATACAAAACGGATCCCAAGGCTCAGGGTACAGTTCTCAAGGCAAACCAAGAACAGAAAGGCATAAGGCCATACCACTTGGGTGACCCTGTAGCTCCAGGAATAAAACAGAGGCATGAACCCTGGCTGCCTCTCCCCTACAGACTTCTGCCCACCCAGTATCAGCAGTGAACACCAAAGAAACAGCAGCAGCCAAGTGTCAAGCTAAGAAGAAGAATATCTATAAGCAGAGAAGCTGCCAGAATGAGAAACCAGAGAAAGGAAGCTCAGAATAAATTCAAACAACAGAAAGTCAAAGTAAATGAGATGGGGAAAAACAACCCATCAGAGAAAAAGCTCAATACAACAATTATAAAAATATTCAGGGAACTTAGGGGAGTTTGGCAAGATGGTGACCAAAGAGGAAGTCTCTAAAACCTCTCCCGGAAAAACAATTAAATGGCAGGCTAGGAGCCAACAAGGGAAAGCCTGAGTGGACCAGCGACAACTGAGAAATCCACGCATTGTAAGAAAATACCCGAAGGTTAGAGAAAGCGGGGTGAGTGGGAGAGAAGGAAGGGAGTAGAGATAGACCACGACCCAAACCCACTGCTGCTAACTGAAAAAACTAGAAAGAAATTAGGGAGCAGCACGATACAGGGGAGGGGTGAGGCCAAACGGTGACAAGAGTGGAAGCCAGAATGGCAGAACACTGGGAGAACATGAAGGAGCTGAACCTGAAAGCAACATTTTAGAGACAAAGTCTGGAAGCCAAGCTCTGAAACTCTGAGTAGCAAGGAAGCTGAACGAGGACTCTAAACAGCTCCAAGTGGGAATAGAGCCTCAGATACAGCATCACAATTGAAACAATCAACCAAAACCTTCACAAAGGCAAAAGCCATGTACCAGACCATCTCATCAGTGAATTTTACCAAGCATTCAAAGAATTAACATCTATCCTCCTCAAACTCTTCCAAATATTGAAGATGAAACAATATTTCCTAACTCATTCTATGAGGCCAACATTACCCCAATACAAAAGCCTGGTAAAGACAACACACACACACACACACACACACACACACACACACACACACACACAAACCTGTGGACCAATATCTCTGATAAACACAGATGCAAAAATTCTAGACAAAACATTAGCAAATAGAATACAACAATGCATTAAAAATATCATACATCATGATCAAGTGGGATTCATCCAAGGAGCGCAAAGATGGTTCAACATATGAAAAACAATCAATGTTATATACCACATAAACAAAATAAAAGATAAAGACCACATAATCATACCAATTGATCCAGAAAATGCATTCGACAAGATACAACATCTTTTTATGATCAAAACACTGCAAAAAATGGGTATAGAAAGTATCTCAACATAATAAAGACCATAAATGACAAACCTTCAGCTAATATTATACTGAATGTGGAAAAGCTGAAGCCTATTCCCCTAAAATCAGGAACAAGACAGGGATACCCCTTGTCACCAATGCTATTTAGTATAGTACTGAAAGTTCAAGCCAGGGCAATCAGGCAAGAGAAAGGTATAAAAGGTACTCAAATTGGGAGAGAAGAGGTTAAATGGTCACTATTTGCAGATGACATGATCCTTTATATAGAAAATTCCACAGACTCCACCAGGAAACTATTAGAAACAATAAACGAATACAGTAAAGTCACAGGATATAAAATCAACATACAAACATCAAACTGCTTTTCTATGTACAAACAATGAATCTTCAGAAAAAGAAATGAAAGAGTCCATTCTTTTTGCTATCACAACAAAAAGAATGAAATACCTGGGAGTTAGCTTAAAAAGGAATGTGATGGACTTATACACAGAAAACTATAAGACACTTCTGAAAGAAATCGAAGAGGACACAAACAAATGGAAAGATATTCCATGTTCATGGATAGGAAGACTTAAAATTGTTTAAATGGCCATATTACCTGAAGCTATTTACAGATTTAAAGTAATTCCCATCAAAATCCCATAATCATACTTTCACAAAACAGATTTTAAAATTATCAGATTTATATGGAACCATAAAAGACCTCAAATTGCCAAAGTAATACTACATAAGAAGAGTAAGGCTGGTGGTATTATACTTCCCAACTTCAATTTATATTACAAAGAATCAATAATCAAAACAGCTTGGTATTGGCAGAAAAACAGAAACAGAGACCAATGGAACAGAAATGAAAACCCAGAAATAAATCCACAGATTTAAGGACAAATAATTTTTGATGAAGAAACAAAAATTATGCAATGGGGAAAAGACAGCCTCTTCAGTAGATGATGCTGGGAAAACTGAACCTGAGCTGTGAACTATCACCATATACAAAAATTAACTCAATATAGATTTAAGACCTTCATATAAGACCCAAACCAATAAGCTGTTTAGAAGAAAACATTGGTACTAAACATATAGACCTAGGGTTCAAGAAAGATTTCATGAACCTGACCTCAAAGGCAAGAGAAGTAAAACCAAAAATAAATGAATGAGACTATGTCAAACTAAAAAGCTTCTGCACAGCCAAAGAAACCATCAACACAGCAAAAAGACAGCCAACTGAATGAGAGAAAATATTTGCAAACAACACATCTGATAAGGGTCTAATATCTAAAATATATAAAGAACTACTATGACTTAACAAAAAAAAAAACAAACCATCTAATTAAAAAGTGGACAGAAGACCTAAAAAGACAACTTTCCCACAAAGAAATACAAATGGACAACAGATATATGAGAAAATGTTCACCCTCATTAGCTATCAGGGAAATGCAAATTAAAACCACAATGAGCTATCACCTCACACCTGTCAGAATGGCTATTATCAACAAGACAAGGAATAGCAAGTGCTGGAGAGGATATGGGGGAAAAGGAACTCTCACACACTGCTGGTGGGAGTGCAAACTGGTACAACCACTGTGGAAGACAGTGTGGAGAATCCTCAGAAAATTGGGAATGGAGCTACCATTTGACCCAGCAATCCCCCTTCTGGGGATCTACCCAAAAAACTTGAAAACCTTTGTCCGCAAAGATTTATATACCTCAATATTCATCACAGCGCTGTTCACAGTGGCCAAGACATGGAAACAACTGAAGTACCCTTTGACAGATGACTGGATAAAGAAGCTGTCATTCATATACACAATGGAATATTACTCAGCTGTAAGAAAAGATGAAATACTGCCATTTGCGACAAAATGGATGGACCTGGAGATCACCATGCTAAGCAAAATAAGCCAGACTGAAAAAACCAAGAACTATATGACTTCACTCATATGCAGAATATAAAACTGAAAGCAACAAAGAAAAACAAACAAATAAACAAACAATCTCATAGACACAATAAATAATTTAATGGTTATTTGGGGGAAAAGGGGGGAGGGGGGTGGGAAAGAAGGAAGGGGGAGCCAAATATATGGTAATGGAAGGAGAACTCACACTGGGTGGCAAACATATAATGCAAGAAGTAGATGATGCACTGTAGAATTGTACACCTTGAAACTATGTAATTCTTGTTAACCAGTAAGTCTAACAATAAAATAAATAAATACATACATAAATAAATAATAAATAAATGAATAAATAAAATGGTCAGGGAACTTAATGATCATTTTAACAAAGAGACAGAAAACATAAAAGAAAACACACAAACCATTGTAAAACACCAGGCAGAGATAAAAATTACAACTACTGAAATGAAAAATGGAATAAAAGGATTCACCAGTCTAGTGAAGCAGAAGTGCAAAGCAGTAATCTGCAAGAAAAGCCAGCAGAAAGCACCCCCTCAGAACAACAAACAGATAAAAGAATCTATAAAAATGGAGACTGGTTTGAGATTTCTCTGGGACAACATTAAGTGTAACAACATTAGCATCATTGGATTACCAGAAGGAGAAGAAAAAAATCAAGGATTTAAGAATTGATTTGAAGAAATAATGACTGAAAAATTCCCTAACCTAGCAAAGGAAATAGACATACAAGCCCAGAACACACAGAGTTCCAAATAAGATGAACACAAACAGGAACAGATCAAGACACATCATAATTAAAATGACAAAGTTTAAAGAAAAAGAAAATTCTAAAAACATCAAGAGAAATGCAAGTAGCATTCATAAGGGAACATCCATTTGACTCTCTGCTGACTTCTCCTCAGAAACTTTGCAGGCCAGAAAAGAATTGCAGAAAATATTCAACGTGATAAAAAAATCAAAGATCTACAACCAAGATTAATGTATCCAGCAAGACTAGCATTCAAAATTAAAGGATGGGTAAAATCCTTCTCAGATAAGAAAAAGCTAAACAAGTTCATCACCACCAAATTAGTACTACAAAGAATGTTAGAGGACTTTTTTAAGACGGGCGGAGATGGGAGAGTGCGTAAAATAAGGGAAAGGGTTGGAGAAGTTCAGTTTGATTGTTACAAGGCAATAACCATGGGGATATAGAGTATAGCAAGGGAATATATTCATTAAAATTGCACTAACTTTTTGTGGTGCCAGATGGGTACTAGATTTGTTGGGGTTATGGGAGGAGAGCTGCCAAGTTGGGTTAAAAAAAAGGGAAAAAATCAAGAGGTACAAATTCATAGTTACAGAATATTCACAAGGATGTAAAGTGCAACATAGGGCATACAATGAATAACATTGTAATAAATGTGTATGGTATCAGAGGAGAACCAGATGTATTGGAATAAGGATTTAGTAAACTATGTAAATGACTCATCACTGTTCTGTACACCTGAAACGAATATAATATTGTGTGTCCAATATAATTGAAAATAAAAAGTCTCAAAATATTATTGTAAAATTTACATAGAACAGCATAGGTTCTAGAATAGCTAAAATAATCTTGACAAAGAAGGATAAAGTAGAAGAAATCACTCTAACTATGTTAAAGCTTAGAATACACCTACAGTAATCAAGAGTTTGTGGTATTCATGAAGGAATAAAAACATAGAGTGATAGAAAAGAATAGAGGACACATAAATAGAAACCAACAAAAATGTCCAACTGATTTTTTTCAATAAATGATACAGGATCAATCAGACTTCCATAGGCAGAGAGAATGTGTGTGTGTGTGTGTGTGTGTGTGTGTGTGTGTGTGAGAGAGAGAGAGAGAGAGAGAGAGAGAGAGAGAGAGTGAGAGAGAGAGAAATAGGAGGGGAGTGCGAGGGGAGAGAGAGAAAGATTAGTCAATTGTGGACTTAAAGGCAAAATGTAAAACTGTAAGTAGTTAAGAAAATTAAGATCATTTCTCTATTTTATGTTGTAACTAAAGTATTTCACTTCCCTATATATTAACATTTTAGTTTAGTTTAGTTCAGTTTAGTTTATTTCATTACCTTTGAGAAGCAGGATACAGCCTTGGGTAAAAGTGTGGGCTGTGGAATTCAAGTACTTGGGTTTGCATCTTGGCTTTTCTACTTATCAGTCTGGGACTATGAAAACATTCCATAAATTCTGTATCCTTCAGTTTTCCTATCTGTGAAGGGAATTAATAATAACAGCCTCTATCTCAAAGGGAAGTCAGAAGAATTAAGTCAGTCAGCATGAAAGCCTATAACATAGTTCCAAATACACAGTTAACAACTCTGTAAGTATTAGCTGTTTTGTAATACTTAGTTTTTAATATATTCTTCCATTATTCATTGGGAAAATTTTTTCAAATGCATTGTTAAAGGCCTATTGATGGAAAGAAGCAAGAACCCTGTATTTTGATCATTCACACACATAAAAAGCTGATATAAGATAGTTGGGTGCTCTTTGGATTCTTTTTTCCAGGGAAGCTGTTTCCAATTCTATATTGTCCATTAAATAACCTATTTGACTTATAGTACAAGAAGACAATAGACACCCATCTGAGATCTCAGCTTGGTACAAAGAATAGAATTGTTTTGCAACAGAAATCAGAGTGGAGGTATGAAGTAAGTTAAAAAAATCAAATATAGATAATATATTTATGCACTAGGATGAAAACAATACCAAAACAATGGAGCTTCAAAATATGGATTTTTCCCACTCATATTAGAATTAATTTCTGAAGCATATCATACAAGACAGATAACCCCCCAAATTAAATATTTTTCCTCATTTTGAGAAATTTTGTCTTTACATTAGGATTTATTTTCTGATATAACCTGTTGTTCTCAGTATCCACCAAAAACTACAGTAAAATGTCATTTATTGTCTTCATCTGATCACTGTCAAATGATTCTTAAGTGAATACATTTAGAAGTTTTATTTTATATTTTCTTTGGCATTTACCCAGTCAAAATGTATGCCTTGATGAAATGAGTATCCTGAAAGTGTAAGTTAAATTTTTATTTGTATTTTGCATAATCAACCTAAGGTCTAACCCTTGGTGATCTTTTTGACATTTGCATGGTATTTTTTTATTCTAAAATGCTGATCAATTTCAAAATTATCTGTGAATTTTTCTTACTTGTAAATCTTTACTCACCTATACTGTTTTATTGCTAGGTAAGAACAAGACTATTTTGTCTTCTCTTGTTCGTTCTTTATGTGCTTTGCTTTGGTTTCTTACAAGTTTTAAAATTGGCATCATGTTAATAGTAATTATTTTGTTGTCTTACTCCTCTTATAATGCCAAGACTAAACAAGATGAACAATTTGGTGCCATCACCACTACTCTTTAAGGCAGTGGTTCTCAACCTTTTCCCACTTGTGTACCCCTTCTAAACCCATTTCTATAAATTGTACCCCTTGTTTTTAAAACAGCTGTTTTTAAATACTGACACTTTTGTTGCCTATCTTAATGTAAAATAGTGGAAATAAGGTAATAAGTTAGGAAAGAAAAATTACTACACTAAACATGTATTGTTCCATAATTAACATTTTGCCTTTTTTTTAATTTTATTTGTTTTTTCACCATTACTGATTATTTTCCACATATCCCTGAATGGCCCAGCATGTACCCGCAGGGGTACACATACCACCACTTGGGAACTGATACAGTTTAAGTGTAGGAACTATGCTCCCCAGAATCCTCTTCAATGTGCAGCTCCAGGTTGGCATTTGCCAATGAAAGGAACTCATGTCTGATTTGAAATGTGGAAGCAAAGCAGAGACCATTGTTCTCTGGATGCAAGAACAGCCACATGTGCAGAGAGATGAGTTTTGTAGCAGCTTCCTGGGGAGCTCCATATTATGACCCACTTTTCAGCTAAAGCAAATGGTGGAATCTTCTTAGTGATTCTAAAGAGTTAAAGCAGCCTCCAGGAAAATGAGGAGGAATCTTCGAATTTGTTGCTTTGGGCTGACATCTTTAGTATCAATTCCTCTGACATGTGTTAGCAGCCCCCTGTCCTTCCATAGTAGCTTTGCTCTCACTCTTCTAACTGCCATATAAATACTTAAATTCTTACTTCTATATTAAATCTGTTACATTTGAAAAACAGAGTCATTTTATTTTCCTGACTATACACTAACTCATAATTTCTAAACCTGAAAATAATATTCCAAATATATCTATGAGTTCTCATTAATTATTATAAGTCCATAAAAATATTTTCTGTCACGTAGCACCTGCCATGTTGCTCTTATAATATATGAACATTGACTTCTGTCCATTGCTCATTGCGTTTCTGGACTCAACATATATGGAAACATTATATTGTATTCTCAATCTTCTCAATCTTCTCAGATTGCCCATCTGATTCTTTTACTCTTGAAAGCAACTATGCATAGTGACTTTAGTAGATTAGTCACATAAATTGCACTATGACTAGACATGTATATCCCTGCATTGGACAGAACTTAAGCTAAAGTGGTGACTCTGCTAATAATATAAATTATTAATTATTTTGACTTAAGTGCTCAGAAAATTCAGGGACAATATTGAAAAGAAACCTGAAACCTGCCTCTGGAGAAGAGTATAATGGTTAATACTGGTAACTTTGCAATAGATTGTGAATGCTTAAATGTCACCTTAACCACTTACTTATTGTGTGTCTTGGTTAAGTTACATCTCTGTGTTATCTGTAAAACATATAGAATAGTAGTATTCACATAGTAGGATTGCCAGAAGGACTACCTTAATTATGATGATGCTGTTTTGGGTTCACACTAAGTAACTTTGACAAAAGCCCTTTGCATGGCTCTGTTTCCATATCCTAAAATGGAAGTTCTATTACTCTGTTTAACTCTAATATTCCAAGGATGTATGTATGTTTTCTTTATCAATTATGGCTTTGATCAAATTGGAAGACAACAACATCAACAAGAAGATAGCCTGACTTTATCCAGGGCCAGGGCAAGCGGCACTTAAACCACTAATGCCTTCACTGAACTGCATTCTGGGTAGGAAATTTTAAGAATAGATCATAAATAGTTAAAAAATAAAAAAAAAAACTTTCTCATTTGAGAATTAAATGGGGGACACAAATATTCAGTCCACACTCTCTCTTTGAACTGAAAACATATTTCCACTTCCCCTTCGATAATGCCTCCCTACTATCACTAGCCATAGGGAACCTGCAAGATTACTACTGGTTTCTCCTTACCCTGTATATACCTTTGACTTACATACTCATATTAGGGATTTAGGAAACTTTAAAGGGGATGGTAGTGTGAAGGGATATAGTCTTACCGTGATCAATGTGAGAACAGTTCCTTGCAGCTTGGCATCCGAACCAGTGGAGACTATCGTCAAGCAAAAGCCCTTTATACATTTATATTTATTAGGTGGATATATTTCTTTAGAATAAAATCTATTCAAAGCATTATCTAGGCTTATGGGCATAGGAAATAGAAAGGGTTGATGAAATTTTTAAAACCACACGTGTGCTTCTGAAAGCCTTGAAATGTACAGGATGATAAATATGCATGAACAGAATGATGCCCTGATGGCATAACGTGAGGAATGAAAGCAGAAGAGCGGGGCTGCTGTACATGAGGAAGGACAGGGAAACCACTGAGTATGCACCACACCTAGGTAACCAATCAAGACAACAGTCACACATTAGGTACTATTTAAAAAATTCCATCCTGATGCTGTTGGTAGCATTTAAAGAGTCCTTCCACAGGCAGTGAGCTGTGGAATAGACCAATGAGAATAGAAGGGACAAGTCTTGATTCCATTCCAGGAGTGTGGCTGATGGGAATCCTTTTAATATACTAAGCTTGGGTCAAAATTAGCAACAGGGTATAGGGCTACTTAGAGAAAGAAGAGGGAGAAAAAGCAAGAGGAAACTCAAGATCAATTGTTAGTATTATTTATAAAAGTCAATGTCAATTACTACAGTTTCTTTTATAAAGAAAGAAAATAAAACTAGTTGAGGCAAGGTGTTCCAAAAAAAGTATTTCCTGAAATGTTCAAATTTTCTCTTTCTTAAAATCTCAGTATTTCACTCCTCTACGTCAAATTTTTACTTATTTTTACCCTCCTTCTCTAGGTGACTAAAATTTCTTCTTTCTTTTAAAATTAAGTGCTCTTGTTCTCACTGTGTAAGGTACCTATTTTTTTCTCTTTTGTCTTCAATGTCTTGTTTTTCATCTATAATGTATTCCATTCTCTTTCCCATAATAGAAACACTATTTCTTTAACTCTCCTCAGTCTCATTCCATAATCTCTAACTAAGAGATAAATTCTGTTATTATTTTGGCATATTCATTTTTTATTTAACAATAATTTACTGATCACTTACTTTGTTCCAGACATTGTCAAAGATACTAGGAATGCAGAGGAAGAGACATAGCAGTAGTGTGTTCTTACCCACAGTTTTGCTTTTTGCAGTGTTGCTTGCCCATGGTCAACCATGATCGTAGAGTATTAAAAGAAAAATTATAGAAATAAACAATAATTTCTAAATTTAGTGCCATTCTTACTACCATGATAAAATATTGAGCTGTCTGGCTTCGTCCCGCTCAGGACATGAACCGTCCCTTCGCCCAGCATATCCACACTGTATATTGCTAACTACCCTTTAGCCACTTGGTAGCCATTTCAGTTATCAAAACCACTTTCATGGAATCACGGTGCTTGTGTTCAAGTCACACTTATTTTACTTAACAATAGTCCCAACGTGCAAGAGCAAGGATGCTGGCAATACAGGCATACCAAAGAGAAGTAGTAAGGTGCTTCCTTTAAGGGAGAGATTCACATATACAGAAAACAAAGTATATATTGAGTTCAGTTACTGAATTTCAGTATTATCTGTGGTTTCAGTCATCCTCTGGGTGACTTGGAATATATGTCCCACAGGTAAGACAAGACAATTGTATACATAAAAAAGGAATGAGTAAGATAATTTCAGAAAGTGAGAGGTGCTTTGAAGAAAATAATCAAGGTTAATGTCATGAAGAATGATAGATAGGGTCATGGAGCTACTTTAGATGAGATTGTTGGGGAAAGGCTCTCTGAGCAGGTGACATTTGGACCCATACTTGAGTGATGAGAAAGAGTCAATCTTGTGGAGATCTGGACTTTGACTGTTCCAAAAAGAACATGTCTGTATTCATATACAGAGACACATATACACATATACATATACGTATACATATAAATTTTTATTGTGACCGTAAGTCTTTTAATTACCCATTAAAAGACTTCCTTCTTAGTACTCATTGGTCTGGTACTGGGTTTCTATGTTAATTTAATATAAGACAAAGACTAGTCTGGCTCATAGCATCTTATAATTTGTCTGAATTTATGTTGCCCAAGGGGAACTTAGGAGAGCTGGGTGAATGTATGTCCCTGGCCAGCCTCCAAATGGGCATTCTAGAGAAGGTCATACAGGAAATACAATATCCTCCCTGACCCTCAAATTTATAATCTCTTGCTAACTCCATCTTTCCCCACTCCTTACAAATATGGCAACTTATATTATTGGATAGGAAAATAGAAGGCCTTAAGAGAAAAATCAGCCTGACACTGAACATAATCTTACTTCTGTTATCCCTGGAAGATACCCTTCCATTCTCCCCTTTTGAGCTCTTGCATGTTGTGATACATGCCTTAGAAGAACTGAAAGATCCAAGCTATTTCATCATCTTGGCAGCAATGGTATTCCTTGTGTCTTGCACCTTCTGTCCATCTTCAATAGATCAGATGTTATTTTAAAGTGCATTGGTTTTACCTTTTAACCAAGATAAAGGTGAAGTCAATTATTTTAAAGCAAAAAAAAAAGTGTTGCAAGAAAACACAGCAGTCCAGGGCATCAGTTTCCAAGCAATATAAACTGAAATAGCTTGAACTTCTGATCTCTGTCTGCTGATTAAGCTGGAAGCCCAAAATAGACTCTCTTAATACCAACTGTGACCTCCTCAATCCCTTAGCTTTTTTGTTTTAATCAGGACATGCTACTTAAATTTTCTCTTTGAAGGTCAATAGTGACAAATGACCTTTCAGTTAACAATGTCCAATGGTCTTTTAACATTCTCATCTTCAACCTTCTAGCAGTATTTGATGCTGTCAACCACCCTTAGCTACTTGCAGTTCAGCCTCTCTTCCTGCAGCAAATAGTACTGTCCTATATGTCCTTTTAAATCCTTCTTTTAAATCTCATTCACTGGTTTTTCCACTTATACCACCCCATTAATTTGAGGGTGCACCTTTTTTTCTCTGTCTTGCAATCAATGATGTCAATTATTGCCTCAGTAAGCACCCCCCGCCAAACTCCAAACCTAAACCATTCTCGGATGACTGAGCCCTTCATTGTCAATTATTTGCTAAAATTTTTCTCCAGGATATTTTTGCTGGCACCTTGTCACTTTCTTGCCCAGGTCCTTAAGGTTCTTCACTTGGACAGATCACCAGGGTCCCTATAAAGAAAATGTCCTGGCTTCAACCTAGTATTCCCACACTTAGGTTTTCAATGGCCCCCTTCTTTCTCCTTTTCACTCACTGGGACTTAATCTGTTTGTTTGATCTCCTCCCACCCCATGCTTTAGCATACTCTTCTGTTTGATGTGTTGTTGACTTCTTTCTTATTTTTCCTTTCCTAGAATCCTGGTTATTGACCTGAACTTTAGGTGAGCAATTCCATGATAAGTCTTGTGATTAATATTCCTAGTTGGCTCAACTCTTAATCACTACCCTAGTGAAAATATCGGTTCCCTTTAACAGAATTTATGCTTTAATTAACATGTTAAATCTGGGATTATTACCTTTATCTCAAACCCAAAAGCATGCCTGCATTTCTAATTCCCTTCATATTATTAATAATCTTCCCATCTTCCAAGTGCAAAATCCAGTTAATATTTGTCTGTTCCCTTAATTCTACCTCTTAGGCATTTAGTTAGCTAAATTCTATTATTTTCATTTTTAATTTCAGATTCCCTATCCCTACTTCCTACTATGAAAATTCTGAAATGTTGATCTCACATACCACTTACACCAGTATAGCCTTCTTGATAACTGTGGTTTGGTTTATTCTAACTACAAACATACATCATTCCTCGCATTTTAGCTACTTGGAAGACAGCCAGATTATTAGCTTTGTGAGTTCAAAAAGAAACTGCAATTTACATATATTTTTTCTCTCTTCAATATAGTTTCCTTATGAAATAGCAACCCAACAAAAAGTAATACACTGATGATTTCAAATGATATTCTACAGCTTCGGGTATGTTGGGCTTCAACTGCACAAAACATAAGCCTCTCCAGCTATGTGAAGCAGAAAGTGATTTAACATAAAGAATTAGGTTGAATAAAATACTAATAGAGTGCCTTGAGTCTTGTGCTGTGCCATGAATATCTCCTAGAGCAATATAGTTCACTATGGGAGCTGTCACCTCCATCAAAAAGCCATTAATGAAAGTGTGAGCTCCAAAATTAAACCAATCTGACCAGGTTTCAGAGATCAGGAGGCCTCTGCCATGTCTCTAGAGCTATGTCACACCTACAAGACATCCAGTGGGAAAAAATTGTATGTTCCACACCTAGCCTCTTGAGTCCCATAAAGACAATAAAGCGTAATGCTGCTACAAAAATAAATATTTACATACATACATACATACATACAACAACAACACACACACACACTCACACACACAAAATTGTTTCAACTATGTCTGTCTCATTTTTGTATTTCGAATTTCATAGGAGTCTGATTGGTTGAATTTAAAGATTTAGAAGCCTAGCTGTAGAGGAGCAGAGAAAGGTAACCATTGTGTAGTCAGGGTCTGTAGTAACTGGGGCACATTAAAAAAATAAGATTCCTATTGAAAGCCAATCTTCCATAGAAAATATAAGCCTTTATGGAGAATATACTTTCCCTGATTTTAAAATTAATATACACATTATAGAAAAATCATAAACTGATAAAAATATAAAAAATACATCTCCAGTTATACTTAAAACATTTTAATATATATTTTTTCATGTAGAATTTTCCTAAAGCTTTGTCATTAAGGGATCATACATCTATTTTTTGTTTTTAAGGGCTTTGCTCTTTGGAGATTTTTGTTAGGGATGGAAAATTAATTTTGGTGCCTCTTTCCAATCAATCTACATTGTATTTTGAAATGTTACTTATAAAAAACTTTAATTTTCAATTTACCTGGAATCTTCAGATACAAGTCAGAGCAACAATGATCAAATGGTCGCCAACTTCATTTATTTCCACAATGGATCATATTTATAGCCTAACAATTTTTTTCTTTAACTTTGATTTGCAAAGTGCTACTTTGTAAAGTGCTACAAAATACAGAAAAATATTAGATAATCTAACTAGTAACATATATTTTAATTAACTTTTATAATAAATTGGTAGTGTGTAATATATTGAAAGATTAGTATAAGAAAGCCTGTTGCCCAAGGAAGAAATGGTTTAAAATATTTAAAATCGTAAAACATAAGAGTTCAAGAATCTCAGCATAACCAAATTTAATCTTTTAATCTTTTGATTGATATTCCAAAATTGCTACAAACTTTTGTGAGAACAAATATTCTCGTTTAACCAACATGAACTGTAAGGAAAAAGTAAATATTTGAAGAAACTAACATGACTGAATACCTCTGGATAATGAAGTATCACCCTGATTCTGCCACAATGAATGTGAAAAAATCTGATCTATAAATAAAATGAGTTGAGACAATGAAATATCCATTAGTTGGCTGTCCCACAGAGGTTGAGGGGTAGCGTAGGGGAGATGGGTTGAAAAAGAAAAGCCTATGATACTAGCTCTTTCAAACTATCTTCTTATTGTTTCTCAGAAGTTTAATTGCTTGCCACTAGCATCTCCAAACAGGGTCAGAGAGTGTTAAAAACTGAATTGTGCCCACCCACTCCCTCAATTCATACGTTGAAACTCTAACTCCCAGGGCCCTAGAATGTGACTATATTTGGAGATAGGGCCTTTATAGAGACAAATAAGTTAAAATGAGGTAGTTAGGGTGGACTTTAATTCAATCTGACAGTTTCTTTATAAGAAGAGACATTAGGACACAGAGAGGCCAAATAAGGACACAGTAAAATGCTTTCATCTGCAAAATAGGGAGAAAACTCCAGAGAAAACCAAACCTGCCAACACCTTGATCTTAGACTTGTAGCCTCCAAAATTATGAGAAATAAGTGTTTTTTGTTTGAGGCACCCAATGTGTGGTATTTTATTATTGCAGGCCTGACCAATTAATACAAAGAGTAAAAAGTGAAATATATAATTTAAACAAGTAAGTTTGATGATCCTCTTGATGTAGAAAATTTATTCTTAAATGGAAGTGATTTGCTTCTTCTAGAAAACATTGGCAATGTCTGGAGACACTTTGATTGTGACATTGTGTGTGTGGGGGGTGGGGGTAGGTATTTTTTAGGGACAAATAGTAGATAGGGGCTATAGACGCTGTTAAACATCCTATCATGCACAGAACTTTCCTCTTCCTCCACAACATAACATTATCCTACCCAAGATATAAGTAGTGGTGAACTTGAGAAACCCTGCTCTAATGGTATGAATTTGTCAGATGTGTTTGTGATTTAGGAATGAGGCTGTGCCTACAAAGTCATTGCACAGTTAATTATCTTATGTAGACACTTTGAACAGTTAGCTAGAAAATGCTTTCACTAATGATCACCATCAGGCCAGTTGGCCCTATGTATGATGAAGAGCAAGGAAGGAAATGATGCCCAAACCTGAGAATATGAATTAATGCCAGGATGCTCTATTCCCCTCTAGGTGAAGTTTGATCTCTGAGACAAACAAGAAACCAGCATATGAAAACACACTTTTTCTCTAATGTAAGTTAGAAGATAGTAAGAGCCAGCCAGTATTGAAACTGCCATGTCTCATGTACTTCCAGTCACCAAATTGAATCCTACCTAATTAGGGACATGGAAAACATTTTGCCATCTCCTCTCTGGAACTCAGAAACATTTTAGGTTGGAGATGGCCACTGACTTGATTTAATAGTGGAAATGAGAACTATCAAGCAGCTTGATCAAGTCTTCATTTTCCTGCCTGCCATTAGGACACTGGTTTTAAGACAGTAAGGATTAATTAAGAAAAATTGTTTTACACCTGAGGTGGGTAGAAATTTGTAAACTAATATGATTTATTGTCTTCTGGGAAATATTTAGCATTCCAGATAAAATATTCAAACAATTTTCTGACAGACTTTAATGAGATTTAGATCTCTTCTGGGGAGTTAGTTACTTATCCACACAGTAAACTGTTAGAGTCTTTAAAAATCCTTAATTACTATCTTCTTTATTTCCCATAAAAATGAGAAATGTTTGACTTTGCTTAGAATCTATTCTTTTGCAGAAACTTTAAAATAAAACTTTGACATTTGTTGGTTATAGATTTTCTTAGAATTTTTTTTAGTAATATTATATCCCAACAGAAGGTGACCATCCTTTCATAAATTGGAAATAAGGGGCCATGAGCTATAATGACTTAGTAAGCACTGGTAATACCCCAAAACAGACCACAGAATCTTTCACTTGTAGTCATGGTGGAGTAACCGATACTGAACTTGTAAATAACTAGAAAACTGAGTGTAAAAGAAGCAAAATTTCCTGTTTGCAGATATTTGAAAACATGCAGTACACACTGTGATACCTGAATACAGGCAGAAAAAGAAACAATGTGAAATCTATGACTACCCTGGCTCTGTGACTATAGACACTTTTTGGACAATGGTACAAGGAAGAGTAAACCCAAAATAGAGCAAGCAAGTCTTACTGAATTGAAGAGGCAGAGATTAGAGTTGGCAGAAACTGAAGTAATTAGAATTTGTGAGATAGAATGCAAAAGAGAGTGAGTTACGCAGAAAGAGAGTTATAGAAATAGCATAGGAGTCTCTCTGTGTCTTGGGCTGAATACCTAACTGCATAAGCATAAGGCAAGTCTCCACAAAGCTGGAAAAAACAGAAGAATCTTTAAAATAAACAGTCTCTAGGGATCATTTAGAAATATAAGGGGTAATAAAGTGTAGAAAAATAAATAGAGCCCAAGAGACCTATGGGATACCATCAAGTATATCAACATGTGAAAAATGGGAGTCCTACCAGATGAGGAGAGAGAGGAAAGGACAGAAAGACTACTTGGACACATAATAATGGCTAAAAATTCCCAAATTTAATGAAAAATGTTTACCTGCATATGCAAGATGCATGCACAATGAATGTGCAGTAGGATAAATTCAAACAGATCCATACCTAGAAACATCATATTAAACTTCTTAAGCCAAGAACAAAGACTCTTAAAAGCAGCAAGAGAGAAGCAACATATCACATACAAGGTATCTTAAATAAGACTAATAATTGATTTCTCATCAGAAATCATGAATGCAGAAATGCAGTGGAATTCAAATTGAAGTATTGAAAAGAAAAGTTTGTCAGCCAAGAATTCTATATCCAGAGAAAATATTCATCTTAAGTAAAGGAAAGATGAACACATCCTTAAATGAATAAAAACAGAGTATTCATTACTAGCAAATCTGCCCCATGAGAAATACTAAGAGAAATCTTTCAGTCTCAAATAAAAGGCCATTCATTAGACAGTAATTTGAACCAAGACAAAGGAAAAAGAGCACCAGGGAAGGTAAATAGATAGGTAAATGTAAAAGGCAGCATACATGCATTTTTGTTTATAACCTCTAGATTCTTCTATCTGATTAGAAGATAACTGCATAAATCAATAACAATTAAAACTGTGTTAGTGGGTCTAAAGTACATAGAGATTTTTTTGTATAGCAATAATAGCACAAAGAAGGTGAATTAAGAAGATATATTTGAGTAAAATTTCTGTATACTATTGATATTAAGTTGGTATTAATTCAATCTAAATTGTTATAAGATACTCATGTAATACCCAGGGTAAATATGAAGAAAATAACTGGAGAAATATAGTGAAAGAGATAAAAGGGGAATTAAAAATGGTATATTATAAAATATCTATTTAATAGAACAGATGAATGGGAGAGTGGAGGAACAAAAAAGATAGACATATAGAAAAAAATAGCAAAATCGCAGATGTAAATCTTAACACTCCAATCAAAAGTTACAGATTGGCAGAATAGTTTAAAAACAAAACAACAACAACAAAAAAGCATGAACCATCTATGTGCTGTTTACAAGAAACACACTTTAGAGTCAAAGACACAAATAAGTTAAAAATGAAAGAATGGAAAAGATACATTGTGTAAGTAATATTCAAAGACTTGGAGTGACTATAATAAAATTATAGAACTTATACAACAAGTTGACAATGCACTGTGGAGTTCTATGCTTGAAACCTATGTAATTCTTGCTAAAAGATGTCACCCAAAAAGTCTAGTGAATTTTAAAAATATATAAATAAATAATAAAAATAAAAATTGAAAAAAAAATCATACACATATATTTTAAGGCAAAAATTGTTACCAGGCACAAAGAACATTTAAAAATGTTAAAAGATTACCCTATTAGAAAGACATAACAATTTTAACCACATATGCATCTAATAACAGAGCCCTAAAATACATAAAGCAAAAACTGACATAATTGAAGGAACAAATAAACAATTCAACAAAAAGTCAATTAATCATTTTCAATAATAGACAACTTAGTAGAAAATTAATAAGGAATTAGAAAGTTAACAGGCCTACAATCCAATAGACATCATAGAACACTTCACCAGAAGAATGTTTGCTCTTCCTCCATGCATATGAAACACTCTCCAGCATAGATCATATGTTAGACCATAAAAAAATCTTAATAATTTTATAAGGTTCAAATCATACATTTGTTTTCCAAAATAGCAGAATTAAGCCAGACAGAAAAAACAAAGAACTGCATGATTTCACTCATATGCGGAATATAAAACTGAAAGCAAAGAAAAAAAGAAATGAACAAACAAATAACCCATGGACACAATCAATAGTTTAATGTTTATTTGGGGACGAGTGGGTTAGGGAGGGGAGAAAGGGGAGGGGGTGGGAGAGGAGGGGGGGAAGCTAAATAGAAGGTGATGGAAAGAGAAGTCACATTAGGTGGTGAACTTATTATA
>PVJL010000329.1:95147-184483 GCA_004026885.1 Lyroderma lyra | reverse complement strand
TAAGTTGACAATGCACTGTAGAACTGTAAGCCTGAAACCTGTGTAATCCTTGCTAACAGATGTCACCCCAATAAGTCTAACAATAAAAATGAATTAAAATAAATAAAAAATAAAAAATAAATTAGAAATCAATAACATAAATAAATGGGAAATTCACCAATATGTGGAAATTTAACAAACTCCAAGTAATTAATGTATTAAAGAAAAAAAATTAAAAGGGGAAATTGGTATTTTGTGGTGAATGAAAACTAAACACAACATACCAAAACTTATGGAATGCAACTAAAGCAATGCTTAGAGAGAAAATTATGGGTATAAATACCTATATTAAATTAATAACCTAAACTTTTACCTTAAACTATAAAAACAAAAGAAAGGATCCAAGCAAGCATGAGGAAAGAAATAATGATTACTGTGGAAATTAATGAAACAGAGAATAAAAAAATCAATGGGCAAATTCAATAAAACCAAACATTTATTTTTTAAAATCAAGGAAATTGACAAATCTTCAGCTACACTGACAGAGAGAGAGAGAGACTCAAGGTACTAAAATTAAAAATAAAATACATCATTTACATCAAGTTTGTTCAACCTATGGTCCATAGGCTGCATGCAACCCTAGATGGCTTTGAATGTAACCCATCAAAAATATGTAAACTTTCTTAAAACATTATGAGATTTATTTGCAAACATTTTTAGATCATCTGCTATCATTAGTGTTAGTGTATTTTGTAGGTGACCCAAGACAATTCTTCTTCCAATGTACCCCAGGGAAGTCAAAAGATTGAACAAGCCTGATTTACACCATGATGGACATTATTATTGATTTTAAAGAAGGATGGACATTATTATTGATTTTAAAGAAGTAAGAAGGATTATAAAGAAATACTATGAACAATTACAATTTGCCAACAAATTAGATAGCCTAAATAAATGGACATATATGAAGGGGGAAAAAAAACATGAATGATCAAAATTGACTCAAGAAGAAAAAAATCTGAATAGACCACAAAACATAAAAAGATTGAATTAGTAATTTTAAAATCAATAGCTAACATAATGTAATTGTGAAAAATTGAATGATTTCTTCTAAACTCAGGAACAAGATAAGATGTTTGTCCCTTAAGAACCAGTATTTTTCTACCCTGGGAGCAATAGCTCTTTTGATGAGACTGAATGCCTTATTGTTTCTAACGCACAACTTTCATTTTAATAATAACAGCTATCTCTAATTAAGATAATACGTTGGGTGATTTATGTGGATTAATTTAATCCTCAACATCAATTCTAGTTTACAGATAAGGCAACCAAATTTAGAGATCTGTAAGGTCAAAATTAGGTGAATTTGAAATCTGGCTCTGCCATTGTCTAGTGTACATTATCTTGAGATAAGTTACTTAACTTCTCTGTGACATAGTTTCTTTTTTGTAAAATGAGAGCATTGATGGTGTCTACTCACAGGGTTGATGAGTGTAAGATGTATATAAAGCACTTGGAAACAGTGCTTGGAACACAGTAAGACTTGATAAAAATTGACATTATTATTATTATTATTATTATTATTATTATTATTATTATTTACACAAAGAGCAAAGAGTAAAGCCAGGATCTGAAACCACATGCAGTGGATCTGGAGATGCATGATCCATATCTTACTTCAAGGAAGGAATTACTCTCCAGCTGTGGAGAATGTACTCCATCGATGCCCTCAGCTGACACCTACTTCAGGGTTTACCTCTGTTCCAGGTCACAAAATTTCCAGGATATTCTTAGGTTCAATGACTGAGTTAAATAGATCTATAAACCATAGATATTTGGCCACAGGAAAACTGTGGGTAGTATTTATTTTTGAACTCCTTGCCTTGTTGGCCAAGGCTTTGACAGGCCTTCATTACAATTCAATTTCAACCTCTTCCCAGCTCTGATTCTGTCCCCTTCCTTTCATAGATGTCAATCTCTAATAAATATCTTGCTCCTTAATCTGCCCCATATCTGCTTCTCAACAACCCTACCTGTGACATCACACTAACACAGCATTTAGGAACCATTCATGGAAAGAAACTAAACGGTATGAGATTTAACATCACTTTTTAATGAAATAAATGGGAGATAACATAACTATAATCATTATGTGCTATGCTAAGTGCTTATTATTCCATAATTTTAAAAATGCAGCAATCACTATCATCATGTAATTGGAGACATAGGGTGGTTAAGTAGTTTGCCCAAAGATCCACAGCTAATAATTGACATAACTGCAATATAAATCAAAATCTACTTGACTTCAAAGCTCATTATCTTATAATACATTATGGTGTAGTTGAGGTACTCTAAGCTAATACAAAGTGAATAAATTTCAATGCAATAAATTAAATCAATAACATTTGTGCTAATTCAAGTATGTCCTCATAATAATTCTGATGACTTTTTTTTGAGACACTTCCAAATACCTAGTAAAAGCTTGCAGCTTACTTCAGACCTTCCTAATTTTGGTGGAATCATTCAGTGTCAGGTAGGGACAATTCTTCTCATTTCGTTTTGCCTGACAAGGAATATTTAATTTATCATTCAAGAAAACTGAAAACTTTCAGAGGTTACTTTTAAGATTTTTGCACCATTCTTAACTTAAAAACCAAGCCAATTATATTGGTGAATAAGGTCGTTCATCTGAAATATGAGAAGTAACTCTTGCCCCACTTTAGTGACTTTAGTACTTGCCAGAATTACCTAGAGGGCTTGTCCAAATACCAATTAGTAGGTTCTTGGTTCAATACCCACCCTCACAGCACCACTCTCTGCCCCAACTCTTTCTCTACAACTCACCTAATTATGTCATTCCTCATGCCTCCACTATCCCTAATTTAGACTCTATAATAAGATTCCCATTATTTTTTGGTTAAAAAAGAAACTTTGTATAGGCTATAAGCCTGAAAATAGTCTGATATAGAAATAAGTATTTGTTGAATGACTAAATAAATAAATTAATAAATGAGCAAGCATCTAGAGTTTTAGGTATATACTTTGCAGTTGTAATTTTGTGTTGTTATTTTGCAAGAATCAACACCCAACTACAGTTACTATTAGTACTGGTAGTTAAGGCTCATTTATGAGCTATTGTGATGTTTTGGGGCTAGTATGAGCATGTAATTATCTTATGCATGGATAACACCTAGCTGGATTAATACCTCAGAGTTCTGTAGTGTAGAATTTAAAAAAAAAAGTCCTTTGGGATCACCAAGTCATACAGCAATGGAAGACTCAGTTAAAGCAGCAGACACAAGAATTACAGCTGACCTTATTTGTATGGCTCTGGCTTAAGAGTTTTATTTAGTTAATTTCAGTGATGAGCAATCATGCAGATCACCAATTCGGCTAATCCTCTTCTTCTTCCTCTCATGAAAGTGCTTGCCTAAATCAAAACTTTAAGGTTTATAATTCATTAACATGACTCTGTAAATACACCATAAAGTGGGCAGATTAGATTTTGTATATCTTTACCTCCACAAATCATCATTTATGAGTCTTACTGTTGGATATAGAGTGATAAGGGAAATACAAGAAAATATAGGGACCAGGGAGAGATTATCTCATTTGAATTAGACAAATGAGGCCCTGCTAGAAAGGAATATCCAGTGTCTCTGGACAAATTTATGAAGTCAAAACAAAAAATAATTACATTGCAGAAATAGCTGGTGCTAGATGAACCTGCTTCATTCTAATGGTGGTTGGCAGCTCTTTATCCTGATTATTCCATCTGGAGATAATTGTGTGATATCATCCATAAAATTAAATCATAAATCAACCCAACTAGTGAATAGGCCAGCAGGCTGCTGCGAAAGGGGCACACTTAGAAGAGGTGGACTTCTCATCTTAATGAGAGGTATGGGAGTGAAATTAAGAGAAGATATGTAGAGGGTCATCCTTGGCACGTCCACTGGTGCACTTGTTGACTGCTGCCTCCAAAGTTCATGCCTCAGTAGCATAAGGACAACCAATATATTGCCAGCATTATGAATTTGCTGATGAGGAAAGAATGTTCTATTCATAAAAGAAACATTTATTACTTTTTAAGGATTTCTGGTTTGAGTTGTGAATGTTCAAAATAAAAGCACTCAATTTCCTTTCTTGATGAAATGTTAACAGTGATAGAAAGTCTATAAATGCAATGAAAGTCTTATAAAAGAGCATTTGGTTAAACATGTTTTCTAGGCTTAATTTTTGGATATTTGAAGAGAACACCATGTTCTTTGACTTTCCTGGTAAGTGAGCTGTGGTCAATTTGTAGGTTATATTTGGAAAGGTTTTTTAAGAAGACAAAGTACGGTTTTAAAGCAGTTGATTATGATGCATAAAAGAGTAAAGTAATTAAGATAAAGACAGATGTATTGCTTAAATGGCTACTATTGATTTCCACAAGTTCATTTGCTGTGGCCAGCAAGTTGGAGAGGGTCAAAAGTCAAAGGTCATCCAAGACCCTCTAATAATAGCCTAGGGAGGAGCAAATGGCCTAAACATATATACTTCTTTCAGTTGAATCATTTGAGATGATAATCCCATTGGCTTTGGAGATTCCATTTGCCACCATAATAAATGCAAAGTCCAGCTGTACATCTAGTCTTTGAATTTTCAAACTAACAACAGTAACAGATGTTGAGAGACTAGCAGCTTATGAACATCTGTGGTAGGAAGGTCACTATGCCACTCAGCAAAGGTGCAAGTAGAAAAACAGTAATGAAGATAAATCCTTTCTTGCCTATTTTCCCCTTCTGAATAATATTAAGACCAGTAGAGCAAGAAAAGTCACCAGCTCTGAAAAATGCATAATCTTTTGTTTTATTCTCAATTATGTTGAATACATATAATGCATATAGGGTAGACTTTTAGTTAACTGGAACTCAAGCAACTGGCGAAATTTTATTGCTGGTACTTGAGATTTTGCCAGTTGCTTGAGAGTGCTGGTTGCCTGAATTCCAGTTAAAAGAGAGTCTAATTCTATTTATCTGGCATCTACCAATCCACACCAACCAATTTGTTTTCAGATCTTCATTCTGGACAAATTCAACGAGAAACAAGAACACCATACATACCAATTTTATGATCATGAGCAACACTGGACTTCCATTTTATCATGTTTATTATACTGCTCAGGAGTCCTTTAGTTTCAAACCTCAGAAATCTTTAACAATGGGACACAGGGAAGTCTTTGAACAAATGGGCCTTTCTAGGTTCCTCTCTGTCCATTACATCTAGTTCGTATTAAACTATAGTTATCTATGATAACTCCCTTCCTGGAGCAGGTCCTCTATCTAAAATCCTTTTAGGCAGTTAGGGGGAAGGTCAAGGTTCTTCCTGAGTCTTTCATATTTTTAAATTAGCCAGCTTAAAATAATCAATATCCCAAAATACATATTTAAAAGTAGCAAACTCTGCCCCCATCATGTGTATGGGGGAAATTGTGGAAGGTAAGGTTAGGCAGTCTGACTACAGCCAGGAAGCTTTTTTAAGTTTTAAAGGTATAAAATTAAATGACTAGATCTTTTTTTTAGAAAGCTTACTATGGTAACAACATAGGGAATGAATTGGAATTGGAGGAACCTAGATCCTAGAAGTGCCAGCAGCAGAAGATGAGAGTTTAGTTGCAGAAGGATTAGGAAAGATAAAACACAGATCCAAAATGCCTCTGAGAAATAGAATTGAAATAACTTAGCAACCAATTGACTGTGGACAAATAAAAAAAGAAAAAATTAAAGTCGACATCTAAATTTCTATTTGGATGATTGAGTGAATTTTAAGGTCATTCACTGATACGTTGAGAAATCTCCATATTGAGTTTGAATAACTTTTTTATCTTCATAGATATTTTGTTGTTGTTAAATTTATCAGGGTGACATAGCATAGTAAAAATTACGTAGGTTCCAGGTGTACAATTTTACATTACATCTTCTGCATGTTGTATTATGTGTTCATTACCCAGAGTCAGTTCTCTTTCCATCACCATATATTTGTGTCCCAGTCCCTTCTCCCCAAACTGCCACCCCCTTTACCCTCAGATAACTACTAAATTATTGACTGAGTTCATGAGTTTTGTTTCTTTTTTGCTTTCAATATTATGCCCCACATATGAGTGGAATCATGTAGTTCTTTGCAGATACTTTAAAGTAATTTTTTTATCCCTTGGTATAAATACCAATAAATCTGGTATTTCCTGCATTTCAATTAGAGCAAAAAATTGTGAGACAGACTTTAGGCAACATTTAAGATTGGAACTAAGGTAATGCTTTTATCAATAGGGCTTTTTAGTCAATCCTTCAGGCTAATGACATTAAAAAAACATCAAAAGTTTAATCTTCCTTCTCAGCTTTTAACAACTCAGAGTATTGCTGTTATAAATATTTGATTTTCTCCAAATATTGTGTATTATGATTTAAAGATGAAAAACAATGATTAATTTACTGAAGGCTGCTTGTAATAATTACCTGGCAGAGGACATTTAGGAAATGTCTGATGTAGCCCACGGGTGCTGCATTGTGCAGAGCCCAGGGTAGGCAAGGAAGAATACCGGGACCAATAAAACTTTATTTATAAAAACAGATGGCCAACTGTACTTTGTCAATTTAATAGTTAAATATTGAGTTACAAATATTAATCTGTCTTGATTTCTGAGATTTTTGGTACCTGTTTAAGTTTTTTGCAGAAGGACAGTGCCTCACCTCAGTTTCGTTGGTACTAAACCAATAGGAGATTGTTACCAAACACAAGCTCAGGGCACTGTATTCAGGCAGGAAATGATGGGTAGGATGATAGAGAGCCAAAAGAGCTTACCCATCAGGTCATCAGTCTAGAAGCCCAGATTTGGGGTTGAGGGGGCACAGACACACTTCCAGAGGGTTGGAAGAAGCACAGAGCTAATTTAAAACATCATCTTTCAAACAAAGCCAGCCTAACTACAATGGTATGACTATGAGTAGTTTTGTAGGTTTTCCTGAGCCAAGAATGTGCTGTTAAATTTTCTGAAATATGCTAAACAGAAGGAAATAATTTATAAAATAATTTAATTCTCAGTCTTGATACTGAAAACGTGGTCTATGGACTATTGACATCAGCATCATCAGTTTGCTTGGTAAAAATGCAAGTCCACAGGCCATATTTCTGGCATATTAGATCAAAATATGCATTTTAAAAATATCTTCAGGTAATCTGTATACACATTTAAGTGTAAGAAATGTCCTGGTCTCCAAAATGGAGTATAAAATTAAAATAACAACTTTAATTTATGTTTTATCTCCCACTCTTACCATTTTAATATTATGTATGTTTTTATAATGTAGTTATTATATCACCACAGTAGTTCACATCCATTACTATTGAGCTTATATTAAAAACTTGTTTTGTTTAATCGACAGAAATTCAGGAACACAAATTTTTGCTGATCCTTGCTTGGAAGATTGCAACTCTAACATGCAAGTCCTTGGAGAGAGTAATAAAAGAGGAAAAAACAAAGCTTAGGGGATTCTAATATTCTGGAGTGACCTTCAGGGTTAGTCTGTTATCCCAAGGTCATGATGACTAATCACTGTACCTACGAATTAATTAAAATACACATAGAGCCATCTAGGAAACTTCTTTACCTAAGTCATTGCTATGTGGTTTATTATTTTCTTTTAATACTTGATCCCAGAACACAAAAGCAAATTGGATTCACAAATCAATGCTTGGGAAAGTATCAAGTAATAAAGAACAAAGAAAATACACAATTTTACACAGTCCTTTCTTAGTCTTATAAACAAAGTCATAACTATCCATTTTAAATTCCTTCTATTGCACTATTTTTTCCTGGGTAACAATGAAATACAAATGCTACAGTCATTGGTAAAGGAAATTCATGTTGAGGTATATCCCATTTCTGAAATACACGTATTTCCCTACGCAATTAGTAATGCTTTGACTCAACCACCCGGGTCCAAGGTTGTCTTTTTGTTTTCTTTCTTGGCTCCTATATCTTTATTCTCTCTTTCTTTCTCTGTTCTCTGTCTTTTTTGCCATACATTTCGGGTTACAAGTGACTCATGTTAATAGAAGAAAATAAAGAAAATCAACCAGTGGCTCTTGGAAAGATATTAATAGTAATATTTAACTTAAGAACTACCTGAGAATTAGATAAGTAGATATTTTCAAGTAATATTTACATTTAATACTTTTATATATCTGAATGTGACTTTGGGGGAAAACTCAAATGCCAAGTGCTAGGTCACGGAATAGTCTTTTCAAACTTTGTACTCAAACTGCCCAAGAACACCTGTTTAGAGTTTAAAGAAACCACATCTAGAAGGTTGCCTTGGTTTTCCCTTCCAGTTTACCATAATGTGCTTTACACGTACAGGATTCCATCTGGGTCCACGAATAAATCTTGTTTATGAATGCTTCCCTTTGGCTTTTCAATCACTGTTAGTAAGCCACTTTGGCAAACATCCAGAATTGCTCCAACTCATATTCAATTCCAGTTTTTAGTGAATTATATTACAGTGATTTCTGTTAGCACTTGAATGCTATAATTATGAAAAATATCTCCAAGAAAATATGAAAATGAGAAGAAAAAGTAATTGGTCTTTGAAAGTTAAAAATATGAGATGCAGATTGACATAACAAGGACATAGGATTTGCATAAAAATTATCTATTTAATAATAATTTGTCAGCTTTATCTGTAAAATGGGAACATAATTACTCCATAGGGCCGCAGTGATTCTTAGGTGAGATAAATATAAAAAGTACTTATTGTGGAGCTACTCACATGATAATTGTTGATATTATTATTAAATTAACACATTGATTTTGAGCCAGATATGTGAAGTCTTTTTGAATAAGCCTAGACCACTGTAACCTGATTGAATGGATCAGCAATGCCTAAGAAAAAGACAATGTCAGGTAGAAGGGTGAGCTTCAGATACGAAGTATAGGAGGATGAGAGTATCAGAAAAAAAACAAAAAACAAACCAAAAAAACCAACCAACCAAACAAACAGACAAACAAAAAATGCTGGCAGTGAATTTTCTTACACAGTTGAAGGGAGAAAGAGGCCTTAACCAAACTCAGGTATTCTAGATCCCCCAAATGAGTTGGATGTATTAAGGAATCATAAACTGATGCTAATTAGCACGTTAAAGTTTGAGACATTTAACCCAATAGTTCTCAGACTTGGCTGCTCATTATCATCACTTGGTAAGTTTTTTTTTAAAAAATGTGTATTCCTAGTCCTCACCTCCAAGAGATTTTGTAATGATTATTCTTGACATTGGAATTTTATAAAATATTCCCAGGGCAGTGAGGATTGTCCCACTGATCTAATCACTCTTGTTCTAATTTGATGCACACCAATCATCCCTTTGATTTCTCTGTAGGCCTTGTGCACTTCAATTGAGTGAGATGGCCAAAAGAATTTTATGTCCAGACCTCTGGCTGATATTTTCCATAATGAATCACTAATGAGATGTTCGATTATGACTTGGTTTCCTATGAAGTTTGACAACAAAATAAGTATTAATATGTACTGATAATGCCAGAATAAATGTTACTGGTCCCTGAGACAGTTATAATTCTTACTATAAGTTAGTACGTCAATATTGTGTGGCTCTATCTTAATTTCTTATCTTTGATTTCACATGAGTCAATTCCTTGTGGTCTGATCACTTCTAATAATTAAAATTATTTTTCCTTTTGTCCTTTCACATCCCCTTTCCCTCCCTTTCCTTTTTTTTTCTTCATGAATAATTTAGTCCAAAAGCTATTAAGAGCAAACAAGCAAGGTTGGCATTTTTGTGTGTAGGATTGTCATAGGTACCTAAAGCAGGATATTGGAGGCCAAACACAGGAAGAACAACATTCACATAAGGTAAGAAGTGGGAGATGACCCAGAGGAGGTAATAGAGCCTACAAAGAGCGAGGAGGAAGTCCACATGGGCAGAGGGTGGTAATAGTTATGTTAGAATAAAATGGTAACAGACGAGGAGTTGAACTACATGGACCAATTTGACCCTGCTTTCCAGATAACCTGAGCGATGATTCAACAATGCTTGAAAAACTTACTGACTCTGGGCCCGTGGATAAAAGAAAATACTAAAATAATGTCAATATAAGATCTACATTTAGCTCTAAAAATAGCTGCTTTGCCCATTTTTTTTTTTACATCTCTATTCCAATCCATGAAGTGCAGTATTTATTCATCCAATGTGCTTTTATTAAACTATGTCATAAGTGCCATGTTAGACTGTGGCTATACAGAGTAACAAGACTCATTCTTCTTATTTGAGTTTTCCCAGAAGTAGTCTTCATAAGGCAAGGTCTTAGGTGGACTAAAGGAAGCACAAATAGAATACAGATAAAGTAAGACAAGTACATTAGCAACACTAGCCATGTGTGTACTTATGAATGGGTTATTGCTATTGGAAGGTAGGACTCAGTCTTACTGGGGACACTTGAACGAGTCATATCTCAGAATGTCTTAGTGAGGGACAAGGGTACAGAGTGTGCCATATTTTCCCTCCAAATATGACCACGACAACATTTCTCATCCTTGAATGTGACCTCGAAACTCTTATTCAAGAGCTTAGGTCTGTGCTTC
The DNA here is from genome assembly GCA_004026885.1 of Lyroderma lyra. Lineage (NCBI taxonomy): Eukaryota > Metazoa > Chordata > Mammalia > Chiroptera > Megadermatidae > Lyroderma > Lyroderma lyra. The sequence goes on along the minus strand of PVJL010000329.1, from coordinate 173,867 downwards.
CTCCCTTTGAGTGTGGGCAGACTTGTAGCTTTGGTAGAAGTGGTGCTATGACATCAGAGGCTGGGACATAAAGGGCAATACAGCTTCTTCTTGTTTCTGTTAGAATGTTCCTGCTTAGAACTCAGTATCTGTGTGAGAAAATCCAAAGAAGCCCTCACAAAGAAATTATGTGGGGGAGACAGATGTAGCCATTGCAGCTATCAGACCCAGCAGGGGACCCACCTGTAGCCCACACCTACTGCCAGAAATGTGAGTGAACAAGTCTTCTGGTGATTCCCACCCTCAGTCACCAAGTCACTCCAAGCCCTTGTATCTTAAAAAATGAGGTCTGAACATCATGGAGCAGAGACAAGATCCCCTCTCTGTGCTCTTTCTAAACCCAGATTCCCAGAATTGGTGAGCTTCCAATAAAGATCAATGTTGTCACATGGCTGTAAGTTTCGGGGTGTGGGGGGTCTGTCATGCAGAAGTAGATAACCAGACACTGGAGAATTTATCTGTCATTATCCAGCCCTCATTGGTGGTGTAGTATTAAGTCCCCAGCATGGTTAGTCTACCCTGCATGACTGAGCAGTTCCCTGCAGCCTTGAGGAAAACCCTCAGGAGGAGAATGACAGAGATTCAGGCACCCAAAATGGGATGTTCTCAAGGTGTGAAGTCCTGGTCCACTGCAGCTGTAGGTGAGTGTGGAGGGAATGGGCAGAGCTATACCTCATCTACCTTCCAGTTAAACTGCATGCATAACAGTGTGAACAGTGGATGTGTAAACTGATAAGCTGAGATATGCTAAATCCATGATAGTGGGCACTTCAAAGGAGAGGAGAGCCTCCTGTCCCAGACCTCAAAGTATGAGGAGGTTTTTCAGCAGAAGGATTAAATGAGTGCTTTGGGTTTGTAAAAGAGAAAACCACAGGTCAAAACAGTGTCACTTATGCTAAAGCCCGTAAAACCAAACCTAGATTTGATACATGACTGAATTTCTCTTTCAACCTCTTTCATCAACCAGTCTGAAAATTTCCGGTGAACACCAATAAGGTTATCTGTCATATGGGCCTTCTCCATTCATCATAGCAAAAAGAGGCAATTTGCATTATATAAACCCTGTCCTTCCCCTTCCCCCTCAAAATGTCCTGGTCCAAAACTGACTTTCTTTTTTCTTTTGTTAGTAGCTCCCTTGCCCCACCCTTCTTCTTATAAATACCTTCCATTTTGCACAAGCCCTGGAGTGCCCTTATGGTTGCTTCATGGGATGCTGCTCAATGCATTAATTGCTTTGTAAAGTCAATTAGATCTTCAAATTTACTGGGTCAGTTTTTGCTTTTTTACAGGCTCTTTAGCACCAAAATGTGGAAAGGAGAAATTGGCAACTTCTCTAATATGCCAAATTCCTTAGGAAAAAATTACAAAGGCAGCTGTTTTTAGGATAGCATTATGCTGTCCTAAATGAAATGACACCCTATTATGTTACAATTAAACATGCAACCATACCAGCTTCTTTCTCTAAGAGAACGATGTCTCAGCCTACACAAAATTGATTTAATGTCCTTTCTATCCTTAAAATAGAAAGATGCTTTTGCTGTTTGGGTGACTAAGTAAACAGTATATGCTCTTTCATATTGATATCCTGTAAGTTTCCACTTAATTCAAGAAGTCACCATGTTCCAAAAATTGAAAATAGAGAAGAGGAAATGAAAAAATGTAATTATCCTCTGACTCTACCTGAATAGCATGGCTTTCTTAAACACTGCTTTTTTAAACTAAAATTCTGACCCTCTATATGCCCAAGTTTTCTAGCAGTTTCCACAATGCTAAATAAACTCCTTTGTGTTTATATCTTTGTATGAATACATTTCTAGTGTTTTAGATTTCTTCACTCTGTGTTAGCTTTTCAATAAACTATAGCATACAGAGAAGTCACAAATAATCTTAGCTTCATTACTTTTCACAAATTGTACCTACTCATGTAACCAACACCCAGATCAATAAACAGAATGCACATGACCAGCACCCCAGAAACTCTTAGGCTCATGTCTAGCCACTATCACTATCTCCCCAAAAGCAACTGCTAGCCTGATTTCTAACCATAAATTAGCATTCCCTGCTTTAAGTATGACATAGAGGAAATCACATCATGTGTTCTCACTTGAGTCTCACTCCTTCTGTTCAGCATTAATTTAGCAAGATTCATCTATCTTGTGTGTAGTTGTTTACTTTGCTTGTTTGATTTTAATTGCCATTTATTAAATTTTTACTTCACTGGAAAACACCGGAGGTTTATGGTTATCATTGGACATCCTGACATTTAGCTTCCAACTGAGTAAAGCCTTTACTAGGAAAAAAAAAAGAAAAGAAAATTGCTGAAATGTGGTGTATCCTCTGGAAGTTTGGCAAGGGCATAGGAAGGGTGTATTAGTCAATCAGGATTTTGTCCTCAGATGTCCTGACTTTGCAGTTGTACAATTCCCATTGTAAGTTGGTATTAATGCTGTTTTGCAGTCTCTGTGTGTGACTCTATATTAGAAATGCAGCGGCAGAGCTTAAATTCAAAATACCAGTGATGTTTATTGGCTTGCATGATCATAGTTTGTGTTCGTCATCTCTGTTAGAGCTGGACATTTTGGACCAAGTATGACACAGGACCCTCCTTCCTAGTATGAAACATGTCAGTGTCTCTTTAAAAATTTAATTTAGTGATTCTAACAATAAGTTCTATCACACTGCCATAACTCCATCTTCCTTACTCAGAAAGTAGCAACATGCTGGGTTAAGCCTGACTACAAAACTAAACTATTTTTATAAATTAATTAATTATTTTTTATTTAAATAAATATTTTTATTAAAATTATAGCTAACATACCATATTACTTTCAGGTCTATAGCATAATTATTCAACATTTACACATATATACCTAAAAAAATGATCACCATAATAAGTTGAGCAATCAATAAGTTGACACTGTACCACACTATCAAAATATTACTGACTGTATATTACATCCGCATGACTTATTTTTTATACTTGAAATTTTTAACCTCTTATTTCCTTTCACTTCCCCCTTTTTAATTTTTCAATTACAGTTGACATTCAATATTATTTTATATTCATTTCAGGTGTATAGCATAGAAGTTAGACATTTGTATAATTTAAGAAGTGATCCCCCTGACTAGTCTAGTACCCCCTGCATTATATATTGTTATTACCGTATTATTGACTATATTTCCTATGCTTTACTTAACATCTCCATGACTATCTTGCATACAATTTGTACTTCTTAATCCCTTTTCCTTTTTCACCCACTCCCCAAACCCCACTCCTATCTGGCAACCATCAAAATGCCCTCTATATCTAGGAATTTGTTTCTGTTGTGGTCTTTAGATTCCACATATCAGAAAAATCACATTGCATCTGTCTTTTTCTGTCCAACATACTCCACTCAGCGCAATACCCTCCAGGTCCATCCATGTTGCCACAGATGGCAAGAACCCATTTCTTTCCATGTACATGTACCACCTCCTCTTTATCCATTTATCCACTGACAGTCACCCAGGCTGCCCTCACATCTTGGCTATTGTAAACAATGCTGCAATGAATATATGGATGTACATGTCTCCTTGAAGTAATGCTTTGGGGTTTTTTGGATAAATACCCAGAAGTGGGATTACTGAGTCTTTCTTTGTCTTTTGTTACAGCCTTTATTTTAAGTCTATTTTATCTAGTATAAGTAACTGCCACCACTTTTTTGTTTTTCTTTTTTTTTTTATTTTCATGAAATAACCTTTTCCATCTCTTTACTTTTAGTTTGTGTGTGTCTTTCAATCTAAAATAAATCTGTTGTAGGCAACATATATAAGGGTTTTGTTTTCTTATCCATTCAGCCACCCTATGTTTCTGATTGGGGCATTTAATACATTTACATTGAAAGTAAATGTTCACAGATATGTAGTTTTTGTCATTTTATTATTCTTATTTATTTGTTTATATATTTGTTTATTTATTGGTCTTAAAGAAGTTATTCCAACATTCCTTGTAGTACTGGTTTGATGGTAATTAACTCCTCTAGCTTTTGTTTGTCTGGGAAGCTCTTTATCTGTCATTTGATTTTAAACGATGGCCTTGTTGGGTAGAGTATGTTTGGTTATAGGTCCTTGCTTTTTATCACTTTAAATATTTCCTGCCAATTCCTTCTGGCCTGTAAAGTTTCTGTTAAGAAATAAGCTAAAAATTTTGTGGAATTTTTCTTATAAATAGCTACCTTTCTCTTGTTACTTTTAGGATTCTCTCTTTGTCTTTAACCTTTGCCACTTTAAATATAATGTGTCTTGATATAGGCTTGGTTGGGTTCATCTTGTTTGGGACTCTCTGCACTTCCTGGGCTTGTATTTCTATTTTCTTTATGAGGTTATTAAAGTTTTCAAAGTTTTCAGTCATTCTTTCTTCAAATAGGTTTTCAATTTCTTGCTTGCTCCCTTCTTCTTCTGGTACCCCAATGATGTGAATGTTGTTATGCTTGATGTTGTCTCAAAGGCCCCTAAAATTATTCTCATTTTTTTGTATTCTTTTTTTTCTGTTCTGTTGGGGTGTTTTCTGCTACTTTGTGTCTGGCTTCACCTAGTCTGCTGGTGATTTATTTTTCTAGTGCGTTCTTCATTTAAGTTATTATATTCTTTACTTCTAATGGGCTCTATTTATGGTCTCTCACTCTTGCTCTCTCTCTCTCTTTTATTTTTATTTTTTTATGTTTTTAATGCTTGCTAGTTTTCACCAAGTTCCTTGAGCATCCTTATAAGCATTGTTTTGAACTCTGTATCTGGTAGGTTGCTTGCCTCCATTTTGTTTTATTCTTATTCTGGAGTTTTATCCTGTTCTTTCATTTGGGGTATACTTTTCTTCATTTTGGCTACCTCTCTGTGTTTAGCTCTATATATTAGATAGACCTGCTACATCTCCCAGTCTTGCTGAGTGGCAATATGTAGTGGCAATATATAGTAGGTGCCCTGCGGGGCCCTGTGTCACAGTCTCTCTGGTCACCTGCTCTGGGTGCTTCAGTAGTGTCCTTTGTGTGGGTTGTGTATGACCTCCTATTATAGTTGAGCCTTGAGTGCTATCAGGTGAGATTGACCCTCAGGCTGAGTGGCTGTGGAGTTTGACCATGTCCATAGCTTATGGGCTACTGTGCAGGGATACTGACCCCATAGAGTGGGATTCACCCCAGATGGCTCCAGTACCTATCAAGACTGCCCTTTGTGTCTGCCACGCAAAATCAGTGATTTTCTGCTGTGGTCTGAAGCCAACTTCCAAGTATATTGGTTCTGAGGCAACCTAGGAGGGGCTCTGGGGCAGGTCAAAGCCAACCACAGCCTGTGACCAGCTGGGAACTACCTGCTAGGATCTACAAAGCAATCTGTAGTTGTTTGCTGCCTGTGCTAAACCTGGAGGTGAGTGGGAAAGGTCATACTGCAAACAAGGGATGGCTGCCACCAGTATTGGCCCTGGGGTAGCTCCATAAGAAGCCAGGATACCCTAAGGCCTATGGCCACCTGCTGGCTCCCATTAGGTTCAGCCACTGATGAAGCCTTGTTTGGTATGTGAGTTGGGTGAGGCAGGGTCTCAGAGAATCACCAGAGTGGAGCAAGTGAAGCTTAGAAGACCAATTCAGAGTCAAATTTGGCCATGGATGTGTGGGGTAAGCTCAAAACAGGAAAGATGGCAACAGCCTGCAGGCTGCAGGGGAGAAAGACCTCACGCAGGAAAATGGCAACTGTCTCTCCAGTCCTCACCCTGAAGCCATACAACTCAGTCTCTCCTCATGTCTCCAACACCTCCTGATTTATTGTCCCTCCACTGAACCCAGAGAAGGGCCTGCCAATGATCTGTGTGCAGACCCTCTAAGAGGACACCTTTGTTTCCTGCAGCCTTCCGTCTCATTCAGACAGTCCGAATCCCCTCTGTATTTCACAGCCAGATGTTGTGGGGGTTCCTCTTCCTGGAATCAGTGCTCCAGGCTGGATAACCTGGTGTGGGGCTGGAGTCCCTCACTCCCCTGATGGGAAAACCTCCATGGCTGAGATATCCCTCCTGATTCTCAATCACTACATGAAGGTTTGACGCCATCTCATTCTGTATCTCTGCCTCTCCTACCAGTCTCTACATGGCTTTTCTTTATATTGGAAATAAACTATTTTGAAATGTGCAGACAATTAACATTGCAAAGGCAACTCCTCTCTGAAGTAAACTTCCTCCAAAGAAGTGGGCAGCCATTTGCCAAAGTGGCATAGCAAGACCTTAGTTTGATCATAAACTAGGCAAAAGCACAGACCTACTAGCTCTGGCCATGTTTCATTGCCACCCTACATTTTAAAATTCTTCTTTGCAAGGGAACTCCAGCTAACTGTAGCCTCTGCATGTATCCAAAATATGATATGATGTTATGGAACACTAGAGTGTTCTTGGGGTGGTTTCCTAAAGGGAACTAGAAGGCAAGGAGTCGGTTTAATTGTTACTTTTTATATTGGTCTAACATTTCCTGGTAAACTGTATTTTACTTGTGGCACCCTATTGTAGGACAGTTACTAACAAAATTGAGTAGTTTTCTGAGTTATCAATCACAAGAGTGAGAGGACTTGAGATGCCCAATAATGGTCACTGACATTTATTTTTCACTTATGACATGCCAGGCCTTCTCCATTGATGACAGTATTTAAATTTCTCAATAACCCCAGAAATGATTGTATTATTATGACTATATTTTCATATGCAAAAATATGAGATTTAGAGAGGCTGAGTAACACCAAGGGTCACAGAGCTGAAAGAGCTAGCTTTAAACTTTAAGTGGTCAGACTCTAGATCCAGTCTCATAAACACCTGTAGTTGAAGGACTCTGTGACTATAAAAAAGGGGGGCATAACTGTATCAACCTCATTTTTAAGTGATAAGACCCATGTAAAGTGCTGACCAGAGAGGTCTTAACCATACTAAGCTTTCAGTCAAAGTTGGTTGCTTTTATTATTGACAGAATAATGGTGAAAAAAAAAAATTAACCTTGAGAATTTTGTAGAACCATGGTAGTCGTCTTGAAAATAACACTCCTGTATGTGACTACGTACAAGTGGCTGACAGCATGGTGTGGTGGGAAGGCTGTTGCTTTAGAGCCAGGGCACTGCTGTTTCTTCTTATAACTGACTTTGCCAAATTACTTAAACACCTTGAATCTCTTTCTGTATTTCTATGATGGAAATAATAATTGCTACCTTTCAGAATTTGTATAAAACACATGTAAAAAGTGTCCTAAAAATTCCTGCCACATAATGAAAACTTTGCAGAGGTTAATTTCCTCCTCAACCTCCGTGACTTTAGACTAGAAGATGGAATTGTGATCAACCAGAGGCAGTTTAGGTTTGGTCCAAAAGTCATTATCTAAATGAGCTTCCTCAAAAGAAAGTGTTGGTTTATAATGGTAAATGACTATGTTAGATAGGGGTTGGGCTGGGTGAATTATTAGACCCTTAATTTTTTAACTATTATGGAACCAAGGAAATATTCACACAAGTCTTTCACAAAGTTCCATAAAAAAACACTCAAGCATTGGCAGTTTTTAGTAAATCTCAAGATCCACTAGCTTTGTTCACTAAACAATAGTGATGGGAAGATGCATAGACTCACAAGTGCTATAGTCCTTGGTGGGCTTCTTGCAACATTTTTGGCCAAACCTTGTTTCCTCCGTAATTGGAGGTGGTGGTGGTCTATGTTGGTTTTCTTAGTGACAGGATCTAGAATGATGCCTTATTAAAATAACTTTTCAAACATTCTGTTCATTCAATAATTTTGTTCTCTCCTTTCCACACCAGGAGCCAGGGCCTTTGCATCTACTTTCCTTAGACCAAGCTTATCCAAACTGTGACCCACAGGCTGTATGCAGCCCAGGATGGCTTTGAATGAGGCCCAATGCAAATTTGTAAACTTTCTTAAAACATTACAAAAAGTATGCATGGACCTTTTCTTTTTCTTTTTAGTTCATCAGCTATCTTTAGTGTTAGTATATTTTATGTGTGGTCCCAAACAAATCTTCTTCCAGTGTGGCCCAGGGATGCCAAAGGTTTGGAAACCCTTGGTTTATAATGCCTTAGACTTTTGCTGAGCACAAGATAATGTGAAGCAGAAAAGGTAATAGTAGAATGAGTTTGAAGGTGGTAAAGGAAAGAAGAAAAAAGTTTCCTAATACAGGAAGGGATTATAAACTATGTATCCTGTGAGTAGGGAAGATATAACAACCCCTGTGCTGGAGGCAACCTGGGGAGACAAGGAGATCTCAAAGGCAAGCTGCCTGGTGGATATAGAGAACCTGGAACTGAGGTATAAAAAATAAGCTGCTATTACCATGAGCAGTAGCTGCAGGTAGCAGTCCTGGAGGAACTGAGCAAGCCCTGACAATGGGCACCTCACTGGGAACTGGTGAGAACAACTGACCCAAGACAGTGACTGGCAGGTCCCTTTGGCGCTGGATAAAACCCTGGGAATTCCCAAACTCTGATGAGGGGACAGAATCCATAGGGCTGAGTGCAGATCTTCCATTAGCCTGGTGAAATAAAAGCTGGAATCTGATTTAGGTTGGTTGTTATACAATAAGGAATAGTGATTATTTCTACAACATCTGATTTTGGAGCCCAAATTTATACCTTCCACAAGTATAAACTGGTTTGAGAGCTTTCAGTCTAGGGTCATAGTATCCCGTCTCTCATAATGATCAGAAAATCTTGCCATGTTACCCCAGTCCAAGGTGAAGACAAAGAGACCCTGACAGATTTTGAGTGAGTGACTCAGCCACAGCACCACCGGCAGACGGGATGAAATCCATAATTCTAGGTTTCCTAGCTCATCACCGTTCCCTCTCCAGGTTTGAAAAATGCTGTCTCAACGTAATAGTCATTATTTCAAGCAATATTTTATTTCTGTTCATGGTATTTATGGAAAGCTGGTGGAAGACAGAAGTGGAGCGCTGCTCCCCCAGTGCCTGTTGGAGCCCTGCTCCTGACCTTCCTGCTTCCTGGCACAGCCTCCCATTGCTTCTACCTGGTTTTGAGAGCAAGGGGCTGGGAGAAAAAGATTAAGAAAGTGATTAAAGATTGAAAAGGGTTTTAGAATCCTGAGATGAAAGTACTTGGTGAGCCAGAAGTGCCACTCCTTAAAGGATTACCTCTGTGTAGTTGTCAGTGCCACTGGGTCTTGTTTAAAGGAAAGGCTGATTTCAGAAATTGATCCCTTTACCCTTTGAGCAAGCCAAAGTGGGCAGAATTGAAAAGGGATTTGAGATGGCTCCTGGCAGCTTTGTTGTGAAGGCTGTCATCATCCCTGCATGGGGACGGTCTCCTGGCTCGGCTGTCCTGGAGCAGTTAATGAAGGCTTCTATAGAGTCACCTTAATCTCCTCCCTGCTGCAGCTTGCACACTTGAAGGCAGGTGAGAGAGATGGGCTCCTGAGAAGCAAGAAAATGGGGCAATGGCCCTGGTGCACACTCTCAGCCCCCTCGGCCCTGCCACTGGCCAGGCTGTTTTCAAGCCTGTAAAAAGCCCGTGGGTGCTCAAGCCATGGAGCTCCTCTAATGACTGGGAAACTGGCTTGTGTTGGGTGGGGGAAGGGAGAGGCAATAGGAAAAAGAAATGGACCTCAGGAGGATGCTTATGTTGTCTGCTCACTGCAGGGTGGCAGGTTTGTCTGCCATCCTCATAAGCTGTCACACTCAGAAGGCTGGATTTAGCTGATCTGCCTCAGCTTTATCGCCACTCTTCATCTCACACCACTCCCTTGACTTGGACAGCCTTTGTTTTCATTTCTCGTAAGTTTTTATTTCTTATAATTTTATTTTTTGTCATTTTTATATCTTTTTAATGTCTCAATGGAAGTAGAGATTGTTAGAGCTTGCAAATATTTCAGCAGTCATCTGTTTTCAAATATTTCAGCAGTTCAAATGTTTCACTTTATAGGAGGAAAAACTGAAGAGTGTGAATGACTATACTAGCTTATGGCACATCCAACGACACGAGTTTGGATGTTCTGACTCCTCTCTGGGGCTCTTTATAGGGTGTCCCACTGCCTCTTCTCCACGCCTCCCCTGATCCCCGCTCCCCTCCCCTCCCCTCCCCTCCCCCCCTTCCTTTCCCCTCCCCTCCCTTCTCCCCTCCCTTCCCCTCTTCTCCTCTCACTTCCCAATGTCCCCTCCTCTCTTCCACTCCCTCACCTCTCTTCCCCATCCAATCTCCTCCCCTCTCCTCTCCTCTCTTCTCTTTTCCTTTCAACTGCCCTTTCCTTTTCTCTCCTCTCTTCCTTTCTTTCTCCTCCTTGCAATGGTGTTAGCAAGTAGAAAGTCAGAATTCTTGTCCTGACTGTCACAAAGCCACGTGACTTGCTAAAATTCACCCAGTCTCAGACCTTCACTTGCCCATCTGTAAAAATAAAGGATTAGATAAAGGGTCTCAGAAACAGTGCTTGCCCATGTACTCACCAAGTCCAGCTCATGTTCCTCCTAGGCATATGGGAAGACTCCATTTCCCAGCCTCTGTTCTGTTCTTTTGGACTAGTTGACTGCATCTGGGCCAGCAGAAAGGCTGAAAGCCATGTATTTCACTCCAAGGCTTGGTCAGAATCTATCCTCCTTAGTCCTCTCCCCTTCTGAGGTGACCCTGGAGGCCACATATGGAAGCTGATAGTATTACAAGATGGAGAGTTACTGGGTGGAGCACTAGGCTCTCCCCACCACTGCATGTCCCTTTCTTACATCTACTGTGTGGGCCATGGCATGAAAGCACAAAACCTTTATTACATTACTGAGAATTAAGGATTGCTAGTTACAGCAGTTATCGTACTCTAAGAAAACCTCTCAGATCTATTTCAGCCATAATATGCTAAGATTATACTAATTATTTTTAGTTTCTATTATTCTCCTTCATTCAACATTTATTAAGCACCAGCAACGTACCAGAAATTGTGTTAAAATGCAATGCCTTCTTTCTGCCAGGAGACTTAGTGCCCTAAATCTAATTCAAACATGATTGGAGGAAATTCACTTACATGAGGCGCAACCTGCCTCTGATTTCTCAGTCTTTCCTTCCCACCATGGTAAAGAGGACACTGGGAGGAATGGCTTTCGGTCGCCATTATCCAGCATCATTTCAAGGATGTCTCAAAGCAATTATTAAGTACAAACAAGCCCAGTTACAAGGAAATGAGAGGCAGAGGTATTTCAGATTATGTGGCTGGTTTGACTCAGTGAAAATGACTCAACACTACCCACTCCAGGACTGGACTATGTGACCCCATTTACTAATACCTATATTGAGACTGCGGTTCTTTTGAAAACATATTTAAATCAGGCCCACTGACAAGTACTCTATCCTCATTAGAACTGTCAGTCCCTTACTGGCAGTGGCGTCCCCTCACCCTCTCAAATTCTTGAGGCGCATTTGTCTTCTCAGCACTGCAGCTGAGCACATCCATCTGGCCAATGAAAGAACAGAACAGGGCATATTTTCAGCATGACTAATTAGATGTACAACTCCCATTAACAATAACAGGACTTACACTCCAGATTCTTCCTCTATAAATCCGGTCTTCCCCTTATGAGCAACAGATGGGATTTCCACAATGGCTCATTACCTTCTGGCTCAGCTCTGCTGCCAGAAGTGAAATATAAAGTTATTTATGGATGAAGAAAGATGCATAAGTCACTGAGGATTATTTTCTGCCATCTAGTTTTGTTTATTTAGTTAGAGATTTTTTTATCACTCAAGATGAACAAGTTAGAGAAGTTGGTGGTGTCCCCACTGCGAATGGAGATGAATGCCCCTTCATCTTGGTTACTGTTCCTGAAGGCCACAGATCTCCAGGGTGATGCTGTGTTTCCCAAAAGGAATGGTAATTGGGATATTTTCATAGAGCTGATACACGTTTCTCAAAGCTCCTCTAACCTCTGACAGGTCATCTCTATGAAATTTGGTCAGTGGGGGCACGAGCCAGTGCCACTTAACTACACGTGACACATTTGAGAAAAGAAAAATTGCTTTTTTAAGGAATGCCAATATTTTTCAGCACTTGACATCTCAGGCAGATATCAATTATTCCTCTTTCAATTGGGAGAGAAGGACAGGGAAACAGGCAAAGAGACTGACGGGCTAGACATTATATGAGTAAGTACACAGCAAATGGATAAAAATCCATGAAGAAAAAGGAGATGGGAAGATTGAGAAAATAGCACTGAGTGTAATGTTCTCGGACAGTGAATGCTAAACAGGCTGTGTTATGTGAATACAGTAGACTCTTAGTTAACTGGCACCCATGGGATTGGTAGATGCCTGATAAATGTAAGGTCTTACTTAGACACTCTGTTAACTGGAACTCAAGAACTAGCACTCTCAGGCAACTGACAAAAATCTCAAGCAACCTGCAAAAAAGTTTTTTATATTTTGAGAATGCCAGTTGCTTGAGTTCAGTTAACGAAGAGTACACTGTATGTACTTATTCTGTCCAGTTCTTCCCTACACAATTCCTCAAGCACTCTGTTTCTCAATTTCCTCGTCTCTAAAATAAAAGTAATAGGTTATCACATAATTCTGTGAGGATTATGAATTAACATTCTCCAAACACAATAATACCCACTGTACAAAAAGTGCTACACCTGTTTTTTGGGGTTTTTGTTTATTTGTTTGTTTGTTTTTTATTTTATATAAAGAAACTCAAACCAGCAGTAAACATCAATTACTTTATTTTCCCACATGGTTCAATGAGGTTGCCAGTTGTAGGAACTTGCTTGCCCTTCTGTAGGAGTGGATCCATTATCCAATCCAAGTTCTTCCTTAGGATGTTTTTTAATACATTCAAAGGAAAGATGGTCAGTCCCTCTTTTAAGGGTAAGAATATGCGTTATAAATCCAGATGCTTCCCGAAGCCATGTTACCTACCCTGTGGAAAAGCTGGTTATCAATAGGAGAGATGAATCCAGCATAGAGGGAAGCAGAGACAAGAGATGGAGAAGCCCCAGCAGTGTTCCAGTTCCTCGTTTTATTGGTTTCCAAGCCAGTCCTGTCTATGCCCTTCTTGAAGTTTGTTTATGTGAATCAAGATGGTCCCTTTTCTCTTTTTTGAAACAGGAGGAAAAGCATAATCAATTGAAATTGGGTTTTTGTCACTCCCAACAACAAATTTACTGGAAAAAGACCAATAATTACTGGCAAAGAGTGTTCCCTGTGCTTCTATCTGCCCTCCTTCAACTTGTGCTGGAAGAGTTGATAGAGATAGAGATAAAGACAGAGATAGTGAGATAAAGAGATAGGTAGCTATTGTGAGTTAAGGCAAAGGTGGAGAGCCATTAAAAAAAAACAAAACACCTGAGAAGTGAAGCTAAACTTATTTCTATACCACAAACATGCTAATAGTATAATCAGAGTCCTAACACTGAGAATTACCTCCCAGGTTTCACTCAGATGATGTGATGTTAGACTTTGCCTGGACATTAGTGAACACAGGGCAGTCAGAGGTTGTCAGAGGTTGTCAGAGGTTGTCAACAGCCCTAATGAAGGCAGTTATTCCTCTCATTGAAGTAAACCTGACTTGGCAGACTGTCCCCTCATCATCCCTAGTGCTTCCCTCTGGGAAACTCATAGTTTCCTTCCTATTCTTTGAGAACATTACGAAGTTTGAACACAGTTTTTATTTTTTCATCAGTCTTTTCTTTCAGGGGACTAATATCCAACCAGAAACATTTCATTAAACATTACTGAGAGATAAGCTAAGTTATCTGAGGGTCACTGGAGTTGGTGGAAAGAATGTTTGCTGAATGTCACACCAATACCATGTTAAAATGTGGCAGGAAGGCTGATTGCAGACCATCACATGCAAAAAAAAAAAAAAAAATCATATGCCTGTAACAGCCTTTCAGCAGAAAGACCTAGGTCACTGCACAGGTGCAATTCTAAGTATTGGTGACCTGACTTTTTGCAACTACTAAACCAGAAACTAATTGGTAATATATAAATACCACTTCATTTATTCCTAGGTTGATTTCCTTTAGATGTGACAATAATTAAAACAAATATTCCGGTAAATGATATCCTGTGGTTGGTAATTAGTTTTCATTTTAAATAACACATGCTGCAGGTATTCTATTGAAACACTGCTAACCTTACCTTTACAACAATTTAAAAGAAAAGAACACATTTGTGACACCTCAGTTCCCTGAAACTGTGAAGGAGAAATAAAACACTAAAATATAGAAGAGTTCTCTTCTTGCCGCTCATGTTTCTTGTCCTGGAGGTTTGATTCTAGCTGGGATTTTATTCCTGTTTTGAAAGTAGAAGTAATAAAATAACTTTAGCTGATCTTTAAAAATAAATACAGTCAGGAAAAATAGGCCTTAAAAACAAAACAAGAAAAAAGAAAGAAAGAACAAAAATGTATCGTAGTTATTGCATTTCAAAGGACTGACACATTGTCCTTATAATATTTGGATTATAAAAACTATGGTTGGACATTCTGAAAATCCTAATAGATTTACAAAGTTTTCTGAAAGTCTATATTAAATACAATGAGGGCAGAGTTTAACTTTTGCCGTTATTATTTAAATAGTGATAGTAATTGTGAAGTTCAGAGCACGAGGAAACATTGTACCTGGATCAGCTTGGCTTAATTGTATCACTTAAGGACTGTCACAAAAATTTTGCTAAATTACAATTACATACCATTACACATCTACTGAAATGACTAAAATCATAAAATGTGATAGTATCAAATCCTGATGAGGATGTGGAGCAACTGGAACTCTTATACATTCCTGGAGGCGACACAAATGACATAGCCACATTGGAGATCAGTTTGGCAATTTCTTATAAACATACACTCACATATCATCCAGTGATCTCACTCCTAGGTACTCACTGCAAGTTAAGTGAAAACATGTCTGTATCAAAAGTTGTATATGAATATTTGTAGTACTTGTATTCATAATCAACAAAAACAGAAACAACTCAAGGTCCATCATCTGTAGAATGGATAAATTGTGGTGTGCTGCACACTGGAATACTACTCAGTAATAAAAGAATAACTTACTGATAGATGCAACAATATGGATTGATCTCAAGTGCTCTGTGCTAAGTGAAGACAGGCACAACATACCACATACTCTATAATTCTATTTTATGACAATCTGGAAATGGCAAAACTATTGAGATAGACTGATCAGTGATGGACAGGGGCTATGGCTGGTGAAGAATGACTGGCAAAAGGAATGAAGGGACTTTTGGGGTGATAAAAGTGTTTTATGTCTTAATTATAGTGGAAGTTTCATGCCCATGTGCATATATTAGAATTCATAGAATGATGTACATAAACAAGGTGAATTGTATTGTCTAGAAATTTTATATTAATCAACCTCCATTTAAAAAGTTCTATACAAAAAACCACTTCAAAACTCTGGGGCTTAAAAATACCACTTATTGTCAAAGCCCTATGGGTTGGTAATGTGGTGGTGGACAGTTGACTTGGCTGGAAACAGTGTATAAACTCTTCTTGTTGGAGGTCTACAAATCTGGGTCTAACCTACAAGTTCCTCGTTGTCCTTGAACCTGCGTGATGTTTGGGGCAGGTTCCATGATGACAGTAGAGGCACTACAGAATAAGTCCGATGCAGAAGACGATTTCAATTATACACTTACATTTGACCTGCTAAAATCCCTTTGGTAAAAGTAAGTCCCATGACTTAGCCCAAATTTCAGGGGTTGGAAAGGAAATACCTCCAGTGAGAAAAAACGCATGGTGATTGTGGGAATGAAGTATTGGAACCATAACCCAATCTTACAGAAGGCTCTTAACGGAATTATAAATCAGAAGTATGCTCCAATGTTTCCTTAGGGGTGGTAAGAAGAAATGATCACATGAAGATCATTTTGCTTTATCTACATTATCACTGTTAACAATTTGTTTTTAATTTTACTTGTGCTCCAATTCTAGCATCCTAACTATAAATTCTTCTTAGAATTTAGACTAGACTCTGTTTTCCACAAAACAGTATAGTTACGTTTCTCAGGCAATTAGAAATCTATGATTCATCTTGTTTACTCTTCATGTTAATAACCAGGAAGTTCAAAGCCAAAACTGTATTGTTTGGTTGAGACAACCATGATATTCTGAGTTCCTTGCTTGCTTCTCCTTACTCTGCAGGATTATCAACTCTTTTAAAATTTTTATGTGTATTTGTTTTATTTTCTTTGTGATTCTATTGCAAAATCCATAAATACCTTTTGGAAAATAGGCAGAGATACAGAAGGAGAAATATCATAAATAATGCAAAAAAATAGTAGATGGGGAAGTGGAATGTTCCTAATCATTTCTTTGAATATACTACCTGACCTTTACAAATCTCTTGAACTACCTATTAAATATCTCTCTTGATTTGTTAATGATCTTATAAAACTAATTATGTCTCTCACTACTTACTTCTCAACATAATGGAGAAAACCTGTGAAATTACAATACCTTTTGTCAGGGCACAATTGACTCTTTGGTTATAAAGTCATTTCATTAAGTGAATATACAGGTGTGACTTTGGCCTTAAAAAAAGCCCATCTTGTTCTATAAACGGAACAAAAGTCTCTCCTTGATTTCCTGCAATGGCTTTGCCTGCCAAGTGGTTCAGGAGATTTGTAATAAGCAGAAGGTGCAACTTCAGCTCACTTGTGGTTTCAAACTTGTACAGAAGGATGACAGTTCTTCAGTTGCTGACAGGAAATGAGCCAGTGGTCTCAGGATGATTTTAAGTAGAAAGCTCGCCACAATCCCAGTAAGATCCTATGGGATTTACTGTGTCAAAGCCAAGGTTGAATGAAGTGCAGGGATAAGGGAACTTGAGTGGCCACTGAGGGATAGCTTCTAGGTCCATGAGTCATTGACATGTTATGTATGACAATCATTTGGTGAGAAGGCAGCAAGGGAACTCCCAAGTGAGTATAATTAGTTCTCTGACCTATGCGTATGCTCCCCATACTCAAAGTGTAGCAGCACTGGGCAAATGTCACAACTTCAACTAATCCTTTATTTCATCATAAAAAGCAAGAAGAAAATGACTGAAGTGGACAATTATTTAGAATTAGTAGAGAAAATTGAGCCATAAAATTGGTAAATTGTATAAGCCCAGATTACATGTGTGAGTTTATCAAAATTTTAAGACCCATGTGCTACAAGAAGCGTTTAATTATTATAAAATTACACATTAGGGCTCTGTTTCTCAAAAAGCATGGTAGGTAGGAAAGTATCACCTCTTTTTATCCGATAAATTGAGTGTTAATCATCTAGAAGTCTCCTTTTACAGAGAGATGTGTAAAAACATAAACCTGTATTAAAATCACCTAAATTTTGTATTAAAAGTGCTAATTGGGGGCCCCCTCCAGACTTCCTGAATTAGAATTTGAAAGGTAGGCCCCTATCTGTAACTTGAAACAGGTTCCTCAGCTGATAAGAAAAGATGAACAATATCATGAGAACCACAGTATTTAAACAGAGAGAACCCTAAGTCCTGTTTCACAGACCTAGTTTCTTATTTCCTCAAGTACACTTAATCACAGACTGAACATGGAGTACCACTCCATTTATTTTTACTCTTGAAGTAGTTCAACTTGTTACCAGTAAGGAGTTTTATTTTAAAATACTACATAAAATGCAAAAGTAGCATGAGTTTTTCAGATAAAACAAGACTCTGCAAAAAAATTATTTGTTTGTAGAATGCTTTTTTCGGGTATGCTTCCTAGTTTTATTTATTTATATATTTTCTCACTCTTCACTGCCTCTAAAAGAATTTGGTTGGAAAATTTGAAAGACACAGGGAAAGATGGTGAAGGAGAAGAAGCTTTCAGGGTTACAATGATTTTTATACATTAATTTATTCACTCAACAAACACTTAGGGAGCACCCACTACTGGGAAGAACCTGGAAAATATAACATAAGTTCTTTTCTGGAAAGAACCAGAACAACTCTAATATGAAGTGAGCTGTGCACGATCAGGCCCTCAGTAGAAGAGAGGTCAATTCTGTTTGTGGGGAGGTGGCAGGGGATTAGGCAGCTGTGCTGATGGATGAATATGAGAGCTTCCGCGGAAGGAATGGCTTTTGTGCTGGGCTGGCTGAGATGAATAGGGACAGAAAGGGTGACTTGGACTGAAAGAATGGACATGAGCAAAGAGGAAATTGAAGAAAGGTAACATTTTTTAAGCAACCTCTGCAAAGTTCCAGGTACCACAGTAGGTATTTTAGAGTAATCTTTTGGTATTTAAAACACAGTTTAAGTAAAGCCTTCTGTTAAAATATCACCAGCACCCCCAAAAACTTTTCTGTCCTTCAGCTTTGTTATATCATCCATATTTCATTTTAAATACTTAATTATAACTGGTGAAATATTTATTTGTTAGTTTAGTCTCACTAGGTGTTATTAATCAGCTGAGTGTTCTCATCAGGAAAGCAGACTTGAGGGGTGGGTGGTGAGCACTTAAAGGCTCTTTTCAGAACCCACTTTTCAGGGATTGGGATTATCAACTATTTATCCCAATTCAAAACTGAGGTTGGAATTGTTCATTCTTTTAATGGATAGTAGAAAATATTTTTCATCAGTGGGAAAAATGGTGTTCTAGGTATGTGGGGTTAGAAATATTATACAGGTACCTCTGACCTTGTGTGCATCTAGAAAATGTACCCTGCTCGGCCTACAGGCATGATCATGTATGTCACCATTTTAGGAAAATTCTGTTACCTGAACAGATCAAATTTAGATGAATCCCACTATTAGAATGTTGTTGACTGATTCCTTCACACAGGGTGCTTTTCTGAGGACCTGAAGGATGGAGAACGGGGACTTCAGAGAGCTTGTGAAACATCTGTACGAGCTTTTTTTGTGCCGCCTTCTTAATAAATGCTTAAGTGTTTATCAGAACTAGGTCTCAGACTTGCTAGCTTTTTAATACAACAAGATTGTAGGCAAAGATTGTATAGCCTTCATCCACTTGTTATTAGAGACTGTAAATATTTACCAAAAATAACTTTAATAATTGTAAATAACCAAACAGGGTAGATCAGTTTATAACAAGTCCCCTTCTTCTTTGATGGAAATATTTCTTCTTTATGTTCTCATATCTCCCTGTATACACCTGTCATACTTCACTGTAATTATGGGCTTTATCATTTGTCTTTTTCTCTTGACTGTGAGTAACCTAATGATGCTAAAGGATCCAGTCAATTTCATAGGTGAACATATTTAGGTACTTTTTGGTAAATAAAGGTAGATATTGAAAAACCTCAAATAGGTGAGATTTAGCTACATCATCGTTCCCATCTTTAGCCACAAGGTTGTAATAAGCAGAGATTTATTAACTAGATATCTATGGATAAATAAGTAATCATAAGAACAGTTCACACGAACACTTCCAACGGCATGATCAAATCTCACTTTTTAGTCTTTTTAAGTGTTTTAACCATTGCCTTGCCTGGCAGTGGATTCGGATGAGGCAGACATGCCAACGTGCCAAACTTAGGATACTGCTGTCCCTTCAGTAAGCATCTAGTAGCTGGGGACCTCCAATTACATGGAACCATTCAAAGGTTAATTCTTGGTACCACCTCCCAGAGTAAAGGCTGCACACCTCACCACATACTGTTCTTGCAAGGCCAAGGAATAGCTCTAAATTGTCAATCCATAGATACTGAATATCTTTTATTTCACCAATGCAAACCTATTTCCCACATTTACCATAGTATCAAGATACTAATTTCACAAATAAAAACTAATTTCTGATAGTTACCATGTTAATTTAAATGTTTGGTGTTGTTTAAGGTAAATACAGTAGATATTCTTACAATAATGGCTTCTGATAGTAGGCTATTAGACTAGACTGCTAGCTGAATGACATTGAGTGATTATTCTTGAGTAGAATGCAATTTGTAACTTGGTTGTATCTTTGTCTAACTAACATTCCGAGAATATCATTCTTTCTATACTAAATTATCTTCTATTTTTCAATTATACATATCTTGAATTTGACTACAGGGACCTTTGTTAATTGGACTTGGTTATCCCAGGGTTTTGCACATTTGTCATACTGTGGGTGCTCATTCCTTATATGTTGAATTAACTATTAAACAACTTCATGAGTAAATACATGAATCAATCAGTGACACCATTTAATCCCACCACAATCCTGTGAGATATTATCACCAGTTTATAGATTAGGAAACTGACATCTTACAGAGGTTAAGCAAATTTCTCAAGGCCTGTCTACATACCATACAATTAGTGTTCTGATTAAAGTCTGTCTGCTGTCAAATCCATATTCTTCCCACAGCAGAGGTTCACCAACTGTATGCACAGAGGTATGGAAGCCCAAGATATTTTTCAGAAACATAAGAAGTTTGATTTGAAACAATGCTACTATGAGAATGAAGATAGTCCAGGGAGATAGGTGTAATTTATCTGGGAACCAACAGCTTTGTTTTATAGGTAGTGGGTTGTTCATCAAACTTTTTTGTTCATTTGTTTTGTTTGCCTTTTTGTTTGTTTGTAGAATAGTGACCTAATTCCAACTATGCTTTAGAAAGATGGATCTGGGAGTTGTTGTTAGAATAATTTGAAGTTAAACAAAGGTAAGAAGAATGAAGTCTAAGCAGAAAAAAAATGGCAGGGAGAATGAAAAAGGAATAGATGGGAGAAAAATAATTAAACTTAAAAGGACAGAGTGTACTGACTTGTTGACTGTGGGCTAATAGAAAGGGGTAGGAGACAAATACAATGAAAACTAGTTTCTTGGTAATGACAAATGTTAAAAATATAAGTAGTGGTTCACATGCATGAAAGCTGTCTTTTGGGAAAAAATAGTCCCCAAATTCCATGCCAAAATGCTTCGTTTAAAGAGTATTACTTTATGTCATCCTGCTCAGACAGTGTGCCGGACCTCCACCTCCACAGCTCCGGGTTGAGTAGCTTCCAAGAGTGGTACACATGTGTTCTAGACTCTCAAAAAGTTAACTTTTAAAATGTTTTTAAAAGCCTACAATTTTAGAAATAGACAGTGAGCTTATGTCAAAATTTTAATGGGGAACCAGCAGGATGACACAGCCAGTTCAAAAGCAGATAAGAGGAAATGAATGTGTATTTATGTGTAACTTCGAAAGAGAAAATAAATGTACAGTCATGAATGAAAAACATGCTCAAGTAATATTTATATATTAAATACAAAACTAATTAATGTTCTACAACATAATAAAACAACATCTATGGTTATCTTCTCTAATAGACAAAAGTCATTTGCATTGCTATCAGAAAAAAAAGCACTCATTTGCATACCTATGAAATAATTTGCTTTCATTTTCTAATTTAACATCTTCACAGAATTGTAACTTCATAGAGTTATAATATGTATATGCCCTAATTAATAGTAGTAGTGAGCTACATTCCTGTGGACAATCAGAGGATCCTGAGTCAAGTGTGATGCCCTAGCATGACATCTCAAGTCCCAATAATCTTTGTTTTATTTCTAAACTTTGGGTAATTTTTCTTCATGAAACACATGTTGTTTTGCCTGCCTACTATTCACATTTTTCTGGTAACTCCCCCTTTCTTCTGACTCCATCCAAATGATTTCAGCACAGGTCACCTTGTTAGTGACTGGCAGCACTGCTCCTATATAGGGTGGCATTCATCCAAGTCCACAGAAAAGGCTCAAGAGAGGGCTAGAGGCTTGGGGATTACTGTTTTTCAACTTCTCTCACTTTACTCAGAATTTGCCAGGTTAAGTGAAATCATGTTAGGTGTGCTGTTTTCAATTTGCCATCTACAGTTTGTAGATAATAATTGTAATAGAGATAAATTACATAAATAAATTAGATGCTTAAACTCCACTTTATTTTTTACTGTCAAATATGACCATGTAAATCTACATCTTTGTTTCAAAAATGATTCTATTTAATGTCATATCATAAAATACATATTTATTTTGAAATTGTTTTGTTTTCAGTTTTTATTAGCATATATTTGTTTCTTTTTTTTTTAATATGAAGGGTAGGTAACCAATAATGAAGGAGAGTGAGACTCTCCTTCATTCCAAGATTATATCCTTTTCTTTATGTTAACATGCATTTTTGTGTATATGCAATGATGGCAATAAAGGATATGCATGGTTTTGTTTATTTTGTTCTTAATGTTTTCACCAGGAAAAATAGAAGTGGGCAACCCTATGTCCATTTCTTACTTGTTTACTCATTTGTTTCCTTGCTTCAGGATTAGCTTTTCCAGGAAAGTAAAGTCTAAAAGTCATTCTAGAAAACCTGAGAAAGGAAAAAGCTACCTTAATATTCAGAGTCTAGCTCCCAATCTTATAATTTGATAAAGCAGAATTGTTTCCCTGCACCCCATTGGGGTACATTCCCATTAACCAAGATAAACATAGAAACCTAAGTTTACATAATAGAATAAAGCATACCAATTGATTAATTTAAAATTTGAACTCTAAGAGAATAGGATATTTAGTTCAAAACTTATCCCTGCCCTTGAACACCACCCATCTTTGGTTGTGTGTCCATTTGGAAGTGGTGTGTCCAGCTTTGAATTATAATATTTTGCTTAGCACAATCATTTGTTTTTATCACATAACTTTTGAGAATTGTCTTTATTTTTAAAATGCTCATTGCCATGTATTGATTTTGAGTTTTAAACATCTTATTTGAGCTCCTTTAGTTTTTCTATTCCAACAGTTAATGTTTTCCTCCTACAGCCACTTAAAGACAAAAAGGGGGTGAATATAAAATTCTCAGCTCCTAACATTGCAAAAACATATTTTTGTTTTCATTTAAGAACTAGTCCCCAAATTAAAGCTAACATTTGTTAGCTAACATCTTTGCCTGTCACTATCTTAAGACAGTGCAGTCATAAATTTATGTGAATTCTGGATAAAAAATTTCCTAACTTATAGTATGTTAAACCACACAAAATTGACAAATTTTCACTGAAAATGTTTGATTTATGAAGCAGGAAATTTCACGTATTTTAGTCTAATGGTTTCCACATATAGCCATTCTCTCTTATAAGTAATATTTCCCCAGAACTCTTGAACTATTTATAAAGCCAATCAAATGTTACATGTTGGAGAAAAAAGTGAAGTGAGGTGGTTTTGGGGATGGGGGATTCTATGAGTTTAAGGATTGTTTTACTACCACAAACTCTACTGAAGACATACAGATGAGAAAGTCATGCAGCCTCAGACCACTGCCTCCTTCTATGTCCTGGTATCCTTGAAGATGCCTTCATGAAGTCCACATACCTTTTCTGAATTATCTGCTTATTAGGACACAGATTCTCTGAATCCTATCTGACAATGTACATTTTACCAATATATTATTAAATCTTTTCTCCCACTTCTCTTGAGTCCTTTTTTCACAATTTTTATGGTTTCTGCTGCAGTTTTTTGAAATACTCTTTCCAAATACCCGCAATGCTTTGATTCTCTAAAACCCCAGGGATTTGGGGGTTTTGTTTGCTTCCTTCTGTCTAAGAGCCACAGAATCCCTGTTTATACTTCTTTTGGTGCTTCTAATCCTAGCATGCCCTTGTATTGGTTCTTATTCCTAAGATTTCTTTTTTCCATCATTTTGCTTCTCTTAGAATGAAAATCAATTTCTAGTTTTTTCTTGCCTTAAACCAAAATAAAGTGGAACTAAAAACCAGTGATAACTCTTACTTTCTCTATTTTATTTTTTAAAAGGCTGAATAATAAATAGTTCTCTCTGAAATGGATCCAATCATTTGTAAAATACTATGCTTAATTCTGGTTACTACCTTTTAAAGATATTTACATTTAATTAAACCACTTGAATTTCTTTGTTGTTGTTCTAAAAGACTAAAATATCAAGAATTTAATTTCGTACAAAAATGTTTTACAAAGAGAAATACTAAGAAATTAAGAAGTCTAAAATAGCAGACCACGTGAAGACCCCAGAAATTGGAGATTTTGTGGTTGTTATGTATAAAAACAAAAAGTTTTCAACAGTGAGGAGGCAACAGATGTCCATATTGTTCCAGAGGCTAGCATCTGAGTCCCATATGTAGAAATTATTAGGGACAGATTTTGGTCTAATATAATGAATATTTTAATTTTTTTAAGCTGCATGCCAGAAACTGAGGAGTTTTGTCTGAACTATAGCAATTAATACTGCATGGAAGGTTCTAGAATAGAAATGAGCAAAGTAAGTCCTGTAGGCTAATTTGGGCCATTGCCTATTATTGCAAATAAAGTTTTATTGGAACAGAGGCATGTCTCTTAGTGTACATATTATCTATGGCTGTTTTCTTGCTATAAAAGCATATGTGTGTGGTTGTTACAGTGACCATATGGTTTGCAAGCCTAAAATATCCATATCTAATCCTTTACAGAATAACTTTGCCAGCCTCTTCTAGAGGAAGATACTCTTAGTTATTTTAGATGGACTATACTATAAGTGAGAAAAATCTAGATCCCACATTTGTGAAACTGAAGACAAAAAAATAAGATTTGCTGACCTACTCATTATGTGTTAGTCTGACCAACTTATCCTGGTTTGTCCAGAATTTTTTTGGTTTTAGCATTCAATATCCTGTGTTCTAGGAAATCTTTCAGTCCTGTGCAAACTGGGATAGTTGATCACCCTAGTATGTACAATGACATAGCAGTCATGAGAGGGATAGGTCAGAAGCTAGAAAACAGAGACATAAAACCAATGTGGAGATGAGGTCAAGTCAGAACATTTTGAAGAGCCATCACAGTCAAAGTCCATGTGGTAAGTTTGGCAAATGTAATATGTAACTCGCCCTGTATATTATCAACTGTGAATGACAGGAAACACAGAAAGAATGAATTAAATAATAGTTTATTTCTCCCTCACATCAACAAAATGGAAGGTAAGTAGTTCAGGACTTTCATGGCAGCTCCATGATGATCAGGCACTTGGACTCCTGCTAGGTTATATTACCTTCCTCAAGACGTCATTACCATCTTCTGAACAAAGATGGCTGCTTAGCTCCAGATACGCAGTTACATTGCAGTCAATAGGAAGGAAGAAGAGAAGAAAAAGAGAGCATAAGTGTTCCTTAATGACGCTTCTTCAAAGTTGTACATGGAACTTCTTCTATCGTGGGTGTATCTACCTATAGGAGCAGCTTGAAAGCATAGTTTGGATTTCTAGATCTCAGATACCCAGCTAAATATAGGGGACTTTACTGTGAATGAAGAAATAAGAAGCAGTTATTGGGGGAAATCTCTGAACCTTTTAGATAATTGTAACTGTTATAAATTAACAGCTAATATTGTTGAGCTGCTTTTATTTTTCAGGTACTATGCCAAATCCTTCATGTAAATTTTCTCATTTAATCCTTCCAAAAATTCAAATTAGATATTATCATTATGCATTATTTGGTAGATGGAAAAATGTAGGCAAAAATCAATAAGTTTAATTATACTAGATTACACAGCTATGAGGTGGAGCTAGGATTTATATTCAAATTAGTTTGCTTCATAAGTACCACGAGCTTAATCACCTCATAAGGCAGCCCCCAGAGCAGTTTATAAGGATTGCTATCTACAAGATTTTCCTACCCCATAGACCAAAATTCGGAGCATAATGTTCATATGAGGTCTGGGACATGTAGTTCTTGTGTGACTATTATGGCTCCTCAAGAAAGGAGAATATATGTATATCTATAGCTAATCTATCTATATCTATCTCTCTGCATATATACAAACAGTTATTATAAATTTACTGATGAGAAGGAAGAGTAGCAGATATTTTCAAATGATAAATACAGAATACTCCTTATTGCAAGTTCAGAGCTGTCATATTACCCAAAATCTGACAATTAAGTTCACGAACTTGCCACTGTGTGCTTACATTGGCAGCACGGTGCAGACAACTCACTAAGTTTCTGTAACAGTGTTTGCACAGTGCAGTCAATGTAAGCACACAGTGGCAAGTCTGTGAACTTAATTGTCAGATTTTAGGTAAGACGACAACTCTGATGGTCACTCCAGAAAAAAAGCTCCAAAATTGCTTTGAAGGATGGACTAGGTGCTGGCATCTGTGCATAGCTTCCTAAGAGGAGTACTTTGAAGGTGACCATAGTGATATTCAGCAATGAGGAATGTAGCACTTTTTCTAGGATGAGTTCACAAAATTAATTGTCTGCCTTCATATTTTTATTTCTGTTAACTACTGAGATGAAGTGAAATAACAAAGATGATGGGGACTTCATTTATTTATCAATAATGTGAAAAACTTCTTTGCCACATTGGATAACAGTTTGCAAACATTAGAAAAACATTTACTCAGTTTTTGTGTTATTGATAATGTAATGACTATAGACACAGCACACTTTTTAGTCTGCATTAACATTTTCTTAATTATGAGTACTTCCTTAAGTTTAAAATAGGGACTGAAAACTACGACCCTTTAGCCCAATCTTCATCCACCCATTTTGATAAACAGTGTTATTGAAATGCTGTTATGCCTATTCATTTACAAATTATCTGTGCATGCTCTCATGTTACAATCTAAGAGTTAAGTAGCTGTGACTGAAGCCATATGGCCAAAGAAGTTGAAAATATTTATTATCTGGTGACTTACAGAAAAATATTGACAAGCCCTGGCCTAATAATACAGCAATAAATAAGTGAAAGAATGGGGCCACTCTTCAGTGAAAGAAAGCAGGACTTTCATAAAGATGAGAAGCTGTTTTGAGAGAGAAGAACTTCAAACACCTGAGGAAAAACAAAGATAGGTAAAACATCTTCGGTTGATCTACGCATGTATGGAACCAGGAATTCCAAGGAATATGACTGACCTTTTATTACAGCAGAAGATAGTTATTATAGTTTCCCTAGATCCTGATCAAAAAGAAATTGTTGCAGGAAAGAGATATTGAAAAGGAACCAAGCCATCCTGGATGGGTACAAATGATCCCCCTGTCTATAATTTCATTAAATTAGCTTTTGAGTTTCATAGCGTGCAAAGAACTGAGCAACTGCCAGAAGGAGAAGCACAAAACAATTGCCAGGTAGTGTCATCTTTAAAAATTCACCGTTTCTCTTCTGAAGCAGAAAAGCTTTACATTTCAAAGATAGCTGCAGGTCTATCACAGCTCCTGGTTCTTTTTCAATGTGTGTAATATCCAGAAAAGAAAAAACTAAATGAAGATAGCAGGAGCAAATGAGGGCATGTGTGAGCTGCAGAAATAACAGATGTCTTAAAAAGATAAATGATATTTGGGGGGCAACTGACAAGGCAGTTCTCAAAATACAAGTCCTTAACTCCTCATTTCTTCTCTGAGTATCCAATCCAATTATTGCTAGAATGTATGTAATACGATCACATGTGGCATATTTAATACTAATAAAGCCATAGCTGTCCTGCTAAAACTGTTCAAAGGTGGTACACTAAAATGAGGTCTCACCAAATCTCCTCTCAGAGTGAGTACTGTACACTTTGCCACAAGGCAATTTCTTCTCAGGTTAGCATCACTTATTACCATATATCTTATAATGTCTCAATTCTGATTATTTTTCTGTTTTGGAAATGCTGCTAAAATTTAATAGTTTTGATCCCAGAGTATCATGCAATCTTGGCATAGGCCTGAATTAATAAATACAACAGAAACATAAACACTGAAACTTTGTGATAACATTTTATTATAAGAAGGTCACGTACATAATCTAGAAAACGTGAATTTTTATGATTATTAAAACAAAAACATAAAGTGAAAAAATTCTTATAGAGAACTCTCAGAGCTCTTAAATTGTGTCCAAGGATCCTGAGGAATCCATTTGAAAAATGTTTATAGTCAATATTGTTTTAATGCATTTGACCTTAAAACCATTGGTTTGTGGAGCATCCATTGGAACCATACTTTGGGAAATACTGGATTCATGAAACAGTTGAATTTTGTTCATTGTGTCTCTTCACAGCCAACTGGAGAAATAGCCTAGCCTTATGGTTTGTTTTCTAAAGGTTCTGGGGAAAGCCAGTTCAATACAAAGTTGAACCATCACCTTCAAATAGCCCAAAACATTTTTAAGCTTGAAAAATAAGAAACAGATCACTGCACTCCCTGGATTCTGAGAAAAGCAAAGGCTAAAGTGCCAGCCTATTGTAAAAGGAGTAGCTGTTTTGGTGATCTCTGATGCGACTGAAAATTGCCAGTTCAGAATGCTCTCATGAGAGGGCCTGATCTTAAACTTTAAGACCAATTTTGCAGTCTTGATTAGTGTGGATAGAAATGTTAAGTTCCTTTCAGACTCTTTAGGGCTTTACATTTACAGAACATTTTTTTCTCAAAAGATTTTCAAGCATGTTATAAGCTGTATGCACACACACACACACACACACACACACACACACACATTTACTATAATACACGTATTTATAATATATGAGGTCTGTCTGAAAAAAATTCAGCCATAAATGCCTCTGTTTTTTATATTACATGCCTAGATACTTTCCAGACAGCCCTCACAAATATTATATATATATATATATATATATATATATATATATATATATATATGTCATATATATACAAAAATGATGTGTATTATATATACACATACATATATACATTCGTACATGTGTGTGGATACACACACACACACACACACACATAGAAGGAGAGACAGAGAGGCAGAGAGAGAGAGAATGAGCTTTCTATATCAGCCTGCTCGGGCTGCCTGAACAAGATACCACAAGCTTGGTAGCTTAAACAATAGAAATCTATTTTCTCGTAGTTCTGGAGACTAGAAGTCTACGATCAAGGTGACAGTATGATTGGTTTCTCCTGAGACCTCTTACAGATGGCTTCCTTCTTCCCTGGTCCTCACAGGGTCTTTCCTCTGTGTGCACACTCGTGGTATCTATTACTATTCTTACAGGATGTCATTTCTATTTGATTAGACCAATTCTTTAACTTCTTTAAGTATTTCTTTAATGGCTCTATTTTCAAATACGGTCACATTGAGGGCTAGATCTTTAACATACTAATTTTGGGGAGAATGCAATTCAATCTATAACAATGCATGATCATTATTGAGCCTTCTAACAATCAAAGTATGAAAAAAGAGTAAATTTTTAAAAAGTACTTAACTTTTTACCACTTAGAAATAAGAACTTTAGCCTTAGGTGAAGATCATCCCACACATTTCTCCAACCATTTGGATGAATCACTAGATGGATCTATTGCAAATGAGGTGAACAGTTTCCAAAATATGTAAGTGAATTCATAGTATATAAATTACTTTTTAAATTAAATAATTTGAATTTTTAGTAGTATGACATTTTCCCTTGCAGTTGATTCTAAAACCAGTACATATAGTTACCATTTTTTCTGAAGATTTTTAAATCCCTCATACTCTAGAGTATACTTTTTTTCATGTATAAATGATGTTCACAAATTTTTATGAACATTATACTTAAAACCCTCTAAGTTAGACTAAAGAAAATATAAAAAAGAAAAATCTGTGTGTGTATGCCAAGTCATTTAAACTATTCTATAAATACAAAAAAAGGGTGGAAAATTTTGAAGTGTTCCTGGTTGTTTAAAATAGTTTTTTCTATCTGTTTTATAAGTTGGTTTACTCTTTTGATTATTAAACCAAACAATATATAAGACAGAATCTAGCATATAACCAAAATAGCTGTTCATTGTAGATGCTCAATAAATATTCTTTGAATTAGAATCTAAAGCTTACTTAATCCCACAAGTATTTTGATTTTTGAAAAGTTATAGAAAATAATGGCTACCTGTCTACCCAATTTGGCATTTGTGTTCGTGCCCTGAAATGTTGGTAAAATGGAATGAGATTTTGCTAAGATGTTAAGTTCTATAATCATTGATAAATTAAGTGATGCAATTATACTATACTTAATGTACTAGAAAAAAAATTGAAATGCCTTAAAACTCATTAAAAACAGAGTATTTAAAAAAAATTGCCACATTTATTTCACATCATGATTTCTTAATCCTTATCAAGTTGGTACAATTTGGGAAAATACATGCCCCCTTCCTTTTTTTGTTACATATGCATTAGTAGGGTTAGGAAGAACAGAATATGAGAGCATAAGCAAAGGGTTAGGGAGTGGAAAGATAAAGCTAGAGAGAGAGATAGATACCAACCGACCAAGTACACGATTGATATCATGAAGTGTTTTCTTATCATATGGACTTCTGAAAGTATGAGTCAGTTTGGGACTACATTCAACATACATGAATTATGAGCATGGTATCATGGTACATGTTTCCTATCAGGGAGGCCATGTATATTCTTTTTATTCTCACTTTTTAAGCTCCACAGATGACATTATTCATGAAGCATTTGTAGTGTATTGTTTAGCACATATTAATCAATCATATAAACCAATCTTGATTAGCAGAAAGCATGATTAGCTGTTATGTAAAGGTCCTCCTTTAAGTAACAATTAAGTATAAAGTTGGAGTTTTGTATCCAAGGAACTGCTTGAAGGGCATATCTCTTTCAGTTGAGTTTACAGCTCATCTGCAGCATTAAATGCAGATAACAGAAAGATCACACCTTGGTTAAAGATTTGTACATAACAGACCCTTGCAAATGTCCAGACACTGCTTGTAAATGAATTGTTCTTATCTGGCCTTTGTCTTCCCCCAATTCTTCTAGAGGTCCTGTCCCAGCGCTTTGGTGCTCAATGAGTGACTGTGAGGCAGAGCTGCCTCTGTGCTAGAGAAGCCTGTCCCCGAAAAGATCAGAGTGTGTGCAGATAACCCCACATTACATTCATCTCATCAGTTCTACCCAACCCACAGGAGTAAAACATGGATGAGATTTGATATCTTCATTGCCAGCAACTCTACCACCAAGACGCTGCACAGGGTTGAACGGCAAGTGCTGTTGAATGAATGAGTGAGCTTATTCAGAGATGCATTCATCTGGCATGTTCGAAGTAGTGTGGGCGTTTACTCCTACTGCAGGGCAGTCAACCCGAGTCTTGCTAGGGAGAAGTTCAAAGAGAACAGAACCCAAACTCCACCAACCACAGGCTTCAGTTTCTTCAGTGACTGCTCCAACCTCTGTGGTACAATACCTTTTCTTTACTGCATCACCGTCATAGGGAATCTTCACCTCACTCCACCTGCTAGCCTCCGTTAGCTGAGTATGTCCTGTATCATTCAATAAGATGTTGTTTGGGCTAAATTACAGCCCACACTTCTCTCTCTGTGTAAAGCATCAAAAGCTACCACAATTTCAGCTGCCCGTCTTTGAATGCAGCCTTCTGGGATGTAAAACCTGGAGTTTAGTGCTAACTTTTTATCAAGGTCCTCAAAATTCTTGTTTCCTTCTAGTGCTAACCCACTTTCTTCCTTAGTCACAGAGTCTCTCTGAAATAAAGTTGGTTTCTCCTCAGCTCAATGATCAGTTTGACCTGTGAATAGCAATACCTCTTCAGTTTTTGAAGTGTCTGTGTTTTCATTATAGTCATTAGCACCCGAGAATGGGTCAGAAATAGGAAATAAGCTTTCTTCTGCATAGTTTGCCATTAACTGCTGACTCAATTGGTCCACATATTTGAAAGTTAGAATCTGTAACAAAGACACGTGCCCTGAATTACTATGATCAGCTGCTGCTGCAAATAACATCCCAAGACCCCCCTGAAATGTAGTATTTATCTGATATAACATGAGGTTTAAGCCTAGAGGGATCACTCAAGTCCTCTGAACCTTTTTCTTCTTGAATTTGGCACTGTTCAGTACTAAGCCGGAGGCATAAAACATAGGGGGCTTCCAGTAGTTTCCTTTCTATTATGCCTGTATTAATCTGTGTAAATTTACAGGGTCTCATTGCTATACCATCTTTTATTGGCTCCAATTCACCAGGTAGATTTACAAGATCAGGCCTTCCTTTATGAGTACCACTGACATCATCAAAAGCAGCATCTTTAAAAGAAATAACTGGGACAGTCATCTGAACCCCTGCTAAGGGTGTCCTGAGCTACAACCTTGCTTTCACTAATATGAAAACTGGAAGTGCTGCTTCCTTCTGAAAGCATAAAATATGCCTTCAAAGGCTCTGACTTTAGATGATATATTTTTTCTCCAAAATCAAGTCTGAGGATTTCTAAAACTTAAGATGTTTCTTAAACTCAAGACATTATTTTCTAAGAGATTTCTTAAAGCTTAGGGAAAAAAGATTATGAAAACAATTAAGATTTTGGTGTCATTTTTGTGTTTTTAAATCATGTGTTTCTATTTTATATTCCTTGCTATAAATGATGATGAGATTAGGCTTTTCTGATTCCCCCGATTCTTCTTCTCAGTACTTAATTTTTGTTAAGTTCATGTGTGCATGGACAAATGTATTCTCACAATAAGAAGCACATAGGTATTCTATTCTGTAATCATAATTCCCACGGCTTCTTAATTTCATTTTTCTATGAATTTAATGTTCAACAGTCTTTTTTATTCATCTATGCAGTTCCAAATTAATTTTTAAAATCTCTTAGTTATTTGGAACTCACAGAGTATTTTTATTCCATAAAAAAATTATAAGTACAGCTGTAAGTTCTCAAACTTAAGAATGTATATGACCTTCATCCTATAATAACAACTGGATTGGACATGGGTTACTTTTTTCCCCCCCTCTGGGAATTGTCTAGACTTTGCTCCTTTATTCTAGCTCTGAATGTTGATGATAATATGTTTAAAGCCAACATAATATCTCCCTCTTTTGCTATCTGCTCATAAATTTTTTTTCAAAAAATTGTAAAACCTTACCTAGTTTTGTCCAAGTGTCAATCACTGTGAATCTATTTTCTCTTCTAAAACAAAATATTAAGTTTTTTTTAAAGGCCAATCAAATTCTTTTTACTTTTTAAAGCCATTTATTATGTTTCTTGTCTTATCAGGAACATTCAGGGGTAGCAGTTTTCCTTATATTGAATCAGTTTCTCCATCTTCCATAATATTTTCTTTCTAGAATTGGTTTAATAAATTCTGTCATTTTTACTTTGTGATTATCTCAATACTTCAGTCAGTAATTCTATTGTCAAACATGTTTAGTTTGTTTTGTGTTATAGTTTACACAATTTGTTACACAATTAATTTATTGTGTCTATGATGGAATAATTTGTCTTTTCAATGTGTTGCCTCAGTTCTGAAGTCTCTATTGTTATTTCATTTCCTTGTTTTCTCGTCTAGGTTTTTGTTGAATTCATTTCTTATTATTCTAAACCACAAAATATTCATGGAAAATTACTTCTGTTTTATTTATTTATTTATTTGTTTGTTTGTTCATCCTTTCATCAATTTTTCTGCTAAATGCTTATACATTTACTATACAACCATTTTTCATCTTGCTCCTATTTAATTGAGGCACTACTCCCCAGATGTTTATTTGTTTTTATATAATGTAATTGAATTTTCTTGGATAGCCTTTACTCCTACCTTATCTAAGACATGTTTGTCTTCCCTCCTAATTTACAGCCTGAGGGGTGGGTTTAGGTTTGATTTGTTTTTCATTTTTATTTGTGAAGATATGGAAATAAAAGGTAAGATCATCTGGAACTAGTCTCCTTTAATGAAAAGTTACTAATTTTCTACCTAACCAGAGGGGTTGTGGAAGTATTTTGCATGGTTGATGATTAGCATAAGATTCAAATTATTCTACTAATTGATCATAGGATTTCAGAGCCCACTGTGATTATATATTTTCTAATTTTATTCCATCTTTTATCCAATACATGTTGCCACTTCTTCTGCCATTCTTCACACCTTAACAGAGAAAATATATGGATATTGACTCATATCCTTTTCATTTCTAATCTTTTGGGAAATAAGAATATATTTAAAGTTTGACTCACTAATACTGTTGTGAGTAAAGCTTAGGAACAATGCTGAATCATTTCAGAATCTGTCTTTGTCAAAACCTTTTCATATTTACAATATTGGGCAGTGATTATGGTTGAATGTTTGCCTCTTGAGCTTCTGATAGCATTAAGACTGTGTCTTTTAAATGTTCCTTAGGCAAGAAGTATTAAACAACAATCATTACATTTACCTCCTGACTGTGCAGAACCTGAGGCAGGGAACCATGTGGTGAGGCACTGCCAAGTACCGTCATTGACCCAAGCTGTGAATTTCTAACATTGAGCAATCAGTCTCCCATGGATGATCAAACCCTAGTGAGCACAGAGGTATGGACATTTATTCCCACTTTTGTTGGTTAATACACTCCCTTCTTTCACTGTGGAATTACATTGGCTTGGAAACTGCCAAGTTTGTGTCTCTTAAAAAATTCAGCACATACTTTCACTCATAAAAGCAGAATCCAAACTGATTTCTGCCCTAGTGAATTTTAAGAACTGATTGAAAATATCCAGAATAAAAGAATAGTTCTAGTCAGCTTTATTGCTTCAGGATGGAGAAAAGCAAGGGTGGAGAGATACCAGCAGTTCTACAAGCCAAGAGGAAGACAAAAGAGTCTTGTCTCTAATTCAGTCTAAACTAGAAAATGCAACAAAATGGAATGGATGCCTCTAAAGATCCCCTTCCCATTCCATATTCTCCTCAAAGTCCTGACCCCAAACCAACTGCCTATGAGAATACTACAACCTCCAAGTATAACAATAATTTTTTTAATCACATGGATAGTTTTCCTCTTAAGAATTTAGATACTCTTCTGGCAATATCCCTTCACTGGGATAACTAAAATAGACACTTAAAAATGAATGGTCTGATAGATAGAATAGTGCTTGAAACCTGTGAATATTTTACCTATATAGCAAAAGGGACTCTGCAGATGTTATTAAGTTAAGGACTTTTCCATGGAGAAACCAGGTATAACCAATGTATTTACAAGAGTCCCTGTAAGAGAAAGAGGGAGACATGAGGATCAGAGTCAAAGAAGGAGATGTGTAAACAGAAGCAGAGATCAGATTTTAAGATGCTACAGTGCTGGCTTTGAAAACAGAGGAAAAGCCAATAGCCACAACAACCTTGAGAAAGAAGAACAAAATTGGAGGTATCACAATACCTGATAGCAAACTATATACAAGGCTATAGTAATCAAAACAGCATGGTACTGACATAAATACAGATACATACATCAATGGAGTAAAATAGAGAGCCCAGAAATAAACCCACAACTACATAGTTAATTAATCTATTACAAAGGAAGCAAGAATATGCATATACATTAGGGTGAAAACAGTCTATTCAATAAATGACACATGTAAAACAACAAAACAAACAAAACAAAACCAGACCATCATATTACACCATATACAAGAACTAACTCAAAGTGGATTAAAGACTTAAATGTAAGACCCAAAACCACTAAGCTCCTACTGCAAGACATAAGCTGTAAACTCTCTGACATTGCTCTCAGGAAATACATCAAACCAAAAAATTTTTGTATAGCAAAGGAAACACCAACAAAACAAAAAAACAATGTACTGAGTGAGAGAAGATATTCCCCAATGATACATCTGATAAGTGGTTAATATCCAAAATTTATAAAGAAGTCATAAACTTAATACCAAAAAACTAACTAATTAGAAAATGGGCAGGGGACCTGAATAGGAATTTCTCTAAAGAGGACATACAGATGGCCAATAGACATATGAAAAGATGCTCAACATCACTAATCATCAGAGAAATGGAAATTCAAACCACAATGAGATATCACATTACACCTATCAGAATGGCTTTCATCAATAAATCAACAAACAACAAATGGTGAGAATGTGGAGAAAAGAAAGCTTTCATAGACTGTTGGTTAGATTATGAATTTGTGCAGCCACTGGAGAAAACAGTACATAGGTTCCTCCAAAAATTAAAAATAAAACCACCTCATGATCCAGCAATTCTACTGCCAGGTGTTTATCTGAAGAAATCCAAACCACTAATTCAAAAACATATATGCACCCCTATATTCATTGCAACATTATTCACAATTGCCAAGATATGGTAACAACCAAATTGCCCATTAACAGACAACTGGAAAAAGAGTTGTTACATATGAGGGCTGTCCAGAAAAATCCCGCCATAAATGCTTTTATTTTTCATATTACGTGACTGGATACTCTCTAGACAGCTTTTGTATCTAATGGAATCTTATTTAGCCATAAAAAAGAATAAAATCTTACCATTTGAGACAACATGGACGGACCGATGGGCTATTAAACTAAGTGAAATAAATCAAACAAAACAGCAAATACCATATGACCTCACTTTTGTGTGGAATCTAAAGTAGAACAAAATAAACAAACAAAACAGAGAACAATATGATGGTTATCAGATGGGAGGGTCATTGGGGGGGCTGGGTGAGAAGGGTGAAGGGATTAGGAAATTAGTAATTGGTATTAACAGTTACAAATAGTTACAGGGATATAAAGTACAATTTAGGGAAAATAATCAATAATATTGTAATAACTATATATGGTGTCAGATGGGTACTAATCAGGGGGTCACTTTATAACCCATATCAATGTCTAACCACTATGCTGTTCACCTGAAACTAATATAAAATAATACGGAATGCCAACTGCAACTGAAAAATTTTTAAGAGGCAGAGGAAGGTGAAGGAGAATAAAGGTTCAAACTTCCAGGTATAAAATAAATAAGTCATGGGAATATAATGTACAAAAATAATAAATGAAAAAAATAAATAATAACTAACTAAATAAATATCCTAGGAAATGCAAAAGAATAAAAAAGAAAGCAAGTCATTTTAGATGGTTCTTTGAAGCTAATCTAGAAGCTAGAAAAGAGAAGAAAATGGTTCCTCCCCGAGAACCTTGAGAAGGAATGTAGTAATTTGCAGTAATTTGTTACAACAGCAATAGGAATCTAATACATAAATTCATGACTAACTTATTGGCACGCTGATTTCGGAATCATAAAGCGTGGCTACTGTAGGAACTCTGAGGTAAATAGCCGATTGGTGCCTTATAATAAAATCCAGTGTCCTTTAGAAGCTTATAGGAAGGAGACCCTTACCTATAATTAATTATTAGAGAATCATTTCTGGAGGGATAAAGACCTCTTTTACTTTAGGTGCCTTCACTATTTTTAGGATCTGGTAGAAATAATTTTAAGGGGCCCGGGAATTATTAGTAACCATTTCCTGCTGGACAATATTGAATGGCCATACTTCACCTTGAACCACCCCTTTTCCACTTCTACATTAGCAACTGCCCACTGAGCTTTTACAGCTTTTACTGAAGCATGATCCCAACAGAATGCTTCTGTTTATACTTGTGTTTTCTTCACTTCAAAGGGAAGACTGTTTTCAAGCACAGAGTTTTTTTATCCATAAGCTGGAAACATGATTTTATCATACCATAAAGAAATAAAAGCTCTTTGTTCTCTCAAAGATGGCTTCTAATGGCCTTTGTGAAGAATCCCAAGAAATTCTTGTACCATTAATTCCCTTCCCCTAAAAAAAAAAAAAACAAAAACAAACAAACAAAAAAAAAAAACCAAGATTAAAAGCCTGCTTAGGCACCGCTGATTCTGACACCAGTCTCTTTGTCTAGTTGTCTTCATGACCTGACCTGTCTGAGTGGCCCCTATGCTGATGATTTCATTCACTAGGTCCAATCACTGGACACTTCCAATGGCTCTTTCTCTCCTTCATTGCCTCACCTAGATGCTCCTTCATAAAACACCATGTGGACAACCTAATCACCTACTACAGACCTTCCCCTGCTTATACAGTTGTGCTTCAGCCAACAGGCAACTCAAATTTCAATTTCTCATAGAAACAATATTTTACAAGGTGCTGAGATGCCAAAACCAGCCTGCAAGAAGCTAATTAACCTCTAATGTATTAATACTGCTTCTACTATAACCACAACATATTCTCCTGTCCCCCACAGTGAGTAAGTGTCACCAAGAGTTCTCACTTGAATTGCTAAGTATATTTCTTACTTACTAGGATTACTTCTTGGGAGCTGGAGGTCAGATTCAAGTCAATGTTATAAATTAATTCCAAATTTTCTAACTATAAAGAAAATTGCAAAGAATACATCCCTCGGGGCTTGTCAACACCATCTAGGTGGCCCTAATATTACTGATAGCTGGGAGATTAAGAGATGGACTTCAGTTGAGTTTAGGTTGAGTTTAGGGGCCTTTCTAAGCCAAGTGTAACATAATATTGCACCAAAATACACAAATAAGAACACTTTCATGTAACTTCATGGTTGCAAAAAGGTGTCATTTAAATCTAATCATTTACTATATGACTAAAAAATAAAGATCTGTTGATTTGAATTCCCCCTCACCCCCA
Source organism: Lyroderma lyra (assembly GCA_004026885.1). Classification (NCBI taxonomy): domain Eukaryota; kingdom Metazoa; phylum Chordata; class Mammalia; order Chiroptera; family Megadermatidae; genus Lyroderma; species Lyroderma lyra. The sequence goes on along the minus strand of PVJL010000329.1, from coordinate 135,521 downwards.
CCCTCTGTCAGGGAGTATGTGCAGTTGTTTTGCTGTGGAGGAGTTAGGAACTCATAACAACTGACACTTCTTTATAGGAAACTAGTTCCTGTCAAGGCTGTCTGCCAGGTTCTATCTCTCTTTCCGTTTTGTTGTGATTTTTTTATTCTTCTAGGCCATAGCACATGTGACCGGAGAGCTGCCAGATAGTCTCTGTTTGTACATTTCTAAATTCTCCGCATCCTTTCAAGCTTGTCTCAGTTGTCTCTGAGTCATTCCCTCTCTTCCTGAACTGTGGCTGATCATTATTATTCTATAAACCCACCTCTCATCTCTTTCCATGTGAACAGCAATCTCTGCTTTTGGGGGGAAATTCTTGTTTTCACACCTCTTGCCTCCCACCACTCTGTGGGAACTAATAAGATTCCATCTCTATAACCACAGTAAATGACACTTGTCGTAGCTGGGAACCTGCAGAATTTCCACACACACTTCATCACAGGGAACGCCTACGTGCTGATCTCTTTCCTAAGAATTGTGAACTGGAGCTGCTGTGTTACTCCTTTTCTTTCCTCATCACCAGTTGTGTGGCTATGAGCCCCTTCTAGTTATCAGAGACTAGCTAGAGAAAGTTGATTTGTTTTTGGGGGTAGTATCAATCTTCAGTAGAATAGACCAGAACTGAGGAGCAGAGAGAGCAGATAACACTGGATAAACAGAATCATTCTTCAGGTCACCTTTGCTCTGACTCTTCCAATAGTTTAACTAAATAAAATACTTTTCTCATGAAATTTGGGTTCAGTATTTTTAAGTGACCAATAAAAATTTTGGCATTCACTAACCCCTTTCCGTAAACCTCCTCAATTTTTGCATGGCCTGCAGCCTTAGTTAATACTTACCTCTGCATTATCCCTTCACAAACTAAGGGCTTCTTTTGCATAGGTTTTGTACCCTAATTGGATTGTATAGTTACTTGAAAGCAGGTGGTGTAACTTAAATTTAGCAAAAATGTGTATTATCATGGGAGGAAGCTCAGGAAATACTTGGTGGTTGATTAATGGAAGAATTTCCCGAGTAAATGTGTTTCATGTTTATCAGACATTATTAGATATGTATTGTTAGTTCAGTTGGATTCATGTTAGAACACAAGAATCAACAGATTCAAGTCTTGTCACTTCCTCCCTCTTGTCCACGTTGTTCAAATTGCTTCACTTTTCTAATCTCTGCTGTCCTCTTTATATTTTAGATAGGGGTAATAATGTATTGGTCATGACATTTTCAGTTGTAAGGCACAGAAATCTGGATTAAGCAGAGAAGAACTTTTTATTCTCATCTAATTTAAAGAAAAGCAAAGTAAATAGACTTTCCAATATAGCTGGATATAGGTAAATAAATAATATCAATTTCTCTATCTCTTGGATCTAATTTTCCCCTACAATGCCTTATTCTTAAATTGGGGTCCTCAACTGACAAAAGCCACATGTCACTTACCATAAAATCTCTCATTGCCCTCTCATATGTGATGGCAAAGATCAGATATCTCTAAAAGTACTTTCTGTACAGAAGTGACCATCTAGTTGGATATTTTTACAATTACTAACATTAGTAATTATAAAATACCCAATCAGAAATTACACTGATTGCTGTTTAAAGCATCTTTTAACATTATAATCTGATTAAAATAGTTGAATTGCACATACTATAGCAAAAATTTCTTAAAACAGATGTATTACAATAAGGATTTTAAATTTTTACTACGACTTCAATGCATAGCTCTTTGAATTTAAAAATATTTCCGTCGGTCCTAGAAACGCAGTACCTTTGTAACAACACATTTGTAGGGTCTTGCCAATCCTAGTTTAGTAACTGAAGGGCATCAAGATGAAGCTAATTAGGTAATGGCACAGAGACAAACAGAGCTAAGGCAGGACAAGGATATGGATTTTCTGCTTTCTAAACGACATTGTTCAAAGGTCACATACTTTTCTCTGTCTCAGACAGGGAGAAAGAAGGGCAATGTAGCCAACACAAGCTGACGCGGAGTAGAAGATCTCCTCCTCAGACACAAGAGTGTCAAGATCTATGAATCCATAGATAAGTGTGTCTTTCTGATTATACTCGTCTCTGGTGGGGACATTGTTCAGATGACTTCTGTGGGATTTCTTTCACTTTCACCAGTAGATACAGCATCCTTTGAGATTGATACCAAAATATGACACTATTAATTTTGGAGTAGAAACTTGAACTCAATACAACTTCTGTCTTCATTCTTTTATGCTGCTAAATCATTGAGAACTACCTAATAATAATGAAAGTACGTGATGTACAATAACTGCTGTAGTTTTTAGAATCCTCACTTCAGGGATCATTTGATTTACTTCGTTTTCTGCATGAAAGCACACACGTAGGCACAGATTTGTTCCTATCAGGGATCATGGTGTTGTGTGAGTCATGTTTTGTCCTCAGGGAAGTGTGGAAATCGATGAGGTGTTTCTTACTTCATTTATCATACAAATTTCTGGTTTTGGGGGGGGGGTTTGAGAAACTTACGAATTTTAGACTTTTCTGAAGAAATATATCTGGCGTTGCTGTTACTATGCAGTGAGAAGTTGAAAGAGTATTGAGGAGAACGTAGAATTACCTGCTTAGAACAGACTTACCCCTTTGGATGTCAGACAGCCAAGCACCGATAGGAAAGCACTTCCCAAGAAAGCCCTTGCTCCTTCTTTCCTCTGAAATGCTGCTGTTCTGCCACTGTGGTCGGTTTACCTCCATACCCTTTATTAAACATGCTACTTCTCAACCAACAGGTTTCTGGAATTCTAAATGTCAGAGAATTTCCCCTCCTTAGTGATCTCTTGGAGCCAGGATGCAGCCACTACTAAGTGATCTCCACCTGGTTGGAGAATTGGCATGAGCTAATTTTTATCATGGTGAAAAAAAATCCTTTTGCTGATTTTCATTTGAAAAACTGTTATATCCATAACAAAAAAAATATGTTTGTTTTGAAATTTTAAACACTAGGAGAGCTACGAGGCTTTCCCAGGTCATCCCTTATCAAATCTATCTTAGTATTCCTTGACTGTAAGGGGCACACGAATGCACGATGCTATGACTAGCAGCCCTGAAACACACTGGTCACTAAGCGTGCATCACATCTGCCTCCCTAACTTTAACCATAGCAATAGTTCAACATCACTCTCAATAATAGCGCCTTCCCACACAAGGAACAACCATCATAAGCATGGAATCATAAAGATTGGAATACTGTCAAAGCTTGTCCTTGCTCAATACTTTGAGGCCGTCAAATAATCTTAAACCCAGGGCTCTGAATGAGATGCTTGCTTTTCTCTCAAGCAGTGTTTCTAATCCTTGGTGGAATATTGGAATCACCTTGGCAGCTAAAAAACAAACCAACAAACAAGAATAAAAATAAGAACAGTAAGACATTGCCTCAGTGCCACCCCAGATAGATTAACTCAGAATCTTAGGGACTAAGCCTATGACTACTGAAAATCTCTGATCTACAGTTTTAAACAGTTGCAGTACACAGAAATCACCGCATTTTCAAATTCTGGATTATCTATTGAGGTGAATAAACAGAGTAAATCTGTAAAATACCAGCACGATATATGAAAGCAGTGGTCTCTTAACAGGGATGATTTGCTGCAGACCTTTAGTAATGTCTGGAGACATTTTTGATTGTCACAAGAGGGAAAGGGAATGCTACTGGCATCTAGTGGGTAGAGGGCAGAGATGCTCAGCAGCCTGCAATGTACAGGACAGCTTCCCATGACAAAAATTATCTAGTTCCCGAAGAGTCAAAGGAGTCTCAGTACAGTTCTCTTTAGAGTGATTAGTAAGGGATACTGTTGATTTTTAAATTATCTTTATATTTTCCTTCAATCTAAGAGAAGATGTTTTCAGTCAAGGTGGAAATGATCTAGGTTCTCAAATATCTATTCTCCACTTCGCTAAAGGGAAATTGGTTTCTGTTCTGAACACCAGTACAAAGATGTTACAACACACTTGAGGGTTTTTAGACATTCAGTGGATTGCAGGTATTTTAAATTTACATCTTCCCAGCGGTTTTGACACCATCCTTCTTGACAACTTTCCCCTAAGTATTTCCTTTTAAAAAGTAGAAATGAAAATATACCAAATAAGCAATATTTCAGTCATCAACTTCTATGTGTAAGTCACATGATTTTAGAGTAAAAGAAACCTCATTGTCCCACTGTGGTTCAGAAACTATATTGTCCAAATTCTCACAGATAATCACAGAGTTGGGACTGATACTCATGTCTCTTGACTATTTACCCACTTGCCTTTCTACTAGTCTGCATATTTTTCAAATGTGAGTCATAGCCAAAGATCCAATGTAGTAATGTCAAGTTTACCCATTTAAAAATAAATGACTTGGTTTTATTCCCAAATGGGGCAAGGATGTCATCTGTGTGCCCAAGGAGCACTTATATCTCAATGTGGAGAGATGGATGCATTATATTCTGACAGCTTGCTGTAGCAAACTTAGTTTCCAAAGAGTACTACCAACAGTATCCCATCCTACATGTTCGTTTTACAATGTGACTGTGACACTGGCCCCGAAGAGTGATGAGATCTACATCCCCTCCCCTTAAACCTGCTAAGAACTTCACAGCTGCCTTGCCCAACAGAGAACAGTGTAAGTGATGTGTGCTACTGCAGAGAAATGCCACGAATTTCTGCCCTTTTCTTCTTGGATATTCTCTCTTGGGACAGAGCCATCATACTATGAGGAAGCTGAGCAGCCACGTGAGGGCAGCACCTACAGGTGTCCCAGACAAAAGCCCCAGGTGCTACCATGACAGCCAGCCAGCATCAGCTCTCAGACATGTGAGTGGGTAAACCAGCAGACGATTCTTGCCCCCAAGCAACAAATCCCCTCCAGCATGAAGCCTCTTCCCGCTGGTACCATACAGAATACAGACATGCAGTCCCTATTGAGTCCTTCCCAAGTTACAGGTTCATGAGCAAAATAAATTATCATTGATATTTTGAACTACTAGTTTGGGGTGCTTTATTACACAGTAGTAGACGAATGACATACCTGGCATCATTAAATTTTAGAATTATACTACTAATTTAAATTCTTGTGCTCATACTTGGTTCATACTAGGTTTTTAATAATTATAAATTACAGTCATTTCAATAACTTTCTGGTTGCTTGACAGCACTGGTTGCTTTAGTTCCAGTTAACAGAGAATCTACTTACATTTATCTAACATCTATCAATCCCCATGGATGCCAGACAATTAAGATTTTACTGTATTTATTTAATAATTAATTAAATCTATTCCAGGCTCACAAAGATGTTCTAGATCTGCTTTGGCAAATAGTACAAACCCTGTGACAAATGTCACCTAATAAATTGACATTCTGTATTATACATCAGTCTCTGTGAACAGGTTAAATGTGAATCAGCTCTTCAAAGATAAACCTACTGCCCATTGCCAAATATATTGACTGTCTAAGTCTAAAAAGGCAGGAGACCAAAGTACGGTCCATTCATCACTATAAAGGATTCTACCTTTTCAGTACTTGGTAGTGAAATAGTCTGTCTTCTGATATGCAGACTTTGCTGAACTACTTAAATCTTAACTTCAATTATGTCCCTTTCACATAATCTCATATCTAACAAATCACTATGCATAAATGAAGAATTGAAAAACTAAGTAACTTTGACATGTCCTCAAAAACCATCTTGGGATGTACACTACAAACACTGTTTTCCAGACTCTAGTTCTTTCTGTGAACTAGTCAAATCTCTTCATAACCAGGCATATGTTTTTGTGAGAAGAAGCACCATTCTTTATATTGGATGTTCTCCATCAAAACAGGATACATGTCACATAAACTCACCAAGGAACTCCAAGCCAAGTGTTTTCGATTTATGAAGCCTTAGATGTGGTCTACAATGAGTTAATTACTCTTGGGAGTAAAATGCTTCTTATAGATGAAAGCAATGCTTAAGATTTATTGGTGCTAGTGAAATAACTCAGAATAATGTAAAATAATTTCTTCTATGGCTGTGGTCTCAGAGTTAAGTAATAATCCCTTCTTTTGGGAAATAAGAATGTAAAAATTGGTGATAGCTTTCTCAATAAATAAAGTCCCTTAAAGCAAAAATTATTTTGAAGTGTAGAAACAGCTGCATAAAGAACAGGAAGGTAAAAGAAAAAACGTGGGATAACTAGTCAGACTATAGATAAAAACTTGATATTGCGAGAACTTGATATTGGGGCATGGATGGACAAATAGACTAACAAAACACAGAGCCCCAAATAGACTAATATCAACATATACAAGTAAACTAAATATGTGATGGAAGTGACACTATGGATGATTGGGGAAAGGATAGAATATTAAACAATCATGTTTAAAAAATGGGTTATCCAAAACAAACAAAAAAGAAATTGAGTTCATAGCTCATATAATTAATTAATTAATGCTCAAAAATTAATTCTAAATGGGTTAACTACTTAAAAGTAAAAGGCTAACTTTAAACTTACAAACAAAAATATAGATGAAAAACTTTATGGCCTCAGGTAGAGAAGGAGTTCATAAAATGCAAAAAGCACAAAGTTTAAGGGAAAAGACTGATAAATTCAACTACATTAAAACTGACACCTTAAACGTAGAAGAACACACTATCATTAGATACATTTTAAAATGTTAAAAAGAGGTAAAATAAAATGATATACTGTTTGTAGGTATGTACATAAATAGAAAAATATGAAGAAAAATACAAGAATGATTAATGACACTCAGGACATCAATTATCTCCAGAAGGAGAGAGTAGGTGAAACCAATCAGTGTACCCAGGGAGTTTAAAGCTATATTTTCTTAAGCTAGGTGATTGAGTCACAGTGCTTATTTTAACTTTTTCCTTTAAACTATACATACATGGTATAAGTACTTTTATTCAAATAATATATTTAAAAATACAAAAAAAAATGAATATCAATATCATGCTATCTGATGGCAGACTGCACGTGCAAACTTCCTGATATCTTTATGAACTAGGACACTGGACTGGGTTGATTAATTTCATTCCCAAGTGACATTCAGAATTAACTGTCCTGTGTTAACATGTGAGTAGCTTGATTCCTGTTATCCAAGCTATAAATAGATAAGTAAAGGTTATTTGAGGACAACAATGCCCAAGATTTACAATATTTATTTTAAAAGCTTTTCCTTTGGCATTTGTCCTTTCAGCATAACCAGAGGATAGGTCCTCATCAAAGCCTTTCCCAACATGCTACGTGCTTGTCTTTGTCACCTTGTCACCTACTTGTCATCATGATCTTTCTGCTTTCCCACCTCTGGTCTTCAGCTTATTGTTTATTTGTTATTCTCAACATCCTTAAGTACTTTTCCTTCATTAGACAGATTCAAAATTAAAATACCATTTTAAAATTTTTCTTCAATTATTAAAGAGAGACCTTCTGAAGCAAGCCTCATAATTCTACTTTAAACACCTTACAGAATCAAGTAGACACCAAATCTTTGTTTCAGGGACCATATTTGATGAGATTATGTAAACTAATAAAAAATAGCAAGGTGGTACTGAACTTTAAAAATTCAAGTGTGAAAAAAGATCATCTTTAAAAAATTTTATTGGTGATAATTAATGTACAATAAATTACACATTTAATGTATTTTGAAATATACATCTGTGGAAGCAATACCACAATCAAGACAAGCATTTTATCACCCCTAATGGTTTCTTGTGCCTCTTTGTAATCCATCTCTCCCTTCATCCCTCCCTAGGCAGTCATGAATTTGCTTAAAATGCATTTTCTGGAATTATAGATTAGTTTGTATTTTGGAGGATTTGCTATAGATGTAATCATACAGTATCTATTCTTTTCTTTTTGGCAGGGAGTCTGGCTTGTTTCACTCACTGTAATGATTTTGAAATCTAGCTGTATTGTCCTGTGTATGAATGACTTCTTCCTTTTCTATTCCTTAGTAGTATTCCACTATATGGATCTATCACAATTTTCTTATCTTTTCAGAAAGGATATCATGTTAATACAGATTTCTCAGGCTTCAATGTTTTAGAATGGAGGCAGGGGTCACATCAACATAACTACACTTTTGCCTTCAGGGACTCATAACAGTGACACCAAACTCTTATCTCTCTCCTGTATCCATTTCTGGGTATCCTCAGAGGCTTCCTTTCATGAATTCAGACACGTTTCCATTCCTGCTAAGCATTTTCTACGACTCTGCTGGACATCCGTCCTGCGCCCTGGGGCAGCTGCCCAGGCCAGCCGAAATACTGGAGGGCAAACCGGCCCGAGCGGAATGACATCCCACCGCACGTGGGAACGTGTTGTCGTCTGCGTGAAGACTACAAAAACTACACTGCTTACACACAGAACTTTAATAAACCACCTTTTCAGTTGTTTTTCACCCCACGTAGACTGCATGTATAAAATTTGAGGCCATAAATTTAAATTTACAGAAAATATAAGGTTATTTTCTGTAGCTTTAATATTCTAGAATTGAAATCAATGTGTAATTGAGTTCACACTTCACCTAGTTAGAAGAAACTGAAACTTAGTCAATTCAGTGTGTTCACAGTGAAATGTTCTGTTCCCCTCACACCCCCCTCCCCATTTTTCTGCCTTGGTTCACACCTGATGCCCACAGGGTACATGCGTGCACTGCAGTAACAGTTTTGAGAAGGAGAGCCTGGTCTTTCTCTGGTTGTTATTGATGCCGATGCCTACCTGGATTTGTGTTTTCCCATCTGGTCTTCAGCTTTCAGCCTACCCAGCCCATTCTGGGTCCTCTGCCCCATCCACCAGACCCCTTCATGCCCACTAGTATCAATGCTGGGTCTTTTGCCATGAAAAACATTATTTTTCTCTCTTTTCTCTTCTGAGACTGACTGTCTCAATAGGCCTGTCTCAGACCCATCTAAGATGTGTCAAGAAATTATTTGTCATTTCTCATTTCCAAACTATGTAGGGATAGGTATGGATCTCTGGAAAGGTAATGTTTCCAATCTCTCCTCTGCTCTCCAATCCCCATATCATCTGAGAGTGTTATTCTCTCCTGGGACAAAGTCTAAGTCCATTGTCAGAGGCTAAAGGATTCTCCTCAGAGACTTGGAATTGTTTTTCTCTGATGATGAAGGCTTCACGACTGTGCTACACCTGTCATGCAAAGCTACTTCTTCCCTTATTAATTCTAAGGAAAAGTTTCCTGGCTTTCATGCGCATGGGCTTCTGGTATTCAGCCATTCCCAGTTACATACAATTTCAGTGTTGGTCTTCAAAATACCATCAGAAATCTGTTAATAAAATAAAACTAAGCTTATGTGAACTTTCTGCAATTAAAGACAACACCACTGTGGTAGGATTTCAGAAGCAACTCAGAGGGAAAGTCGGAAGTGAGGTATTCATAGCACTTTGAGGTCTGAGCTTAAGCAGTCTAAGGTGGATCTCTCAAAGACGGTAACTGGGCAATATTCACTCTATAATAGTTTAGGATTGATTGTCAGTCAGGAAAGACTCACAATACATGTTGATAGACACATTTTTGTTTGCTAAGCAAGCTGCTTGCTGAGGTGAGAAGACTGCTGTCTCTGACAAACTGATCTGCAGGAATTTCCTTAAGCAACGAGTGAAGTTATTTATTGGTTTGCAATTTTATCTTTCCTAGGCAAAGTTTTCCTGGAAAAACAAAAACCACTAAGTCATGTTAACATAAGTGATCAAAAGTCTTATGTAAGTCACATTGACATAGAAGTTTTCAGATTTTAACTTGCTTAGACCCAACCTGGCCTCATACTAAATAAAAAAACTATTCTTTGCAGGTTATGCTCCCTAAACACTTCATAAGTGCCAGAAAATATCTCTATGTACTGGGGTATCAGACCATGATTTTAGAAGCGATGATATAAAATGAGCCTTGAAAAATTAGCAGGATATTTAAAAAATAATAAATAAAAAGAAGAAAGGAAGAAAGGAGAGCATGAGCAGAGGCATGACTGGTGACATAAAGAACAGTGAGGAGAAAAAGGTCTACATTTAAGAGTAAAGATTTTTTTTTTTTTTTTAGTTTTGGTGAGTAGATTAAAGCCATATTGTGATGGACCTTGTCTGCATAATTAAGAAGTTACTATGTCTCTATTTATATACTTAGCATTAGGGCTTCCCAAGAACCTTTAAGTGCAATAATACTATCACCTGTATGCTTTCAAACACACCTGAGATCAAAATAAGACTGTGCACAAGTGAGGGTGGAGGGGAGGATGACCCCAGTGGTACAATGAAGAAAAGTAGTAAATAGGTCACTTAATATAGTATCCTGCAAATAACAGTCATATAATAAATAGTTGATATTATTACAAGTTCATGTTAAGAATTAGGAGGAGATTTTGGTGGTACGGTATTATAGCCAGAACCAGTATTGTTTGTACATAGTGATTACCCAGTGGCAATTATGATCCAATCTATGTCTTAAAACTCTGACCATGCTCTAGAGAAGAGCTAAGAAAGTGGTAGGTAGAGACATGAAAAGGGAGCAGGATACTGCTAAGTTTCCTGACCCCTAATTTCCCCCATATTTGTCCTCTGTACAAATTTACTTTGGGTGAGGATGTAGGTTTTGGGCCATAGTGATGATATTTTCTGAGAGACCTAGGAATCCCTAATCCTGCCCTATGTACCAATCTTCTTTCCTGGGATTCTTAAAGGAGCTACATCCCCCATGAAAAATGCAAGAAAAAGAGCCATGCTTACTTTATTGATAACTGTGTGAGAATTAAATAACTATAAGAGAAAACTCTATATTAAAAGCTAGATTGACACAAGGTGTCCAATCTCTTTCTAAATCTACATCTTGGGATTCTGTACTATTAATATTTGGATGGTCATACAGAGGAAAGAAATTAAATGTAAGGATAGAACAATATGGACATGTCAAAAACAAATAATCTAGCTGAAAATTCCCCAAACAGCGATACGAACCAAGTGGGCAGAAAAAAGGAACCCTAGTTTCATGAGTGGGACCTACTGAGATATATTTTATGTTCCCACTAGAAATCATGATCCCGTAACATCCCAATTATACTAGTAATTGTTCTCCCATTGCAAATAACTAGGAAAGAAGTGAACAGTAGAGCCAGAAAACAAGTTAAGATTTCTTTTCTCTCTATCAGAGTTTTAGGTATTTGCTTAGAAAGGCAGAAAGAGAGCTATGGATATTGAACTTGCTTCTGGCACCACTATACACACACCAGTTGCCCCTGTACTGCTCTCTTTACCTGGTATCATTACGCCAGCTCGCCAACCAATTAAGGCCTGGGTGGAGAGACATTACTAGTGGTAAAGTTTAACCTCTTTATCAGCACACTATATCTGCATTTTTCAATATATAACATAACACGTAGTAAAAATTTGTTGAGTTAAATACATAAAGGTAAGCCTGAATGTATTGCCCACTCTTTAAGAACTACTGAATTGCGAATGGCACGTGCCTGCTCGCATTTGCAGACACATATCACTTGGGTCATCTCACACAGCATGGAAAGTGTGGCAGGCTTTCTAATGATGTCTTTTTCTCCCTTGCTACCTTTGATGCAACAAGAGTGAAAAATCTCACTTTGCCAACCTACCTTGTCCCTAGAATTGGCCATATGACTCAGTTATGGACACTGAGGTAAAGAGAAGTCTGCTATCATGTTTCTGAAAAGCTTTACTGATAAAAAGACAGACTTAAGGCAGGCTTCCCTGCCCTCTTTTTCCTGCCTCAAATGCAGACTTTTGTCTAAAACTTGCCCAAGTTGTGAAGGCAGTGTTAGAAATGTCAATGGCTTGAAGGTGTCAGTGCTGACATTTGTGACTCTCTCAGCTCTTCTTTCAGATTTGCCCAAATCTGACATCTTGAAGCCACCGAGCCAGTACCAGAAACTGCCTACATCTAATCTTACCGCTGTTGGAGAAAAAGAAGTACCTAGTTAGTTGCTTAAGCTAACAGGAGTTTTCAATTTCATGTGGCAATTAGCATTCTTGACTGTTACAGAATTTAACTGGTAGAGAAACAGAGAAAAATCTTGAAACTAAGTCAACCAAATGGAAATTCATCTCTCACTTGAAAAATAATCACCATTTTTCTTTCTGCAACATCAACATTTACAATTGGCATTCTCCTGACACTCTACCCAGGAGCACGAGACAAGGAGGCCATGAAGCTGGACTCCCCACTCGGGTTTCATAGGCCCAGATGTCTGATTTTGAAAAGCTGCTTTATATTACAATAATTGTAATATAAAGTATTTCTATTGTGTATTTAAATTGTTATATATGTCTTCATTAAGAACACAAGAGACTTTCAAAAAAGTAATATATTAACAAACTAATGCATCTTTAGGAGTTATGGTTTAACCTAAAACAGCTGAGCTTAGCATTAAAAACATTTCATGTTCTTCTGGCTCATTATGTTTCCAGGCTATATATTTGAGTCTGCTTATAGGCAAAAAAATACTAGTAGTGGAGTCAAACAAACTTGAAATTGAATCCTTGTTCTACTATGTATACTGGTATATGGCACTTACAGCCAGCACACTGGTTACTCACTAAGATCATAACTTTGGAAAAGTTATTTAGTCTATTTGTATCTTATTGTTCTCATCTAAAAAAGAAATAACTAAAAACTATCATTAAGGCTGTGATAAGAAGTGGAGAAATATACCTGATATATAGTATCAGCTATTATCATCAATTAGCATTGGGCATATAAATACCCTCTCTGCATTACATTTTACAGGAATTTCCCACAGGGTCACTTTTTCTGGAATGACACAGAAGGATGATAAACTGAACCACTACTGCAGATCTTTAATCCATGCTTCTCAACATTTCTAGGCAGCTGCTTAAGCCATTTGACCAAGAGCTATTTGGAAAACAGATTCATCTAATTGAAGACGATCTCTGTTACCTTCTCTCTAGGGCCCAAGGGGTTGGCAAGGCTGAAAGTCAGAGGTAGAGAAGAGGTCAGGACCAGCCCCTTTTGGAAATAGGGGCTGCAGATCTTTTGGAGCAAGTGAGCCCAGGAGTTCCCTAAAGAGGCCCTACTGTTAATGACAAGAGGACAAGCAGATGTTTATTCACCCCACTCCTGCACTGCTAGCTCCTCTGCATCTCTGTAGATTAAAGGCTTAAACAGCTGCCCTCTTTGTTAGTTTATTGATCTTGAATAAAGAAATTCTAGGCAAGTTCTTTATCAGTGCAACTTGTCCTAGAAGTATAGAGTATGCCATAAAAGGTGTCTGCCAGATATTTTCCCTGAATTATAAACCTGAATAAGAATTTTCAACACTTGTAACCAACACTAGTGAATATGAAATGCAAGAGTTAATTAAGTTACAAAGATAAATGATAGATAGATAGATGATAGATAAATAATACATAGATGATAGATAGATAGATAGACAGATAGACAGACAGATAGATAGATAGATAGATAGATAGATAGATAGACCAACTGGTTGACAGGTTTCAATGAACCAATGAACGGGGTAACTGAGGCTTGGGGAGTTTCCTGAGTTTAGAACTATCTTGAAAGAGCTAATATTTTCCAGAGAACATATGGACTTGGGCCAGACCTCCGTTCTTAGAAAAAAACAGGTGATCAAAAATATTTACTCAATGAAAAATAATCAATTGTAATTTAGGATCTGCTATCAAATAGTCATAGTTTCCTGGATGGTGTAAAGCATTTCCAGGTCTCTGCTACCTCTCCCTGAAACATAAGCTCACTTTAATTCAATTATCACCAAGGACTCTACCAGATCTTAATGCTAGGATTTGATTAAAAAAACAGCATTGCAGATTTGGTGGAACGGTGATACCTAAATAGTTGTTATACCTTTCCTGGTCTCCATTATGACACGTATGGAATCTCAGCTGGAATACTGCCTCTTCATAGACACAGGTTCCTTCTGGCACTATACACAAGCAACTAACTATGAGAGGCTAACGTTTCTAGCAGCACATTTTATGGGCGTGGGAGAGCGAGGAGCGTCTTCTCTACAGCAGTCAGATCCATTTGCGAGCAGCTAACACATATTATTGATCCTTGGGGTTTACACCCATTGGAGGCTTATTAGACTATTTCACTGGACCCTTGTATTTCGAACTGAAAACAACGCAGAGGCACCGATACTCTATTACTGTAAGAAAGCAGAAGTCAGTGATTGTAACGTTGACACAGACCTGCAGCGCCATCTGTTGGTTGCTGGGTTAATAATCACCATTCTAAACTCAGGAGAGAAACAGGGCTTACGTCCAAAATAAAAAATTAGGGTCAGGGCATGTCAAAACCAAATTTAACTTAAAATTGCTTATACTTGAAAAGAGAAAACATGTCTCTAGAAAATGGGTGTGTAACTTAATTCTGGGTGGCCATGGAATAACTGACGATTTTCATTCACTTTATTTTTAATAAAATACTAGAAAAAAATGAAAAGATGGAATGCTAGAATTTCAGAACTGGGTAAGTCTTTAAGTAATTGCATAACCTCTTCAGTGTAGAGATGAAGATACCAACACTAGAACATTATATATGAGTGTAATCCAGAGCTACAGAACTTGGGAGCGTGGGTGTTAAGACTAGAATTTGCTTCTTCAGATGTTTAGTTTAAGTTTTTTTTTTTCTGGATGAATTTCTTTAAAAAAATCATTTCAAGAGTTGTTTATGTTGTATCTTTTTAAAAGAATGCTATTGAAAATCAGAAGCATTTCTCACAATATTACCTATTTAAATTCACAACATTCAGGTGACAATTTCAGTAATAGCCTCTATTTTTAGCAAACAATCAAAATTATTTGCTGTTATGATAGTTGCGGAATCTAAACTTGACGGAGAACAACTTCTCTTTTTCCCCTCCTCATTCTTCTCAGCAATTCATTTTTTCCCCTAATTTATACAGCAAACTCTTAGTTAACCGGCACCCATGGGGATTGGTAGATGCCAGACAAACGTAAGTAGACAACTTGTTGCCGGTTGCTTGAGATTTTGCCAGTTGCTTGAGAGTGCTGGTTGCTTGAGTTGCATTTGACTGACAGTGGGTGTAGGGAAAACTTTAGTACGTACTCTATTTAGAGAATTTTCTTAACTCTAATACAAGGATAGTTAAAACCAGGTGTAGACCATAAACAGTCCCATACATACACACAAATTGGTGCACATGCACAAACATACGAGGGCTGTCTGGAAAGTATGCATGCATGTAATATAAAAAATAGGGGCATTTGTGGCTGTATCTTCTCCAGGCAGCCCTCATATACATGCTCTCATGCTCACAGATATACACAGAACATCTCAGTGGCTACTTCTGGGAAAGTCATGAAGCATTAGCAAAAACAGAAACATCTTGACTTTCCTTTTTTCTATTCAGTTCGTGTGTGTATGCAGATCTGTACACATCCACATTAGTATGAACATGTATGTATGCCCAGTCAGGGGCGGTAGTTCCTTTGAGACATAAGATTCCTCAGCGGTGGTTCCCTGAAATGTTCATTATTCACTTAAGACACCTGAGAGCCAATAATGAGAGACAACTACCAATCTGATATATCCCAGCTCATTCACAGAGGATGGAAACTTAATAAGAAATGGTCATCATAACACAGACAAGGTGTGTCAGGGAAAAAGTTTACTAAGTGCTACCCTCAGTGATAAAAGAAGATGCAGTAGTCCAACAGACTCAACAGCACCATCATGGACAGAAATAAGAAAATACATACCATTAACAACAATTTTGAGAACTTTCAGAGTTTTTTTTAATTTTTTTTTTTTTTTTTTTTTTTTTTGGTATGTGGGTAGCTCCCTGGCTGCGAATTGAACCCAGGCCGCAGCACTGACAGCGCCAACGCCGAAGCCTTAAGCCACTACACCACCAGGGAACTCCTCAGGTTTTTTTTTAAATTAAAATCTTGCCTTTATTTTTTACTTAAAAAAACAAACAAACAAGTAATTAGCACAGATTCCTTAAAGAGAATTACTGCTTGTACTCCCTCCTGAGAGCAGCAAGGAGGAAGAACTGTGGAATCAAATTCTTGCTTCCTTGTCAGTTTTGAAAGAACATGTTGATGAGTAGTAGAGGCTTCAGCGATGAAAGGAAAGCAGGTTGTGTCAGACTGGATCCGTTGAATGATGCCTTAGTGACTGCAAAGTGGTCTTAAGAACTTGGCACTAGAAACTAATATGGATCCCCAATCTAATTTCCCATTCAATTCTCTAATAAAACTAGAAGACCGAGTGTTGTCAATAGTCCTCGCTCTGCTTTAAACACTATGAATTTTACCACTTCCAAACTATCTTGGAATCTCACAATCACTCCTTAGCTCAAGGGACATACTGCACTGCAACTGCCTCCTGACTAATTTCCTTCCCTTCAAATCCATTTTTCCACACTGTCACCAGCTTTATCTATCTAAGATGCGAATTGAGTCATGTCATCTTCTTGCGTGAAACCACTGAGCAGGAACAAAATCCAAGCTTCTTAGGATAACACATAAGCCTTTCCAATTTGACTCAAATTTTCTATCTAAACTTATTTCCTGGCTCAACACCTCCAATCCCTTTAAAGTTCAACTTTATTTTGCCATATACTTCTCCAACACTGGTATCTCTGTCTTGTAGTTACAGTCAGTTCCTCCAGCCTACCATGTCCTTCACTCCCATCACTGGGAGAATTCCTATCTATTCTTCAAGGTCCATTTCCATTATCACTGTCCCAAAAAGCCTTTAAAGTTTTCAGGCAGAGAGCTTCTCTGCCTTGTGTGCTTGTGCTCTGCTGCCTTATTACTTATATACTATATCAGTATTATAGTATGAAACTTATTGTACTGTAACTACACTAGCATATAAATCTTCCTCACATAGATTATGACTTGCCTATATAAAGATCCTAAATAGATCTTTTTAGCAGTTCAAATTCTTTGAGCATAAAATACCATAAATGTTCACTGAAGATTAAGCATCAATCTATCACTGGGCTACATATTGGACTTGCAAAACTTAGCCATCAATGGTGTCCACAGTAATCTCATTCAAGGTCTGTCTCCTTTGCATCCTAAGTATGCAAATAGTTGGAGAGCGGAGGAAGATTTTGTTTATTGCAATGTGGTGATTTTCTGGTACACCAAAATCAATGGTGAAGCATATTATATGTAATACATGCAATTTTAGCTTTCACCAGTGCTCTAGTCCCCTGGATATAAGAGATTGCATCGTCATCTTGATTGTTGTGGAAATATGCACCATCCTATGTACTTACTCACTACCTATGTGTTGTACACAAGAACTTCACAACCACTGAATTCTCATTACATGTTTGTGGGATAAGTAAATATTGGATGGATGGATTCTTGGGTGGATGGGTTCATGGATGAGTTATTAGAATAATGGACATTATGCATAAATTTGAATTCCTGATCTTCCTCTCTTGAATACTCATTGCACTTGGCATTAAAAATGTGAACTTTGAGGTGGATACTGCTTGTTGATACTTAAGATAATCATTGTTTTTCTGGGCTATCCCCTGTTATATACAGGCACAAAGACTGGAAACTACATTTCTCAGATGCCCCTTGCCATTATGAGTCTGGTTAGATTCTACCAGAGATTTAAAAACAGAAGGGAATGACAAGCCATTATTCTCTGGTGGCAATTATAGGTAGGTAAGTGGGTTTAGACATCTTATAAGGAATTACCCATGTTTGTGCCTTAAACAATTGAAATTCCTGAACTTCTGGATTTCTTGAAAGTTTTTATATTGACTTTCATTCATCCAGCTTTCTAATAAGTGTATGAGTTTTTCCTATAGTAAACTTCTTCCTATCCAAAATACCTAGCATAAATTCTGAGTAGTACAAACTCTTGGTTAGAAAACTAACATAAAATGGTTACTGAGTCCTACTGAACATTCAATTCAATAACCTTTATAGTAATATGAGTCATATATATGCACACACACACACACACACACACACACACACTTCTTCTTTAAATACTTTCAGTGATGAAAAGTTTAGTTTCACAAGGTAGCTAATTTCCCTCCATGAGAGTTCCTAATTAGAAAAAAATAAATTCATCTTTCTCATCTTATCTTGAAATAATTGGCTCTCATTATCTATTTACTTTCTTTTTTAATTTTTACTAAATTATGGAATGACATTGGTTTGTAAAATTACATAGGTTTCAAATTCTATTAATATAATCCATCATCTATATATTGCACTGTGCGTTCAGCACCCAGAGTCAGTTCCCCCAGCATCATATTTACTTTCTTATTCTCTAGTCCTTCTATCTCTAGAGAGTTCTCAGACTCTGGGTATTGACAGTGTCTATAGATAAGCTGGACTAAGATCAATATCTTTGGATCCTCCAAGTGGGTGTGATTATTAGGAAAGTAGAACAGTAACCTAATTCTGCGTGTTTTCTTGTGGTGGCCAATTTCAGAGTTCAGGCTTGGTAATACATCAGGCCATTAGAACAAAAGCTTACTAAAGGCAATGACAATAACTTAAGTACCTTTAAATCTCCATTACAAAAAATGGGGCTTTTCCGTTGCTGAGCTGACCCAAAGTGCAAAGGGAAAGTTTTAAATAGGTGTAAATCTGACATTAAAGGAGATAAAATTATTTCAAAGATCCCTAAGTCTTCATATTAGTCCATCTCTACAAAATCAGCACAACTCCTTTTACATTTCAGATTTTAGATTGACACAATATAGAATACAATCACTATTTAAGACACGTAAAAATAAACGTATTTAAAGCCAACAACTAGCAGAGAATTATTTAAGTATTTTGCAACAAAAATTTATGAAGTTTGAATGAATTTTGCTAAAAATTTGCAGCTGTTTATGCAAAACCTTTTATCTTTAACATATCTGGAGATAACACATATACTTTTTCAAAAAGTTAAAAAAATAAGCAAAAAGTTAACTCATTATATATTTTGGATATTAACATAGGATGATATTCCTATTCTTAATAACATTTTTAATAAGACCTTAAATTCTGGCCAATATGGAGTAACAGAAAGTGGATTTATCCCAGCTGAAATGACCAAAACAAGGAACAAAATACATGAAACAATGGTTCTTAAAAGATTTGACATCAGGCAATGGCTAGCAGTTTCTGAGAGACAAGAAAGAAAAGTGTCCAGGATGGGACTCAGAGAAGGGGAGCCCCCGTGGGGCCTGGGAGCCTACATGGGGCCCACTAGCACCTGTGAATTGAGGAGAATGAGAGAGGTAAACTACTACATAGATGATACAACTTTCAAAATGAATAATAAAGAAATGTTACATGCAACTTTATGCTGATATATTCAACAACTTAGATGAAATAAACAAATTCATTTAAAGATGGAAACTACCATGCTTACTTAAGAAGAAACAGATCATCTAAATAGACTTAAATTTATTAAAGAATTGAATTTGTATTTAAAAATCTTACCACAAATAAAACTCTAGTCACAGATGGTACTTGAGTGGAGAATTCTTCCAACTACTTAAGCAAAATATAATATTGATAGTATACAAATTCCTCCAGAAAATTGGGGAATTGAGAATTCTTTCTAATTCATTTTATGAGGTTTGCAATATTACTGACATCCAAACTATGCAAAGATATTACAAGAAAATAAAAATATAGGCTAATAACACTTGTCATCAATAAAAAAGATTGTTAACAACAATATAACAAATTAAATTTAGCAATATAAAAAGTGTTGACTCCTTAGAGATAATCTCTAACTGCATGGAATGTCCTGTCAGATAAAAATGCCCCTGTTTATTTGAGGTCCTTGGGCCATGCCAGACAGTCTTACTAAATGATTTAGGGTGGTGCCTTTTGGTTTTATAGTATTATTAGTTTAACCTCTGAAGAAGCTGGTGACTAATGTCAGTCATGTGGGCACTTAGCCATGCCTGTATGGCAGAATCCCAATAAAGATGTTGGACACCAAGGCTGGGGTGAGCTTCCCTGGTTGGCACTACTGCCTGTATATTACAATGCAGTGTTACTGAAAAAATCATGTTTTCCATGACTCTACAGGTACACAACAACTGAAAGCTCTATGTTTGAAACTTTCCTGACTCTGCTTTATGTGTCTATTCCCTTTGCTTATTTTAATGTGCATTTTTTCTTTGTAATAAAACATAACCATGAATATAACAGCTTTTAGTGAGTTCTGTCAATTCTTAATGCAAATTTTGAAACTGAGTTTAGTCTTGGGGACCACAGACTTAAAACTGATGTCAGAAATAAGGGCAGTCTTATAGATGGTCTTCTAACTTTAAAGTGACTGAATGTGGTTAATTGCAGGGATGCAAGGTGGATTTCACACTTGAATGTATTTCATCATATTATCACACTAGAAAAGAAAATCATAAGATCATCTCTGTAGATGCACAAAATGTATTTCAAAATATCCAAATTCTATTATTGAAACAAACCCAGATTGTGCTTTCTTATTTGGCAAATAAGAAATATTGGGGAGTTCCCTGATGGTGTAGTGGCTTAAGGCTTCGGCGTTGGCGCTGTCAGCGCTGCGGCCTGGGTTCGATTCCCAGTCAGGGAGCTACCCACATACCAAAAAGCAAAAAAAAAAAAAGAAAGAAATATTTGCCTAACCCAAGGTCACAAAGTCCTTCTCCTATGTTTTCTTCTGGAAGTTTTAGAGTTTTAAGATTTACCTGTCTGTATGTGATTCATTTTGAGTTAATTTCTGTATAAAGGTCATGGTATCAATAAAAGGTTTTATGTGTTTTGATTTTTACATATCATAGCCAATTATTCCAGTATCATTAGTTGAAAACATGCCTTTTCTCCACTACATTTCCTTTTTAACTTTGATGAAATCAATAGTGGTATTTCTCATCTGGATAAAATCTATGAAAATAACTATCTGTAACATTATTTTTAATAGTAAAACTAAGTGTTTTTCCTCTAAAATCAGAAACAAGAAAAGGATGCCTAGTTTCATTGCTTCTATTCAACATTGTACTGGCAGTTGTAGCCAATGGAATGAAGGAAGGAGGAGGAAAAGGATAAAGAGAAGCAGAAAAAATAAAAAGCATCCAGATTGGCAAAAAATAAATAAACTGCTGTTTTGCAAGATAGCATGATTATCTCTGCAGAAAATTTAATGAACTATATAAAATCACTACGAGAACTAATAAATGAGTTTAGCAAGTTTGCCAGGTACAATGGTAATATAAATAATCAACTACATTTCTGCAACAACAGACAACTTGATTTAAAATAAAAATTACCAATATTTTCAAACAATACATCTGATAAGGGTCTAATATCTAAAATATATAAAGAATTAATAAACAAAATGAGCAACAAAAAACAAACAAGTCAATTAAAAAGTGGGCAGAGGACCTAAACAGGCAGTTCTCCCACAAAAAAATACAAATGACCAGCAGACATATGAAAAAATGTTCATCCTCATTAGCTATCAGGGAAATGCAAATCAAAACCACAATGAGATACCACCTCACACCTGTGAGAATGGCTGTTATCAACAAGACAAGGAATAACAAGTGCTGGAGAGGATGTGGAGAAAAAGGAACTCTGGTACACTGCTGGTGGGAATGCAAATTGGTACAACCACTGTGGAAAGCAGTGTGGAGGTTCCTCAGAAAATTGGGAATGGAGCTACCATGTGACTCAGCAATGCCCCTTCTGGGGATCTACCCCAAAACTTGAAAACCTTTGTCCGCAAAGACTTATGTACCCCAATGTTCATTGCAGCACTGTTCACAGTGGCCAAAACATGGAAACAACCAAAGTGCCCTGTGACAGATGACTGGATAAAGAAGCTGTGGTACATATACACAATGGAATATTACTCAGCTGTAAGAAAAGATGAAATACTGCCATTTACAACAAAATGGATGGACCTGGAGATCATCATGCTTAGTGAAATAAGCCAGACAGAAAAAACAAAGAACTGTATGACTTCACTCATATGCGGAATATAAAACTGAAAGCAACAAAGAAACAAACAAACAAACAAACAAACCCATGGACACAATCAGTAGTTTAATGCTTATTTGGGGACAAATGGGGAGGGGATGGGAAAAAGGGGAGGGTGTGGGAGAGGAGAGAGGGGGAGCTAAATATATGGTGATGGAAAGAGAACTCACACTGGATGGTGAACATATAATGCAACAAATAGACAATGCACTGTAGAATTGTACAACTGAAATCTATGTAATTCTTGCTAACCAATGTCACCCCAATTAGCCTAACAATAAAAAATTTACAAAAAAAATTATAATGTATTAAGAAGTAACATTTTAGGCTTGAATACATTCAGATTATGGCATGAAAGGAAATCAGATCTTTAAAGAAAATTAGAGAGAGAGAGAGGATAAACTAGCAATGAGTCAAAAATTGTTTTAACAAATCACATTAGCATTAGAATTTACATGCTCTAATAAAGGACAATAAGATAAAAAAAAATAAAATAAAAATTACCATTACAATAACATAAAAATATTAAGTATTTGGGGATAAGTGTAACAGAAGTATATACTATCTCTACACTAAAAATTATATACATTACTGTGAGAAATCAAAAAAGACTGAAATAAACAGATAAATGTGCCATGTTCATGGATAAGAAAACTATCTATAACACATCAATCTTCCAAATTGATCTATGTACTAGGTGCATCCGCAATCAAAATCACAATAAGCATTTTTATAGAAATTGACAAGCTGATTCTAAAAATTATATGAAAATGTAAAGGATCTAGAATTGCAAAATAATAATAAAACCTTGAAAAAGAAAAAAGTAAATTTGGAGAACTGATCCTCCAAGACAATATATATAAGAAATAAATAAAACTATATATGTGTGGTCTATTTTTTTATTTTTTTTATTTTTTTAATTCATTTTTATTGTTAGACTTATTGGGGTGACATCTGTTAGCAAGGATTACATAGGTTTCAGGCATACAATTCTACAGTGCATTGTCAACTTGATATATAATAAGTTCACCACCTAATGTGACTTCTCTTTCCATCACCTTATATTTAGCTTCCCCTCCCTCCTCTCCCACCCCTTCCCCTTTCTCTCCTCCCTAATATTGAGTTTTATCAAAGTTACAAAGAAAATTTAGTTGAGAAAGGGTAGTGGTTTCAACAAATGGTACTGAAATAATTAGATATTCATATGCAAAAACCAAAACATATAAATTTTTGATCAATACTTTGTACCACATAAAAACCTTAATTCAAAATGAATCACAAGCAGACATAAATCTTAAAACTATAAAACGTACAGAAGAAAACATATGAGAAATACTTTGTGATCTTGGATCAGGCAAAAATTTCTTAGTATTTAAAGCTCAATCTATTAAAATGAAAAACTTCAAAATTAAAAAACTTTACCTTTGTTAGGGTGAAAAAGGAAACAGAATTAAGAATTACAAATTAGTAGTCATAAGCCTATAAAATATAGCATAGGGAATACAGTCAATAATATCATATTAATAGTAACTATGTATGATGCCAGGTGGGTACTAGACTTATTGGGGATCACTTTATAAATTATATAAATGTGTAACCATTGTGCTATACACCTGAAACTAAAATAACATAATACCGAATGTCAACTATAATTAAAAAATTAAAAATAATTTTTAAAACCAAAATAAAAAAGAACTGCCTTTCAAAAGTCACTATTACAGTAATGAAAGAAAAACTGCATACTGAGAAAGAGTGTTCGCAAATCACTATCTAATAATGGACTTGTACCTAGAATATATAAATATGTTTTAAAAATTACCAGACTAATAGAAAATTGACGGTTTGAACACATACTTAACCAATCTATAAATATATGTAGATATGTAAAAATATGTTCAACATTATTTCTCATTAGAGAAATGCAAATAAAACCATAGAAGATTCCACACATCTATTAAGATGTCTAAAATTTAGAAGAGGGATTACATCAAGTGTTAGCGAGGATTTGGAGTAGCTGGAACTCTTATAACACTACTTGTAGTAATTATAATGGCACAAACACTTTGGAAAACAGTTTGGATGTTTCTTAAAAAGTTAAACATCCACCTACTATTACTGAGTGAAAATAGCCAGACAAAAGGAGTATATCCTATAAGATCCCATTTAAATAAAATTCTAGGAAATGCCAACTAATCCACGGTAGCAGAAGGCTAGTTGCCTGGGGATGGAGAAAGAGCAATGAGGGCCAGAAGAGAAAGATTACAAAAAGAAGGACACTTGTCCTTTGTCTTGATTTTGCTGATGGTTTCATTGGCGTGCATATATGCTCGTATGTCAAAACTTACCAAGCTGAATGTTGGGCATATCTCCACAAAGCTGTTAAATGTTTTTTTTTTTAATATGTTTAAAATCTTAATATTTTCTAAGGAACATGAAGCAAGTCATTGTCCATTGGCACATCATAATAACAAGTTATTATGCCTTATATCAAAATGATGGCTTTGATTATCAATTGGAACTTATGGTTTAAGCACACAAAACTCACTACTTTAAGCAATCCAAACACTTTCTCTTATGGGCACGGTAAACACATAAAAAATTGGATTTCACAGTGCTGCATTTCTCACTTTCTAAAAGTGTAAGTAACTACAAGATTAGGGTAGCACATGTAGTGTGCTATGCAATGTCCAACATGGTGGAATCAGTAGCCACAATGCATTTCCAACTCTGATGCCCCTTTGTGCTTTCATGAGTTTATGGCTCCCTCCCGTGTGCGTTATGTGTGCTCATCTTTTGCTAACTTTCTGAAAAATACGTCTCTTCCATTCAAAATTTCAAATGCTAGAACTGTACCTATGACCTTGTATCTACTTTCTTCCATTTACATTCTCTCCTGCTCCCTCCTCTTTCTTCTTGAACTTCCCTTTACACTTCCATCTTTAGATTTGTGGTGGTTCTTTCGTCTCCTTTATTCTCTTCTGCATTTGCACCACTCATATCCCTCACTGGTTTCAACCTCGCCACATTGCACTTCCTTCATCAAGACTTGCTGGCTTCTTCCTGTCACATTTAAGTACTTCTTGTTACTTCCCTTTCTTCCTTCAAGCTCATTTTAACAATAGAAACAAAAGTGTTCCTAATACATACTTAATTAAAATATTATAATATATAATACATATAAAAACAAAGTAGTATCTACAAATTAGTCCATACATTTGATAATATATAATACATATAAAAACAAAGTAGTATCTACAAATTAGTCCATACATTTTATTGTAATCCAATCAAAATCCCTAGTGATTTGTGTGTAATCACACTACATACTATACAATAGATATCTGCATACACTGCAGCTGAGAGTAAAAGTTCATTGAGCAACTTTGGAGAAAGGATTTGCAGGATTTAGCAAAATTTGATGATCATGCACCTGTGCAACAGAATCTGTGCACAAGAATGTTTATGACACAATTGTTTACAATAGGTCTAATCAGGAAACAAACCAAATGAACATCAACAGTGACACAGGTACAATAATTGTGGTCTTTTTACATAAGAATATGGTATTGAATTTCAGCTATGAATATGAAAAAGCATGAATAAATCTTGTAAACATGTTAAGCAAAGGAATCAAGGTACAAAATAATACAGTATGATAATATTCATATAAAGTTAAAAAATAGAGAAGATGAAACTATATTGTTTTGGGATACATCTTACATGATAAGTTGTCATGAAAAGCAAGGAGTTAATTCTTTGCTTAAGTGTAGTAGGTTGAATGTTGGCCCCACAAAAGATATGTCCAAGTCCTAATCCTTCTAACCAGTGAATGTGATCTTATTTGGAAAAAGGGTCTTTGGAGATATCATTAAGGATTTTGAGCTGAGATCACCCTGGATTTCCAAGTGGACCCTAAATCCAATGACAAATATCATAATAAGAGCCAGAGGAGAGAAGAGAGAGCGATAGACAGAGAGACAGAGAGACAGAAAGAGACAGAGAGAGCAGTTATGGAGCCATAAGCCAAGGAATGTCTGGAGTCACCAGAAGCTGAAAGAGACAGAGAACAAATTCTCCCCTAGGATCCCAGAGGGAGTCCAGTGTCATTGACACTTTGATTATGGACTTCTGGCTTCCAGAACTGGGAGAGAATAAATCTCTGTTGTTTAAAGCCACACAGTTTATAGTGATTTGCTATGAAAGCTTTTGGAAACTGATATACCTAGTATAGAAATTTTAGCTAGTATCTTGTTATTAATAATAATGATCTGCTAACAATAAAGAATAAGGGGCAATGTGCTGTACTCCAACCACACCTTCTCAAAAGCACAGGAATCAGTGAAAGACTAGGAGAGAAAATGCGGGGTGATGAGAGCGACAGAGCATGAGAGTGAGAAGGGAAGGACCATCTTGAGCTGGTGGGAGGTGGGACCCTCGGAGACCACGGGAGAAGCATGAGGGATGAGCAGGCAGCTACAGGAGGCTCATCACATAGCTTCCAGATAAATTTTCAGAGCCACTCTTTCATCCCCAGAGTAATTTTGACTTGAATTTGACATCATATCTGTCTGTCCTGTCAAGCTGCTTTTCTCCCAACTTCTTGGCATTCATTGTGATCTTATGTAAAAAGACCACAATTATTGTACCTGTATTGTTTAAAATAGAATAATACATATTCTGTTTTAAAGAGAATTCTATTAAGAGCTAAGCCAACTGTGAGGACTATCTATATGATTTATTCCCAGAGAGTACAAATCACTGGGAAATCTCTACATGAAGTTCCTGCCAGTGAAAGTGGATATTCTCTGCTCATTTTCTGCCACCAGTCCAACAATAATTTATTTTTGTCAATAATAATTAAAATTATTAGTCCACATGACATTTCTATAGTGTTATTAGTGTAATTGTATTTTATACTATCTGATTTGATCTTCACCACAGTTCTGTGTAATGAATAGGGAAGATATTATCTCTACTATTTTTTTCTTTTTTAATCCCTACTTTTTAAATAAGCTATCTGGGCATTTAGTGACTTCCCTTAGGTCATTAAGATAGTCATGGATGTAGTTATAATTAAAATGTAGAATTTCTGATTCTTTTTTCCAGTGTTAATTCTCTGTTGATCATTCATCAACTTTATTTATAGGCCAACATTTATTGAATATCAACCACATTTAATGCTGTATGTAATGCATTGGAGAAGAAATATATGGGATGCAAGGTAGAGTTGCTCACCTCAGAAACTTGGTAGTCTTCTCACAAAGACAAGCATACAAAGACCTACCTAACTTTTAAAGGAAAATGAAATAGAGCAAACCTCTATGATACTATCCCATAGTAACAAGAGTGTTTATACACTGTAATTGGTGATTGGCTCTTTTTCTCCAAGTAGCACATATTCTCATACATGGGAATGGGCAAAAGTGGGCATAGGGAGGCTGGCAAAGTTAGGCCGGAAAACGGTTTGACAAGTATGGAAATGTGAGGGACTCCTGCATCACAAGTCTTCTTCCAACTGTGAACTGGGAATTACTAAATGAGGAATTGTGGGTATTGTTGTCACTCTTCTGGATGTGCCAGTCAACTGCAAGACTCAGACATGCCCCCATTGATATTTAAGCCAGAACAGACTATCACATCCAGGACCAAGATGGATTTCGGTCTTGCATTCAGACTTCTATTTCAACTTTTCCCACAGCTAGGCAAATTCTGTCCTTTTTATGGCTGAAAAAAATCACTATATAGTCAAAATAAAATATATAATACATAAAAGAAAATGAAGTTCAAATGCAAGCAAATGCCGTTAGACGGTTGACATGCCTATTATTAAAATGGTTTTATAAAAATTGTTTTCCAAATAATAAAATAATTCAAAATACACCACAGTTGAATCATTCATCTTGAAATTTTGATTTTATGTTTTCTCGTATCTATGTATTATAGGCAGATGATTCTCTTGGAGATGGTGGGACATGATTGCTTTCGTCTCTGGTAGGATTTATATGTAGATGTCAGGAAGCCAAAATCAGTCTTAGAATAAGATACTCCTACGTGTGGGACTGTTTCCACTATTTTATTTACTCTAAAATTAGTAACACTACCTTTATATTCATTTAACAAGTTGAACCTGTGCCCGTTAATACCCTTTTTACTGTGTTGTAATTATTGTATCATGCAGGTCACACATACAAACCTTTTTCAGATCCAGAAAAGTAAAAGAAATGGGAGATGAACCAGGGTATGAAACAGAAAACAGTGACTTTTGGCTAATTGAAGATCAAGTGTCCTTCCTAAATGCTCCCAAACCTAAAATGTTACAAAAATGTGTGTAAGCAAAAAAAAAAAAAAAAAAAAAAAAAAGTCAGTTAATCTGGTTGCTAATTTGTATTATCTTTTTTACTGTGATACTTATCCAGTTCTTAGGCTATACAAGTACCCTTTGATACACCAACTACATGTTACTTGTAGTGGTTTATCCAGAGATTAGCTTTGAACTTGTCAAGAATAAGTATTTAATAAATAGCTTATGAACAAGTGATTGAAAATAATGAAGGAATGAATTCTTAAATTTTAGAACACAAAAGTGTTTTGGGGAAAGTGTAAAGGGGAAAGTGACATAAATTTTACTATATTCTTGTGTAAAAACTAAGACTCTTATTTATCTAACTGAATTCTTACAAAAACCTTGTGTATGTACACAAGCATTTTCATTTATCGACTGAGGAAACTGACCCTCAGAGATGATAAGGGATAGGTCCAAGGTCATATAGTTATTAAGGAGTGAAACAGATTTCTTTTGAACTCCAAAGTCCTCCCATGCTCATTTTACTGTATCAGAGCACCTCTTCTTGAATCAGCGAAAATGCCACATACAGCCTGACAGTTAAGAAATAGAAAAATTGGATTCTTCTGACTGATTGTCAATATTTTATTTCATGGCCAGATGTTTATGGTTCCACAGACTAAATTGGAAGCTTTATTTGCCTGGTTTTTGGGCTGTGTCAGTATGATCAGTCCCATGATGATATTATAGTATTAATAATGTTGGAAAAGTTGAGATGTGAGTACAATGCTGCCAATTAATTGTAGACTGGATTTTGGAACGTGCTTCGTCGCTCTGTGATACACACCACATCACTGACACCATGTTTTCCATCTCCTTTGCTTTCAGCTCCTAGCTATGTCCTGGCAAATTGTCAGCACTCAAAAGGAGCATTTGCAAACTGAAGGGACATTTTAAGTGCAATGAGAAGGATTTAAGCAATCTGAAATAGCAAACACAAAGAAAATTCTTCTGATGGATTTTGGAGCACTTTTAGTTCTTTAGCAAAATGTTCTTCTTCGTAGCCTTTGACAAACTTAAAGAAATATTAAAATCAAAGAAGCTACATTGATGTCTGATAGGGACATACCATGTGAAGTGTGTTTTTAGAATAGCATCGATGGACTTCTCCAGTTGCTCAAAGGAAATGATACTCCAATGTCCAATGGGAAGCTGGGAAGAGAAGTTAGAGCAGGCAGCAAACTCACTGCCTTTCCCATAAATCTGTCTGGTGCTGAGCCAGAAGAGAAGAAAACCAGTAGGCCACAACTGAGCCTCAAGCCATACTTCAGTCTTTTATATCCTCAGGGTATATTACAAGAGATGGTTGGATCTTAGACTGACTCTACAGTGAATACATTATGGTTAAAAAGAGCATGGACAATAACCATAATTAATTTTATTCCAATTTTAGCTAGATCTGCTGTAATTATAGCTGAAAACATCATAATGTATAGAATAATAATAATAACTACCTATAAGGTTATTGTGAGCATTACAGGAGAGAATGCATTTAAAACACAATGCACTATAATATAATGCTTGATGTGTATAAATATAGATAGTGCATAATATTTATAGTGAGAAAGCTATTTCACAGACTTAATTATTGCCCTTGCCCATGCACACTGGCTGTATTGTTTTTCTGACTCTGTTGAAATTAGTCAGAATCATTTCTGCCTTAAGAGTTCATAGGGTTGATATTGCTAGAATTTTTCTTTATATAAACCAATATTTCTTCTGCCACCAAAGTCCAATGCACAATTGGAATAATAATATAAACTCCTTTTGTTTCACCCCCATCCAACCTCCTGATAAAATTGGCAACACTATTGTT
Source organism: Lyroderma lyra (assembly GCA_004026885.1). Taxonomy (NCBI): domain Eukaryota; kingdom Metazoa; phylum Chordata; class Mammalia; order Chiroptera; family Megadermatidae; genus Lyroderma; species Lyroderma lyra. The sequence goes on along the minus strand of PVJL010000329.1, from coordinate 105,322 downwards.
AATTATTTGGGACATCTTTCAGAGTGTCTCATGTGTGCTTCCCCCAGAATTCTGCCTTTCCTCAGTGTCAGATATGAAGACCTCAGTAGCCTGGAAATAATCGCTGCTGCCACTGACTACAGTCACCTCCCTCTTGGCATTGTCATCTCCCGTGGTGGCCCTACTTCCAGTAGACACCACTGGTGTCATGAAGATACTGTGAGACTCAACATGTCAGTGTAGCATGTGCTGGATTGCTCAGCGTATTAAAACATGGAAATAGGAACCACATGCTTCTCCCTATTTTGTGTTACCAATGGCCCAAAATCTTAAAGGAATTTTAATGAAAATAAAATGTATCCCTTTATTTTTTTTATCTCTTTCTGCCTGTTAATCCTGTACATAATACCTCACTTTTCTAGACTTAAGTTTTTTTTAGAGTCTAGGCTTAGGAACAATTTAAAAAGTCAATTGTCACGCATTGCATGAAAACATCTCTTCATTTCTATTGACTGAGTTTTGGTTGGTGGGCCAAATATGTCTGCTTCTCTCTGTCTCCGTCTCTCTTTCTGTTTTTCTCTCTTATTTCCCAGAGGCAAATATATTTTAGCAGTTCTTTTAAATGAATTTCTAGACATTCCCAGAGTCACATGAAACCCAATCATGCGCAAAGCTTGGATTTCACTTGGAACCTTCCCTTCCCACCAGCTACTTCTACCAACTACCTAGAATTGTCAAGCAGGAAAAATACCTGTCAGATCTTTCCCTCTCACTTCTTAGCATTCAGTAAGACACACTTTATCAATTCAGACTAAAGAGAATGTTACATTTCCTCAAAACTTCAGAGAGCATTTTTTTTTCCTATGCATTTCTCCAAAAATTTTAGTAAACTCTAAAGACATTCTTGTTCATCTTCTTAAATCCTATGCTTAAAAACCTCAGTGTCCAGAAATAATCCCAAGCATTGGCCTAAATCCTCATACTGAAGCACAAAATAAAATTCTTCTCATTTGATCCTGTGTGAAAACAGAGATGGGACAAGCTACACAATTTCTAACTTAGCATCCCTCTTTAAGCAAATGCAAAAACTATGTCAAGTCTCTGTTTTTCTTCTGCACCAGTAATTCCAGATGTGTTCATTATTTTCTTCCTCCCTCATTCTAATTTTTAAAGGAGTCTGTTTATAGCTGTTTCTTTGAAAGGTCTTCATGTTCTCCCATGCCTCCTGATCAGATAAAGAAATTCCAGTTGTTTTTGTCTTCCTTTGTGTTACTTTCTAGTGCTTTCAGTCATCATTGCCTTCCTCCTGTATCCTCTCTAGTATTTCTGTTCTGAATATGTGACTTTCAATTCAATGTGAATAAAAACAATCATATTTAGGTTGACCAGATGTACTCTTTTAAATGGGATAAAACGATACTATCCTGTTTCAAATGGTACACATGGTCAGCCTAGTCTCATTGGGTTAAATTCAAGGTTGCAGTAGGCTGACCACACGTACTGTTTGAAATGGGACAGTAACCATTGTTTTCTGTTCTATTTAAAATGGTATGTCTGGTCAGCCTAATTGTATTTTTTATTTAAGTAATAACTTAATAGTTACTTCTGTCCTCTAACTAGACAATATTTCAACCCTGAGGATAAAATGTGGTGGGGATATGAATGCAGGTACCATTCTTTAAAAGTGTATACAGGGTTTAATTTTTCTCCACAATCTCTCCAGCACTTGTTAGTCCTTGTCTTGTTGATAATAGCCATTCTCACAGGTGTAAGGTGGTATCTCATTGTCGTTTTGATTTGCACTTCCCTAATAGATAACGAAGTTGAGCATTTTTTCATATACCTGTTGACCATTTGTATGTCTTTCTGAGTGAAACATCAGTTTCATTCCTCTGCCCACTTTTTAATTGGACTGTTTTTTTTTTGTTGTTGTTGTTGAGTCATACAATTTCTTTATATATTTTGGGTATTAGTTCCTTATCAGAGGTGTTGTTTGCAAATATTTTTTCCCATTTTGTTGATGTTTTTCTTTGCTGTGTTGATGGTTTCTTTTGCTGTGCAGAAGTTTTTTAGTTTGATATAGTCCCATTTATTTATTTTTGCTTGTACTCCCCTTACTTTTGATGGCTGGTTCATAAAGTTCTCTCTGAACCCAAGATCTACCCAAAAAATTTAAAAACTTTAGTCCACAAAGACTTATGTATCCCAATGTTCATCACGGCACTGTTCACGGTGGTCAAGTGATGAAAACAACCAAAGTGCCCCTCATTAGATGACTGGATAAAGAAGCTGTGGTACATATACACAATGGAATATTACTCAGCTATAAGAAAAGATGAAATACTGCCACTGTGACAAAATGGATGGACCTGGAGATCATCATGCTAAGAAAAATAAGCAAGATAGAAAAAAAAATCAAGGACCATATGGCTTCACTCCTATGCAGAACACAAAACTGAAAGCAACAAACAAAGAAAAACTCAAAGAGTGGGTGAGGATGGAGCAGGAGCCAAATATATGGTGATGGAAAGAGAACTCACACTGGGTGGTGAACACATACTGCAACACATAGACAATGCACTGTAGAATTGTACACCTGGGACCTGTGTAATTTTTACTAACCAATGTCACCCTTATAAATTTAACAGTAAGTAAATTAATTAATTAAATAATTCAAACTAATAAATTCTATAGCCATATGAAATGCACTCAAAAAGAAAATAAACAGCTCAGTTGGTTGAAGACAGAAAAAAATATATTAACAAAATTAGCACTGCTGTGTTCATAGAAATTTAAAATCTTAAAGGCATTTGCAAAATCATTTCTAGAAAAAACTCCTTAAAATAATTATCATTATAACATATAACTCTTATTGTATGGGTGGCATTTTATTACTGACACTGTATTTTGATTGTGATGATTAAGTGACATACTCCACAGAATTGGCTTGTGGGAATAAATTAATAGGACCAGAGATGAAAAGAAATAACAACACTGGAAGAGCCCAGAAGGTCATACACATAGAGATGGATTTTGTGGGGGTCAAAAAACCATGTGAAATTTATATGTTGGTAGATTAACCAATAGAATAAAGTTTTCATATTAAAAAAACTTATTAATTTATGAGCTTTCCCATTGAGCTGAAGAAGCTGTAAGGGAGAGACATTCTTTACTTAATTTTCTTTGCTTCTTTCAATAAACTCTAATTTAACAAGAGTGGAAAAATTAACAAAGAAATTAAAGACAAAATTTTAAAAATGACCTTTCAGAATAAGGAGGGGCCTCAAATATGAAATTCCCACAAACTGTCTCTACAGGAAAGCACATTTTTGACAAATACAGGACACTGTAAATCCAGAATGGGTAGTTTAGTTTTTTTGTCTCAAGTAAGTCAACTATGGGATTCTTATTGTGATTACAGAGAAAAACAATAAGAAAAACTGTCTACATAATTATAATCTGATCATATTCCCTTCTCCAAAATTCTAAACATATTGGTCTATACACAAAGCCCAGACATCTTTGGGGAAAATAGATAATGTTTGAGGGTCAAGTAAAATTTTTATATCTAGTTATGTCAAGCTAGAATGAAAAAACACTGTTCAGATGTCCTTTTACAGACAAACATTTCTACAGTTTTTTTCATTGTGTTAGCAATGACACAAACCTTTATTTCTCATAGCTGTGGCCATGCCAACATTGTTGCATCCTATTCTGAGTTTTCTTTCAGTTAGTTAAAAAAATGAGAAAATGAATAAACTAAACAATCAGCCATTTAATGGACATTGTTGAAATGCCTCCTAAGTTCCAGGCACTGTGCTAGAATCTGGGCATAGAGGAATGAACCTTAACCCAGGTTGTCCAGTGGCTCAAAGTTTAATGTAGTGGTCCAATGAAAAGGGAACAGCCCATGGAGTACCATGTTAAGAGTTACAGAGATGTTATGAATAAGACATGAGAGTGAGAAAAAAATAATTTTCCTTTGCAAAAGCAACAAAGACTTTTTACCAAAAATCTCTTAACTCAGAGATTCAGATTATTTTATTTATTTATTTATTTATTCATTTTTTAGGTAAGGGGATGGGTGATATTCCAGGAAAAGGAAACAATAGTATGGGTGAAGGAATAAATGATCATAAGAACGTGGGGTACCTAAGCAGTTTGAGTCGACTAAAGTTGGAGAGTGGAAGAAATTACGAGAAAGGCTAGATTATCAAGGCCCTCCTGCAGTAAAAGGCCCTCTCTTAGTGGAGCATTTACTGGAGGATCATTGAAGATTTTAGCAGGGATCTGATGTAATCAGAGAATATAGCACAGAGGACTTAGGGTTACATGGAGAATGGCGGGACGTGAGGCTTGGACTACTGATAATAACAGATAAGAGTTGCTAAGAATCTGGTAACTGGATTAGAGGAGGAGACGTGGATGACTCATTTTAAATCTTGAAAACAGTCACCCTTGCCCAGGTTATCTTTAAATTTCTGGGATTTAATTTCATCTTATTGAATTCTATCTTTTGTGGCTGAGGCAAGTTGCTTTCATCTATGAGACTGGGGTATTGAGTGTGTTGGAAATCAATAAATGACCAGAGAAATGAAGTATCCAGAAGAGAAGTTCTGGGGCCCTCTATTTAAGGATGGAGTGCTACATGAACAAAGTAGCAATTAGCTGAGGCCAAAAGTGAGTGTGACCGTAAATGCAATATGAGGAGATTGGGTTGGATAGACCAGATGTTTCCGAGTTTGCTTTGGGAAACCAAAGCCCTAGAGAAAGGTTTGAAAAAAAGCCACCAGGGACCACTAACCTGTGTAAATGGTTGATTGCCTTGATAAAGATCTTTCCTCTCTACAAGTTCCCAATGATAGGAAATGTGGAAACATAAAGGATATTTGCCTAATCAAGTCCATTCTTAGCTAAGCTGGGAACAATGCACAGAGCATTTTTAAAGCCTCTATTGTTGTTCTCTGACCTTCCAAAGGGGTGGGGGGTAGGGTGTGGTTATGTGGTTATCCAGTTTGATTTAAAAATCCTTTCAGGTAAATAACACCAGCCTTATATTCTTGATGAAATTCCCCAGACCCTCCTGATAAGAAGAGGGTGCTAACTGAAACTAATATAATATTGTATGTCAACTGTAATTGAAAAATAAAAATAATTGTTAAAAGAAAGAAAGAAGAGGGTGCTAACAATCCTCAAGATGTTAATCATTTGGGCCAGTGGCACAGCTTTTTGCTTTGAAGCTTCTTAGAGATACCTTGTATTTGCTCTTCTGATGATGAAAAATGCTAGTAATCTGGCCAACCAGTGAAAAAAACATCATCTCTTAAATTTGATGACTTAAACTTGTATCACCTTTAATAAATACCATCTGTGGCTTAGTACTAGTTGTGTGAAAGAAAAGAATAGATAACATTCTGAAAGAGAAGAAGATTTATTAAGATTTACAACCTTACTTTTCAGAATAAGCCATGCAAACTTAGAAATAGGAATTCCTGGGCACCTCTCCAGTCCTGCTGACTCAGAACCAGCATTTAAATAAGATGTGCCAGGTGATTCCTGTGCAGTACATTTGAGAACCACATGGAAAGTTTTATATGGTATACATTTGGGGCAAAAGTAGCCACATGGCTTGTTCCTTTTAGACTACTAACAACATGTTTTCAGTTTTTGTCTCACTCTACAGTAGGGGCTCTTAATTTTTTTCTTTTTCTTTTTTCTTTCTTTTGTTTTTCTTTGTTTTGTTTGTTTAAGCATACACATGGACCTCTTTAGCACTCTGGTAAAGCCTCTGAATCTTTCTACAGAATACTTTCTAAATAATAGAAATAAATACATATGATAAAGGAAACCAATTATACCAAGATATAGCTATCAAAATTCTAATAAAAAATGTGAGGAGGTGAATTATACAAAACATTTTTAAAAGAACATATACTAATACTTCTCAAAAATGAAAAGACAAAACACTTCCAAACTCAGTTTACAAGGCCAACATTATTCTGATACAAAAGCCAGACAAGGACAGAACAAGAAAAGAAAATTGCAGGCCAGTATCCATGATGAAAATCAATGCAAAATTTCTCAAGAAAATACTAGCAAATTAAATTCAATAGCACATTAAAAAGATAATACATCATGAGCAGTTGACTTTATTCTAGGGCTATAAGGATGATTCAATACATGCAGATGAATAAATTTGACATGAAAAATTAACAGAACAAAGGATAAAAATTTTGTGATTACCTCAATAGATGCAGTAAAAGCATTTGAAAAAATTCAACGTCTTTTCTTGATAAAAACTCTCAAAAGACTGGGTGTGAAGAAATGTGCCTGAACATATTAAAGGTCATATATGGCAAACACATAGCTTACACCATATTTAATGGTAGAATACTGAAATTTATTCTCCTAAGATCAGGAACAAGAAAACCATGCACACTCTCACCGCTTTTATTCAACAAAGTACTAGAAGTCCTAGCCAAAGCAATTAGATGAGAAAAAATAAATAAATGTTCATACAAGCCCAGGAGTGCAGAGTCCCAAACAAGTTGAACCTAAACAGGCTCACAGAAAGACATATTATAATTAAAATGGCAAAAGTTAACAACAAAAACAGAATCCTAAAAGCAACAAGAGAAAAGCAGTTATTTACCTACAAAGGAGTCCCCATTAGACTATCAGCGGATTTCCCAAAGAAAACTTTGCAGACTAGAAGGGAGTGGCACAAAATATTCAAAGTGAGGAAAAGTAAGAACCTAAACCAAGATTACCACCAAGGCTACCATCTAAAATCAAAGGACAGAGAAAGAGCTTCGCAGAAAGGCTAAAGGAGCTTATCACCACCAAACCAAAATTACAAAGCATATTAGAGGGACTTCTCTAAGACAAATAATAGTAATAATAATAATAATAATAATAATAATAAAATGTGAACATTAAAATGGCAACAACTACATGTCTATCAACAATTATTGTCAATGTAAATAAATTAAATGAATGAAATTAAATTAAAAACATAGGGCATCTGAATGAATAAGAAAACAAAACCCTTACATATAGTGGCTACAAGAGACTCACTTCAGATTGAAAAACACACAGGCTGAAAGTAAAGGAATGAAAAAAAATGTATTTCATGCGTGAGGAAGGTGGCAGATTAGGTGGACAACGCATCTAACACCTCCCGGATAACATCAAGGTTGCAGATAGGGAAACAGTCAACCTTGGGAGACATCAGAGTGACTGAGCAGAACCCTAACAGCTGAGGATATAGGTAAAGGAAGCCCAATTGAGACCAGTACAGAAATGAGGTGACCTCAAACCTATGAATAATGAGAGAGTCCCGGGAGGGAAACTTTGGACACAGGGGGTCCCACAGAGGAGTGAGGGGTGCTGAACCCACACTGTTCTCCCCCTACCCCCTGGCCCAGAAGCCTTTGCAGGAGAGAAGAAAATTCATTAGATCTGGTTAAGTAAGATCATCTGGAATTCTGCCTATCTGTGGGAGTGGGACAGAGGTCAGCTGGAAGTCTAGGTGCTCTCCTGTGGGGTGCCCTCACGGGCTTGGCTGCTTGCCATACTCACTTGTTGTTTAGTTGAGGGACAGCATCACTGGAGGTGCCAGAGTTATACTGGGAAGGGTTAAGCAGTGAGGTTTTGGGGTGGGGGCCAAATGATTTGAGCACAGAGCACTCCACACTGTGGCACACAAGAAGATATTATTTTCTTCTTTATTAAACCTTTCCCGAAAAGATGAACTCTGAGACTTCACTGGTCTAACAAAATCTGCACATGCTCATTATACACCCCAAAACCACATCCATTATAGCTTAAACTATATCCTCCAGGGTGCTCTAGGCTGCCGAATGCCCAGGCCTACCCTACCAGCTGTAGAAATGGGTCTTACAGGTTTTTAACAGAGGAGAAAGCAGTCCCACCCTTTTAAGCAACCCCTCCGAAGCAGACAAAAACAAAACAAAACAAAACAAAACAGCAGTGAAGCTAAGCAGCTGGCCGCAGAAAAAAAGTCACAAAACTCTTTAAAAAAAAGTTCCTCCCTCATAAAAAAAAAAAAAAAAAAAAAAAAAAAAAAAAAAAAAAACCACACAGACACCCTGGAATTTTGCTCTGATCACCCGGAGCTGTGCCCTACCTGCCCAGTGGGGCACCCAGGGCAGCAGAGCAATCAGCTTTGTCCTAGTGTTTTATTTTTTCGTTTTTATTATTTTCTCAATCTGAAGCAGGAAAGGCTGTCCACAGCTCACCGAGGAGAGGTCAGTACTACTCTGCCACACCCTCTGCTGCTGCCACTGCACAGCTGAAAGTGAGATATGAGTGAAAAGCCACTCAGCCCTTCAAAAATTATTTAATTTTTTTCTTCACTTTTCTTGTTTTTGGTAATTTTCTTTTATCATTACTCTTTCTTAATTTTTTAGATATCTTTATTTTCTTTAGTTTTTATTTCATTTTTTTATTAATATTACCATTTTCTTTTTTCTTTTCTTTGTTTAAATTTTTTTCTTCTTCTTTCAAAGTGGGATCAGGCACACGGGAGATTTGCCTGGTCCAACTCAGGTTGGCCAGTGATTGGCCCCACCCAACTAGTGGGAAAACAGGTTCTTGCAGATTTTGCAGGAGCAGCTGTCTGCGACTTCCCAGAGCTTTTGGTGCCAGTCTGCTATCCCTCTAGGGCAACTAAAAGTGTGCTGTAAGTGACAGACTGCAGTACCCACAGCAAGAGGGAAAAGAAAAAAAAGAAATTTTTTGTTGTTCTTTCTTTATTTTTAATTCAATTTCCCCCCCACATATTCTCTCATCTTCTACCATGGGGCTTACACAAAACTTTTTTTTAATTTTACCTTTTTGTTTTTTGTTGTGTTTTTTTTTTTTTTTATTTCTTTTTCTTTTAATTGTTCAATTCTTTTTCTTTCTTTTTTTTTTTTTTTTTTTTTTTTTTTTTTTTTTTTTTTTTTTTTTTTTTTTTTTTTTTTTTTTTTTTTTTTTTGCTTTTTGGTATGTGGGTAGTGCCCTGACTGGGAATCGAACCCAGGCCACAGCGCTGACAGCACCAGCGCCAAAGCCTTAAGCCACTGCACCATCAGAGAACTCCCCAATTTTTTTTCATGATTTATTTCATTTGTATTTCATGTCTTTAATATTTTAATTTCATTATTTTTCTCAATTTTTTCTATATATTTTTTTATTTTTTTAAGTCCTATTTTACTTTTAATTCTGAGTTTTTATTTTTTTATATTTCCTTTATTTCATGATTATTATTAATATCTCTTTTCTTTCAAAGCTTGCATAGGCACTCTAAAGTGCTGCCCTGCCCACACAGAGGGACTTTGGGAGGCCTGGTGATCAGCCCCACCCTACCAGTAGGGGAAGACTTCCTTTAGGTCTCTTGCAGGAGTCAATGTCTGAGACTGCCTAGGAAATTTCTAGTGCTGCTCTGCTTCCACCCCCCACCTTCCAGGGCAGCTAACTGTGTGCTGCAGAGTGGCACACCCCCAGGGTCTCAGGAATTTTTTTTTTTTTTTGTATATTTGTTTATTTGTGTGTGCGTGCACTCTTCTTTTCATTTTCTTTTTCAAAAGTGAACACAGGCCCCCTAGAGATTTGCCCTGTCCACATGGAGTAACTCTAGGTGGATGAGTGATCAACCCTACCTTACGAATGGGGGAAGATCTTGTGACTTCAGCAAGAATGACTGTCTACAGTGGACCAAGAAGCTTTTGGTGTTACTCTGCCACTCCCCTTGGACAATTAATGGTGTGCTGTGAGAGGCATACACTTAACTACAACTAAAGAAACACACAACACACTCAAGGGACAATCCTAGATTACACATATAGGAGATCAAAGAAATTGCAACATTGGACCACACAGGACACATACTACATAAGATCACCAAGCAAAGACTAAGAGACATAGGAGATATACCTACTATATAGAAGCAAACACAGAGAAAAAGTCAGAATTAAGAAACAGAAAAAGGGAGTTCCCTGATGGTGTAGTGGCTTAAGGCTTCGGTGCTGGTTCTGTCAGCGCTGCGGCCTGGGTTCGATTCCCAGTCAGGGAGCTACCCACATACCAAAAAGCAAAAAAAAAAAAAAAAAAAAAAAAAAAAAAAAAAAAAAAAAAAAAAAAAAAAAAAAAAAAAAAAAAAAAAAAAAAAAAAAAAAAAAAAAAAAAAAAAA